>CAXAMN010022912.1:0-20113 GCA_963970005.1 Durusdinium trenchii | reverse complement strand
GCACCCGCAGAAGGCACGGTTCGCTTGAGAGCTTTGGCCTCCAGGAAGCTCAACCTCGGGGAAAGTGCATCCCGAGGGCCATCCTGGCGCAGCCGGGGGCGCTCCCCTTTCCATACCAAGTGAAAGCAGACCCAACCAAGACAAGAGGATTAAACCAACCATAGGAATGACGTGGAGACCGAAACCATTCATTTCCCCCAAGAGAGAACAGATAACCCGTTCACCCCGAGGGGACGTGGAATACGGAACCCATTCATTTCATTCCAGGAAGGTCAACACCCAAGTCAAGGAAGAGACCATCACGAGGTACCCCTGAGGGTTCCCGGACTCCTACCAGTAAGGAGTAGTTCAACCTCACGGGAGGTCAAACTAGGTCACCTTTTCAGTGACCCCGGTCCCCACAGAGCACAGCTCGGATCACCCGCAGATGACCCTCACTGTGGCCAGACTGTACATTGGGCCCACTCTCAAAGGAGAGAGTGGACCGACCGGTGACCCAGTCGTTAGCGATCCCTTACATCCCAGTGGGATGTACCTGTCTCGCGACAGGACCCTAACCCAGTTAGGGAGGAACCGACGGTCTTGTCCACCGTGAGCTTGGCAACCACGATGAATTTTGACCGTTAGCCAACGGGTTGCCCCGTTGACCCCTCCTCGAGACAAGTCCCCAAGTCTCTAAGGGGTTCACCGGCCTTGCCTGTTCCCTCGGATCATCGTAGGTCGTGGCCGACCTAGACCCAAGGTGAGGTGAGACCCGTCGGTCCCGTACCACGTGTGTACCGATCGAGACAACCAAGTCACCAAGGAAGTCTCGCACGATCACCCAACATCAATCCGCAAAGAAAGATGAGGGTGTGACCTGTGGGGCCACCCAACAGGTCAACACACGCCGACTAGGGAGTACCAAGGTACCGTGTTCATTCACGGTTCGATATAGGGACGGGGGCCTTCAGCAACTCCCCTGCGCTATACAGTGACAGTAGTTTAACGTCCCCCCGGACCCTCTCGGGTCCACCTCTCCCTGTTATAGGCATGCCTCTGACGGGCCCCAATCCGTCCGGGCTACCTATGTCACTGAGTTCTGTCGGGATGACAACTTCTTGCAGCACAACACAATTAAGGAAGACTTCTTTTCCAATTTGCATGAGTCGCGGCGGAAGCCATATGCACTGCAATGCTACACAGTGGGCAAAAGTGGACGAGAGCAGGGCTGTGACCTCTGCGCTCATGAGGTTGACCTCCACTAGACTTTTGCAATTTTCACAGGCCCTCGGCCCGATGTTGTGAAAATCATTCGGCAAGCACAGCTGTTCAATGCCTGCTCCACAGAATGCGCCTTCAGGCAGTGCTCGTGGTTTATTAGTACGATCCATATCGAAGGTGATAGTTGCAAGCGTGAGGCAACTCTCGAAAGCATATTTGCCAAGCTGTGCGCCTGGTGCCAGGACGCTGCTGTCCTCTGTTTCGTGACTGACCCCAACGCTGCCTAGGGAACAGCACTCTGCAAACACCCTCTGTCCGTAATGGACACACCCTGGTGCGGCGACCTTACGCAGCACATAGCACCCCATGAAGGTCCCTTCCGCCAGACTTACGACCGAAGATGGAAGCTTGACAATCTGTAGTTGCTGGCAACTCTGCCAGGCCGCAATTCCTATATGTTGGATGCCAGTTGCCACTTCTACGTGCCGGATCGAAGGTGCAGCGTAGAATGCTCTGTCTGCAATTTCCCCTCGCGGATTGGCCGGGACACGAACTGCTTTGGGGTAGCCTTCTTTGCCGTCTGCCTGGAACTGCCAGATGGAATGCCCTTCTACCATACAGGGACGAACTACTATTTGCAGTTGCGGCCGCTGCAGGAGCACCGTGCGGAATGCCTCTGGCAGAGGTTGCTGCTCGCGAAGGTCGAGCAATTCCAATTCGCAACCAAATACCTCTAAGTCAGAGACTGTAGGCAGAAAGCAAAGAATGTCGTCTTCCAGCTCTGCCACGTCTTCATAATGGGAGAGGTTTGCTTGCATCGTATATTCCGTGCCAGCTACGGTAACCAACTCGAGGTTGACCTCATAGCGATCATGGGGGGGCGGCATTGCTATGTAGGTGCTTGGTTTGCTTGAGCCAAACAACTGAGGTACAGGAGATGTGTCCTTTGCAAGGCCATAGTGGCAACTAAGCCACAATAGAGAAGGTGACTAAGGTCACCCATCTCATGGCGGATGGTGAGCGACACGGGGGCAATTGTTGTGTGGGAAGACTCCTGATGACGACTACACTACTGCCACCACCCGTAGGACCACCCTGAGGGCGAAGGCGGTGGGGGAGGCTTGCTGTGCCAGGAAGACCCTGCTGCAGTTGAGGAACTTCCCGCTTCCATAGGGGGGTCAGTACGGCGGGCTTTGTTACTTGGATCGGTGGTTTCCTGACTGTAGCCCATGTGGTCTCTTAGCGCCTGCTTATGGCTCGCGAGTTGGAGTCTGAACGTGGGGTTCCCAGTGAGCCACCCACAGAGCTGATCCCATTTATCTTCGGAGTAGTGAATCGTGCCATATTGGTTGTAAGGACGATCTGCCATCTTCGGAGTGAAAGGATATCCTTTGCGGTAGTACTCACTGAGGACAGAACCAGGGACCTTAGTCAAGCTGAAACGGGTAGATATCAGGTTCCACCCTGTGCGGGACATGGCAATTCTTAGCCCGGAGGTCAGCCATTGAGCTACCATTGCGCTTTCTGCTCCGATGTCCCCTTGCTCGAAATTGCCAAGCGCTGTTGCTAGTCTAGTGTAGCCTATGCCAAACCTTCCATACCCCTTAGCAAAGGCATAGCTGGGTTCAGCGTTCATGGCCTCGTCCTCTGTGGCTTCGTCTGCTTCGTCTGCCTGCGTTTCAACCATTCCCACCGGCAAGTCGAGGCGACCGTTCTGCCGACCCGGTGTCTTCTGAGGCAGAGTCTTCTTCTGCTGGCAGATCGGCTGTGGGATTTCTGGCTGTTGCCAGGTCTCTCCATACGGGGACTTCAATGCGCATTCGCAGTTGCAGCAGGGAGGGGAACGCGAAGGCTTGTCCCAAAGACGGGTCAAGGGCTCCACTAGAGTAAGCTCTTTCGGCCCAGGAAGTGGTCGGCATGCGGGGGTATCGATCATAAGCAATGTCTTTGGTGTGCACTCCCACCACGATCAATGGGTTGTCTTCAGCACCTTCTTCTTTTGGCCGATATCCAGAGCCCCCCTTAACCTCCGCTGGCCTGAAGCCCTGCTGCTCCATGGCTGTGACCAGGTCAGGCAGGATCTGGACTGGTAGATAAACAAAAAGGTCATTGGTGGGTAGCATTTGTTCTCCATACTCCATCCCCCTGACGAAGGACATGATGACAGTGCGCATGAAGGTAAGGGCATCTACATCTTTTTCTTTTGTGGTCTGCGATTTCCCTTCCCCAGTTTGGGCTGCTCCTGTACCCTGATCTCTGTGTTGATTGTCAAAGGAGCAGCACCTCGCAATGAAAGCTAGGAGGCCATATTGCCAGAAGCGAGGGCTTGCATAGAGAGCGAGCTGTTTCTGTGTGATGAAAGGGCATGCTGGATGCCCATTTTTTACGAAAGCGAAGAGGTTAGACAGAGGGGCAGCGAAAGCTTCACTGATAAGGAGAAGATCGCCGATGTAGGCCTGGTTGATCTGATCTGGAATGTCTATAAACGAGGAGCCATGGAGTGCTTGTTCAGTCACTCTCCTCCAGAGGAATGTGCGGACAAGGCGGTTGATTTGCTTGCTGGAGACAGCAAGCCTCGCCATCGGCCATTCTCTAGGCAGGTCACTGTAGATCTGTATTGAGGGGAGCGGCACCTTTTGCCCGTGAGCTTCTCTGGTGGTTCCCGCTGCCTTTTGATAGTCGTACAAGATCTGCATGGCTCTCTGTTCGGATTCCAGCTGGAGATCAGTGGCGGCCGTGCCTCCACGCTCTGCATGCTCTTGATCACTGGCAATATCAATTTCTGTCATGGCTTGTGGGCGCTCTTGCGCTGAGCCAGGGCAGTTAGGTGGTGTCTCTGGGTTTCTGCAAACTGGGGATCATCCAGCGTGGCCGGCGGTTGCTCATGTTCAGGAACGCTGCCGAGTGGTTGCCTGGATGTTGAGGCAAGTGATTTGCGTGACTTCTTGGGTTGCGCTCGCCCAGTATGAGCCTTAGGCCCCGGTCTTCGCTTGATTGGGGACTCAGAGGAGTGCGACCTGGGGCTATCACTTGGATGGTCCACGTTCTGTGGGGGTAGCGCACTCCTTGCATCATCGCCTGCCGCCAGCATGTCATCTTGTGCGGGACATGCGTCAGGAAGAACCGGACGATTGCTAAGGCAATCACCCGCTTCTGTGGAAGAGCTGCTGGCGCTATCATTATCTTCCATGTGGGCATCATCGTCCTCCGGTTGCTCTGTGCTCGGGATAGTGGGCGACTCAGATGGGGAGCTGTGGACCGAGACTACTTCTTGTGTGGCTTCCTCAGCCATTGCAGCATCTGTCTCTGCAGGAGAGGATAGCAAATGCCCTTCTTGAGCTTCATGTTCCTCGTTGTCTGGGTCGCGATCAGAGACAGAGAGGACATCAGGCGGCAGACTTTGCCGAGGCCAGTAGCAGCCATGCACTAAAAGGCCTGGTCGCGATGGCAGGATGAGGTCAGAGTCTATGGCATCCAAGACCGGCTGCGCTCTCCATGCATCATAGAAGTACACACGGTGCAGTGCTTCGAAAGTATAATCCTGTGCACTACGCTGCTCACGCGTGCTCGGCGTCGGTTGATAGCGTAGGGAGCTTCCTACGCTGCATCGTCGCCCTGGGCCCGAGCTATTGTGGAGAAGTCGCCAATGTCCTGGCTGCTGCCCATCTGTTATGACCAGCCACTCTGGCTCCATCGAAGCATCAGCTGCATATCCATAGACGAGGTCATGCAAGACCGTGCCACCAGGCAGGTAGGGCCCTTCGACGAGGCTGTTGATTTCCGCTTTGGTTAGATGCGTAATTGTGGCTAAGACGAGGCGTAAGCGCCTAACCTTACCGTGACGGTGTTCTACGAGACATACCGGCAGGGGGCCAAGCCACATTGGGTGAGGCAGGAGCGCCTGTTGGAAGAAAGTCGTGGCCTGCGCAACTTGTGTGACTGTAAGGTCCAGGGAGCCTACGATATCGGGCTCTTTGTTACTGTCATAGGTGTGTATCGTCTGGACGCCATGCAGAAGGGCTGCTAGGACTTGCAGGGCCCCAGGCATCCCTTGCATATTCAATGGACATGCCAGGATGGTAAGGTCAGTGGCTCGGCTATAGGCTACGTTTGCTCGTGTGAAGCACTCCTGGTCGTAATCTTGGTGGCCTCCTTCGCCACTGAGGAAGGTTGACAACCCGTGAATAACGATGCAATGCTTGGCCGTGGCGCCTGCCACCTTGACTGCAGTCTCTGCATTCGCCTTCTTACCGGCAATGGAGAAATAATTGCGTAGATTCGTGGCCCCTTCCCGGGTGGTTCTGCTTTGGTAAGTTGGTCTTCGATATGCTGATACACCCGAACTGTGGGGTCATTTTTGGGATTTTGTTTTGCTTGCACATTGGGCGATGCATGGCACCAGTGGACGAATCGTAAGCCTGAGGCAATCTTGTGATCCTCTCGGATGGAGGTGGTACCTATTTGCCAGGTGTCTCCCATTCGGCTGCACAACATGGGATACTGAATACCTATCAACGGCTCATACACTTCCTGGGCAACCCTTGCACTCGTCGGCAACATTAAACTCCAGCAGTGTGGGTTTGCGACTCCCGATCTCTCAGCCGCAGTTTGCGCCTGGCGGAAGTCGAGCGGGCTGTCTGGGCTGGTGGTTGCATATCCTAGACCTACCAACAGTCCTTCCGGGAGGTCCAGGTCCACTCTGGAGAGATCTTTGTAGGTGGACTGTAACTGACAGGCAAAAGGAGATGTGGCTTTGACCTTCTCCGGGCGAAACCAGCTGCTCCCCAATGGCCTGTGACCCACTACTTTAGCCGTTTCTTCTAGGTCGCCAAGGCCAAAGCCTCGACCGTGCCGGAGGAGCATGTGGCAGACCCCTGGTATTTCATGCGGCATGTACCAGGTAGTGGGGGCTCGTAGGTGAAGGGGTGCTTTGAGTAGGAGTGTGCGATGAGCTCTCTGTCCATCGGCCACTCCACCTGGGCTCTGCTTGGGATCACCCAGCAGCAGACGAAAGAAGGGCTGTCGGGGGATTGTTGGCGCAAATGCAGATTTGAGGTCCATATCCTGCTGTGCCTCTTCACTGATAAGTAGGTCTACATTTTCCATGTGGGTGTTGAGCGTTGAGTGAGTCTGTCCTTTCTGATCCCAGACGAGTCCAGTTGTGACAATTACTACATGGCAGCCAGGGATGTATGATGCCGCGTCGCTTGCCCGCAAGTCATAGTCAGTGCAGGCTATGTTGGTTTCTGCCTCTTCTCTGCTGACTGGCCGCACGAAGTATCTCTGGTGATCTGGTCCAAGGTCAAAGGCTGTGAGTAACTTGGTGATTGCCCGACCCGCCGGATTCTCTTTGTGTACTACAGCGATCTTAAGGTGCGTGGTAAGAGCCAGCCAGGCGAGTAGAAAGGTCAGGGATCGGGTCTTGCCTGCACCAAAGACTCCCGCTACTGCAAGGGTAGATCTGCCAGATCGGAGAGCCAGCGCGAGGCTGGCAGCCATCGACACTATGTGCCCATTGTCGTGTCGGGCAGCGGTGCCTAGTGCCACAGCGAAGCTGGCAGCTTGGGGACAGTGCTGCATTGTGCTGCCAGAGGTCAGCAGCTGGAAGAGGGCATGCAGACTCTGCAGTAGGACTACCGTGCATTCTAGCTGATACGGAATGGGCACTTGGCCGGGAATTCCCAGCACAGTGGGCTTATGCTCTGCCGCTAAGCTGGCCATTTGCAAGAGGTGATCTGCAGTGACTGTGTCACCTGCTTCCGCGATGGCCAAAACTCGGATCCGCGTTGCTCTAGATTCCAACACGCAGAGGCTGGGCGGGAAAGCCCATGGAGCGGAGCACGCCAGGCCAGTCTCAGTTGGCGTGGGCAACGGCACAAACTCTTCCGGGAACGGCACTAAGGCGACGTCCCAGTGCCTAGGGCTGCTCAGGCGGCGTAACTTCTCACTTGGCGCCTCATCCCCTTTGCGTTTCCGAGAAGGAGTCGCAAAGGCAAGCAAGAGCGCTAAGACTGAATAGCACTTGCCGTGCTCCTCCAGAACAAGTCGATAAGCCTTCCCCGCCTGTGAACCCATGTGAACTGTGCTTGAGGGGCTGCTAGCAAGTTGCTCATAATTACAGCTCTGGAAGTGTGCAGGGCAGAAGATGGCCGACTGTGACCACGCCGGAAAGGCTATACGATATTCATGCATGCCTTGTAACCCAGTAGCTGTTGGAGTGACATCCACAACTAAGCCAAACTTGCGGACAGTGGGACTACTCCACAGCTCTTTCTTTGTAGCAGCCTCATCAACAAATGTGAGTTGCGGGAGGAACAGGGCTAGGATGACAAACACCTCTCGGAACGGGATTGGTGCTAAAAGGTCTCGGGCCATTTCTGTCAGCCATTGAGCACACGCACTTTGATTACCTCTGCCAACCCGAAAGTTTTTCAGCAGCAGCGCATGTGCTTCTTCCATGGAGTCAATTCGCTGCCCCGCTACACAACTCTGTAGCAGCACTAGCAATTCTTGGTCGGGTCGGTGGAGGTTGGACACCAACAAGCTAATGGCACCTTCCCAATCATCGCTGGTCATTACCGTTTCAAAGCGAATCCAGGAGGCCAAACGCATGGGGGCAGCAATTCGGTCCCGGCGAGGAACCACCTCTGGGTGTGTGAGTTTTAGCGTTGTAAGACTGACTTGGCCTGCAGGGAGCTGGCACTGAAGCCAGTGCCAGTAGCCATGTTTGCGCTTGCCCATCCACCTTGCAGATTCTGTTACATACGTGATGCGCAGGGATCGTTGCAACATCTCGAGCTCATCCTCTGTCGGCTTCCAGTCGCACAGACAATCTTCGGCAGCATGGACAAGATAGTAGTTGCGTTTGTCAGGTTCTGCAGTGGCAACCAGGGCTGCGAATACACTCTTAGGCATTGCAATGGCACCTAGACGCGCTGTGGTCTGACTGGCTGGCCAGAGGCAACGAATTGCTAAGGCAATCACTGCTCCAGTGTAGCTTCCTGCACTGAAACCATTCACTGTGAAGTGGATGGGTCTTCTTGCGCAACCGGCCGCAGACACCCCAGCCCTGGCAGGTAGGCAAGGAGTCGTAGCGGCTGCAGCGAGAGCAGCTTCCACCACAGGCCACTGAGGAAGGCTTGGTGCGGCAACCGTCGGTGAGCAGGGAGAAGCCTCGCTGCTTTCAGCACCTGTTGCGTGCGTTGATAAATTACGGCTGCCTTGCCATACCCAAGGTCTTCCCATTTCTGGCACGGGTTCTGTATGAGCGCAAAGAGGGTGGCAACTTCATGCACTCCGGTCAGGCAACCCCCCACTCCTGATCGTTGAGGACATCTGCCGGGGAGAGTGACGGCCCATAAACTTGACTTTCTCCCACGGGAGGACACATGCAATGGAAGTGCGGGGGGACTTCCCCTTCAAGGGCACCTCCCCCCAGCCCTCCGCAGTTGATTTGAAATACCGACGGTAGTGGCGGGAAGTTGTGTCCCATCCAATATTCGTTGAGTTGGGCGACCATCCATAGGACTGTGACCCAGACGATTTCATCCTGCTGGTGGTGAGAGATGGCTTCGAAAACTTGCGGTGCGATGCCTTCTAAGGGCATGAATGAGCCTCGAAGGTTACACAACAAATCGTGATTGGCTTGAAGAAATTGCTCTTTTTCTCCAGGGACAAGACACTTGGGCTGAGCCAGCGCATCTCGCAATTGCTCATACGGACTTGCTTCTATGTCCTTGTGGACTGCAACTACCCCTCTCAGCTTAGCGACTTGACCCCAGGGCACAAAGAGGGAAGGAGACAGCCGTTGCGGACAGGGAGTGCATGATCGAGGGTCAGGTGCCTGACTACCCTGCGTTGAGTCACCTTCAATTGCCTTAGTGAGTCGGTCTGCTCTTTTGGCAGAAGTGTCAGACGAGGGTGTGGAGACTGACTCCACCTCTGCATCACCGTCCTCTGCAGGAAGACAGCTAAGGCTGTCCTCCTGCCTTTGCTCCGGAAAGAGCTCAGTCGCTTGCTTACGAATTGCTCGCCACTTTACTAACAGGCAGAAGCGCAATGCACTGTTTCCAGTTACCCCAGAGGAGTAGCCTGTAAATTTACACCCACCGACAGGTTTCCAAGTCTCAACGGTCCATGCAGGGGGTAGGTTGGGCATACCGAGTATAGCCATCGGCAGTGTTTCCCAACCCTGCTGCTCCAGTTCGCGTAGAGCTGCCTGCGCTCCAATTTTGGCCTTGCCAAAGGCATGAAATATGGCAGGTCGCATTCGGTTGCGCGGCAATGCACTGGCTTGGAAAAGGTGTTCGCCTGGCAGCGATGCAACTGTGCATGGCCCTGTTAGCATCGGGAGCACTGACAGCATGCCCTGTTCGAAAGTGGCACGTGCCCAGCTGGTAACCCAGGGGGTTCGCTCTCTTCCTTCAGGGGTGAGCGCCCTGGGATGGGATTGCCGTGGCCACTTGATTGGACTTCCTGGACCAGACTCCTCCGGGCTGGGGATAGGCATGGGCCAAAAGTGCTTACACATGTAAAGGCCGTATAAGGACCAGACCATACAGAGGTCAAGGGCGGACTGCATTGCTATCCCAACCAAGGGGGTAAACAAGGTGCCGCTAATGACTGTGTCGCTGGGATTGACAGGTGGTCTGGCTCTTGAAACGAGAGCAAGGCGACCCGCCTGGAGGCTCTTTGCCAGGGTCAGGGCAGACGTGTCATGTTCCAGTGGACTGTGCTTGTTGCGATTGCCGATCGATGTGACCAAACCTGCATTATACTCCAAGTGCGCTTCTGTAAAAAGTAGCATGCCTATCCCAGCACTAGGGCTAGACTCGGAGCGTGCGTACCCTATGAGATCAACCCATCGGTGCTGCTGATGTGCCAGCTGCAGTAGGTCTTGCACCTCGAATAGCGTGATTGGCACACAGTCATTGTCAATGAGTGCAAAATGCTGTGCAGGATACAGGAAACGCGCTGCCTCTAGGACAAAGACCCCTGCCCAGTAGTATGGAACTTTATGAAGGCCAGTAGTAGCATCAGCACAGATCCACAGTATGTCAGTTGTCTCTTCTTGGGGACCCACCAGGCACCTGCGTGAGGCCCACCAGGCAGCGAAAGCCGGCCAATATGGGACAGCAGCAGGTGTTCGATTGTCCACAATTAGGTAAATCATGTGATTGTTCATGATCAGGTCTCGGTGTGAGATGAGTGTCTGAATAATGGCAGTAGTATCAGGCAGCTCTCGCTCTGTTTCGAGAGCAGCATACCCCTCGTCCTTTTTGGATGGCTGCGCGCGAACGTCAGTCAGGCCAAGTGTAGGCCGAGCGGAGTCAAGACCGAAAGGACTGCTAAGAGTGTCTTTCATAGTCAGTGCTGCATAAGCTTCATTCTGGGACTGCGCCACACTAGCCCCCGTGCCCCTGGCAAAGCAGGCTTGTCCATCAGTGGTCAACCAATCTGCATGGTCACGTGTGAAGACAAAGGGAACATGGACTCTGTTCTCTGTATTATCCGTTAGGTCCAGTGAATTGCTGTCTTCCATCCACGGATCATGTGACATTAGAGTTTCTCTGCTTGACAATGCAAGTATAGCCCCCGCCAACTAAGGTTGGCAGGTGCCCTGGCGGCACAAGCACACGAAAGGCAACACGAATGATGTCAGCTAAGGCTGACCTCACTCCTGCATGCAGGGCACTACGACCTGCTGTGAGCCAAACGTTGCAGCAAGGTGCTTTCGTAAAGGATCAACTGTGTTTAGCATAGTGCCGGGGACACCTGTTCAAACTATACAGCAAAGGAAAGAAGACTTTAGATTGTTTCAGGGGCATATCAGGGGCCCCGTCACTACTGATCGTGGTCATCAGCATGTGGGTGTAATAGAGAAATTAACCATGCTACGTAAACCAGGCCACACAGCTGGGTATGTAGGTCAGTCAGGGGAGTAAGAAGAGCACCCTGCACGTCGTGAGGCAAAGAGTCCACTGTTTGTTCAATTTCCTGTACCAATGCATGCAGACCTTGCACTCTTGCATGTAGGGCTGATTCGATCTGGTGGTGCGCACGGTCTGTGTGACGCTGTGAGGGTGGTTGCGCAGCTAGTTGCGTGTCTACTCGAAGGACATGCTGTTGTTGTCTGTCGGTAGTGGACCGAAAGCCTACTCGCCGAGGAAGGGAGGCTGAAAAGGGGCGTGTTTGCAGGAAGATGTCAAAAGGGTCTACGTTCTCAGCAATGGGCCTAGCACTCACCGCTTCTGCCAGCACAGTGAGGAGGTGGCTTTCATGATGCTGTATGTGCAGAATCATCCTGCGAAGCCTAGTTCGCTTTGTTCCATAGATTGTGGCCCCCCTGGTGTTGATTGCAATACAGCCCTGGTGATAGAGCGGGATGATAGCATCGTCCACGACTGCCCGAAGTTTGAGTAGGGCTGGCGGAAATTCAAACCCCTCCGTCCATTCTGGGAAAGGAGTGTTTACGTTTTCTTTGACTGCATCCACCGGGAAAAAATGAAGTAAGTAGCACCGCTCCCTCCTCCCCCGATAGACGAAGGTTACAATGAGGTCTAAGACCCCATATCGAATGTCCTGATGGTGGAGCTCAAAACGAACAAAATCAGTGACATCGACATACGTACCATCATCTGCCAGAAACAACGGTTCTGGATGCGCCTGCATGGCTAGTTCGACTTGCAGTTTGTCTTCACACCAATGTGTGTAGGCTAAGTCCGGCTGGTGTGATACAAGAGAAGAGCTGTCAAGCTATTGCTCTCACTCTGAGCCAAAAGTCTGCAGGGACAAATGGAGACAATTGTGGGGGCCCATGGAAGAGTGGGGAAGGGGAGCATTCAGTCTCTTCTCTGGTTCACTGGACAGGGCACTTCTTTGGGTGCGCAAATGCACGCGGCGGTGGTAGATGCTCTTGCGTGCCGTCTTCCGCAACACGATAGTGAACATTCCCTTGTGTGATGCACTGCTGTGCCGGGAGCCTACTGCTTGTGGCCTGTCGGGGAGGCCAGTCATTGGCCGGTGCCAGGGTTGGCGGCCTCGCCGTCCCCCCAGGGTGAGTAGGTGGGGGATCTGCAGCAGCAATAACGCCCCCTCGCTCCTCAGTGTCAGGGAGTTGTGCGGCTTGCGAGAGTACCGCCAGCAGCTTTTCGTGGGTGGGATCAGCAGGTGTAACCTGCATGGGAGGATGAGCAGGCTTCTTGGGTTGCATACGACCAGCTGTTTTCCGCTTGGGCGAAGCCTCCTCCTTTAAAGGGGGGCTTCTGCGCTCCTTTGCCTGCAGACCTGCTTTGACTGGGGCTATAGAAGCCGGATCAGGCTCGTGCCCTCCCTGTGGAAATAGGGGGTGCTGTTCTGCAAGTGTAAGGAGGAGAGCATCAAAGAACTCCGCCAGTGGTAGCCGTATGCGCAAGACGACCTCAACTTGAGGGCGCCCATCTGGGCCCTGAGTGAGGGAGCACTGATGAGGGCCAACAATGAAGGGGAGGGCCATGGGCAACAACTGCTACTGTTTGTTTTGGCCAGATTGGGCAGAGGCGCGCGGTCACTACTCTACTTCGAGCCTGAACAGCAGCAGGCTCTCTTAGTCTCATGCAATGAGCTTGAGAAACACAACTACCGGAGAAAGAACTTAGGTCCGTAGCTTGCTACGTAGGTAGAGGGACCCGTGATGCGAGTTAGTATGCTCGCTAATTGGTCAGCCACAACTTGGTTGCCAAGGTCGGTCTGGTTAACTCTGGAAGCCCTTCATATGGTAGCGCTCTGCGTCTCTCTCAGGGCGGTAAGTATCATGTCCATTTCGCTAGCTAGTGCCCAGCACGCATTGGCCCCTGGTTGTACATTGCAATGCTGACGATGTGCATGTATATTTTGAAGGGTGCGTTGGATGTCGCACGCTAGTACTCGCACTGTACTGGCACGAGTCATGAGTTCTCTACTAAGTCGTGCGTATGGCACATCTTGACCAGCAATCACATCCTGTTCCGTAAGAGCCTGCAATGCGTAAACACCTAGCTGGGCAGGGGGGCGCACTGTGTCGGCTTGTGGCAAATTTGCACCTCCATATGTTCTAGTTGTCTGCTCATGGATGGGGGTGGGGCGACTTTGTGGCAACAGCCAGGGCGGGATTGGTGGTGTTGGACGAGGTGGGGCGACAGGTACAGCTGGCAAGGCATAGAGCTGTGAGAAAGGGAAAGAGGCTACAACTTCCCCCGGTTCTGGAGGTCTGGCCTGTCCTCGCGCTACCACCCATCCATTGGGAGATAGACATTCTGATTGTTGGAGAATGCGATAAACAATTGCCCTTTGTAGGGCACTCCTACCATGCAGGAGAACACCATCATTTGTGATGTGTGGTGAATCTTCAAAGGGAAAAAGGACCTGCCCACTAGGAAGTACAAGGGTGGATCGGCGCATCTCAGGTGGAACAGCAACTAATTGCATTTCCAATATTCGAGGGCATGTACCATCCTCGATTGGAGTCCTTGGGAAACCAGCAGCAGCCAGTCGTAGCGGGAGCTGCCTTTGGGCTAGCTTTACGTTGATCTGGACAAAGTGTACCTCCACGTCAGGGTGTTTATAGATCTGGCGAGCAAAGGGAGTGAGGTCCAATCCCCCAGGCCCAACGTCCATTCGGAAGACACGTCCTACAGACTATGTGCTCCGTTCCTTGAGGATCAGGACTAAGGTCCTAAACCTCTCACTCGGGCTGAAGTATTCTGCTGTGTAGTACAGGGATTGTAGGAGCAATCCCCCTACCATTCGTTGGTGGAAGCTGTCTTATGTGTCGCAGCGGTTTGAGCCCAGATAGCGGAATCATAGCAGAAATTTTGTACCAGTCACAGCACAACTGACAAACAACAAACAAAATAAAAAACAATGAGCAATACAAACAGCCGGTAGGGAGGGAATCTAGTGGCTGCTTTTACTCCCATGCCGATCTTAATTAGTGACAAAAAGCGCGCTGTCAAAGGTAGCGACGAGAGAGTAGCTCAAACAGGGGGTTGCTTGCTTTGTTGACTTACAGCACGAATTATCGTGTGCGTCGTCGCTTAGCATGTTGCGCTTTAATTCTCTTTGCGAGTCGTTGTTCGAGTGCTTCTTGTTGTTCTGGGTGCGCACCAGTAAAGGTGCGTTTCCTGTGTATGCGCACGACATCAGGGAGAGGTCCTGGCGAGGAGGCATGGGAGTGCGAACCGATAACAGGGGCCGCAGAAGCACATTCAGATAGCAACTGAGCAAACTTGGGTTGCAGAGAATCACACCTCATCAGTGGCGGCTCGGCAGGGTTAAAGCCAAAGGTCTGGCAGAGATGGGTATTGAGGGCCTCGAGCGTGTCATTCTCCGGTCGAGGGGCAACCCAGAAGCCATCATGCAACCAGATGGCCGAGACAAAGCCTACCCGTGGCTGCAGGAAGGAATAGGCAGCCCATGTAACCTGCTGCTCCAGGACCTCGAAATAGTGAAAAGGTGCTCCTCGACCTGTCCTTTCTGGCCCAGAAGGGCACCATGAGGGAGGATGATGCATGGCATAACGGCTAGCAGCGAACACTTCCCGAGCAAAGCTCACAAGGTGATGTGACGGTTCCGTTTGGATGCGTTTTTTAAGGTATTCTATAGCTTCCTGTGGAGTGGCGCTGTTAATGATGACAAGTGGCCATGTCTTGACCAGGAGGCTAATGTCATTTTCGGCAATCTGCGCACTAAGAGCTCTTGTGAGGTAGCTTCTCATTTGCGCAATTGGCAGTAGTGTTAAATGAACTTCAGCTGCCCTGCATTGCCGCCTCATGAGCTCATAGTGTGCTCCACTAATGTCTATCTCCCAATGTGAGTTGCCAAAGAGGAGCAGCCGAACCTGACGCGGCAGGCGCTGCGCGGCATTGCCAACTGAATAGAACCGACCTCCCATGGAGTTGACCGTGGGCTTGTACCCTACATTGAGGCAATGAGAGGACGATACTGCCAAGGCAATGTAGTCCATTGCAACCCATTTGTAGTGTGGGTGCCTTCGGAGTAGTGTGTGCATTTCTTGGGGAGTAGGAGAAGGGCACTCCGCGAGAACGAAGGCAGGGGCTTGCATTGCATCTCCCTGTTGAATAATGAAGCCCAGGGCTTGCACCAAGTGAAACGGCGGGAGCGCCACATGATGCAAGGGAACAAGTGGGTTGTTATCCGCCTTCCTAGCTGCAGCACTAGCCTGACCTGCAAAGTAGTCTGCTAGCCGATTGCACTCCCTTGGCAGATAGACCAAGCGAAACAGACAAGGCGCTCGGGCAAGCAAGTGTTGGCATTGTTCTAAAATGGCGACAACCGCAGGTTTTTTGATTCTACCTTTGTATTGTAGGTAGTTGATTACTGGCAAGATGTCACCTTGCACCACAACACTGTCAATGGGGATGCCTTTTGACATACAGGAGACATAATACTCAAATGCAAGGTTTATGGCAGCCCTACAGGCATGTGCCTCTGCTACTACATTATCAGAGCAAGAAAGTAAGGGGATGGAAAGCCACTGGACAAGGGAGGTGGAAGACGGCGTTACATGCAGTAAGCTGACTCCTGCTCCTCCAGTTTGCGTGTGTTTGTGCGCAGAGCCGTCAAATTGTACCAAGCAACCTTGCCATTCTTGAGGTTCACCTAGCAGGAGGATAGTATTTGCAGACAAATCGTCCATGGCTTGCAAACGTAAGTGTGTGGCTCCGCAGTGGCATAAAAAGGGGACGAGACATGCGGTTGCTGTGGGAAAGGGAAGCTTTCGGTGTTGTGAAAGGAGCAAACGAAGGCGGTGATCCTGCTTAGCAAACGTAGCAATCGTATCTCCTTTAGCAAAGGGCTGAGTCGTTGCAAGTCCCTTTGGCGGGAGCAAGGCCGCTTCAAGTACAACCGCGGGGAAGCGCTGCGTTCGAATCTTAGTGGAGTCAGTACACGCAGTACTGCTCGGTTGTGGTGGAGCACGGAAGTGGTTGAGCAGCGTGCTAGGTAGCGAAGAATAGATACGCTGCCAGAGGTCAAGCACGTGATGTGAAATCCTGCAGTGACGTACACACGCAATGTTCGGTCGAAGTCCTCCATACTCGGTAACCAGCCGCCTAAGATGGAAAAGCATGTAGCAAAGTGCTACTCCTATGCTGCGGGACGGCACTTTCCGCCAATTGATCTCTGGTGCAGGAGCAACCCACAGAGCAAGCCAGGTGAGGTGTACAACTGGACAGAAGGATAACCAATGATCGATAGAGTTGAAACCACCCTGACAAAGCACACAAGGAACATAAGAGTTAGTCGCGCGACAGCCTACTGAGGATAGTAGCCGAGAAAATGCTGGGGGCAGTTGCTTGGGCTCAGGCGCAAGAATTTGATGAAAATGGAGAAAGCTCTTGCTTTCTTCAGAGAGGGTAGTCAAGGTAATATCCATTGGAGTAGCAGGCAGAAGGCAGGTCGGACAAAGTGCTCCATACCCTGGTCCGCATGGAAAGCATCGTGTATGGTTGTGACACCAAACACAAAGTTGACTGCGACTGAGCATGCCCCTGAGGGGCAGCCAAAAGTCAGCATCTTCTCCTAGAGCCCATCGTAAAACAGCATAGCGCGGCACTGCCCCTACCTGAGTGGTAGGTAGCTCCGCTAGCCAGTCCAAAAAAAGGATGGAGGGCCCCATGGCCCAACCATTCTTGCATATTCGTGCAGCCAGGTGCCTATGAGAGGCGGCAAGCAATCTGCCAATGGCGAGTTGTTTGAAGAGCTGTTTGAATCCACTCGCCCTCTGCGCCGGGGTATTGTTTTGTCTTAAGAGGGCTAGGAGGCGCTGTATGTCTTCAGCAGGAAGCTGCTGTTGCCAATACTTCCAACATTGTTGGATTTGTATGGCATATGAACCTTCTTGTTCTTCTGCAAGGGACCTATGTCCTTGCCGTAAGTAGCATCCAAAGAGGGAGACTGCCTGCATGATGGTTGGGTCAAGCAGTGGGCCTATGCGTAACCACCTGCAGAGCCCAACCAATAGGTGTTGCGGGAACCAATGTCGCTGTAGCAGAAAGTCTGCCATTGCGTGGTACAGCGGCTTGAGAAGCTTGGGCGAAAAAAAAAGCTGCGTTTGCGAGTAGTTAAAGAGGCTCAGCGAAAAGGTGTTAAAGTAGATAATCTTCATATGGATGCTAAGGTTGGCCCGATTAGCAGCAGCAAGCCTCGTCCGGAATTTCACCAGCTGCTTTGACAGCAGAGTGGTGAGAGATAATTGCAGCGGTATTTTGACCATGGCCTCATTGGTAAGTTGACATGTCCACCCTGTATGGATTGTTAGACCAAGGTTGACAGTTGACGGCACTATACACTGACCGCCTAGTCCTGCTTGGTCCAGACTGAACAGTTGCTCAGCAGTGTAACTGACATTTGTGAGCAGTTGTGTTTTGGATCGGCACTGGCATGGACTAGCAGCCAATCGGCAAAGCATGGGGTGCCCTTCAGTTACAAGTCTGGGTATGGCCTCTGAGGCCATATGTATGCAGTGGTCACCGTGTCTAAGGACAAAGCGACGCGCATATCCAGGGACACGTTGCAGCGCAGCACTGCAAGTGGCTTGTCCTGATTCGTGAATGGGAGTTACATGACCCCAGACATCTTCAACTCTGTGCAGCGTGTTTTCATCAAGAGCTCTGCTGGAAAATCCGACTTGCCAACAGTGATGTGTGTCCATGACAATACCAGCAGACTTCCATTTTCTTATGTTCTGAAAAACCTCTCGAACCCAGTTCGGGTCTGTTTGCCGACCAACTATCGTAGTGTCATCAACATACCCTGCAACCACTAAAACTTGCGGAATTTGATTGAGTACGACAAAAATAGGGTCCATGGCAAGGCAGAAGAAGTACACTGATGTGGATCGCCCCATATCAACTCCAGAATGCACATTTCTCGCAGGTAAAAGCCGCCCTTGTACTTTGTGTCTGATTCTTCTACCAAACAATAGATAACGCGCAAATTGGAGGACCCAAGGGGAGCACTGACGAATGCGTAATATGTGAAGGATCCAATGTGCATTAATGCGCTCAAATGCTTTGGATAGATCAGCAAAGAGGGCAGAAGCCGGGGACGAGCCCTCCAGAGCTCCTTGTACTTCTAGCACTGCTCTTTGCGGTTCTCGAAAGGAGTTGAGCAAAGTTTGGGCAGGGTGAAAACTATGCCTGGTGATTCGAAACAGAATAGCAGCAGCTGTGCCATCTTGCAATCTGTCAAGCGTGTCAGGCATGCCTAAAGGCCGAAAAAAGTCAGCCGTGGGCCCTTGTTTGGCTTTTGGGATCCATACTCCTACCTGGGTGGGTGGTGCTAGCGCACCAGCTAAAATGTGATGAAAGTCATCCTGAAGGATCGCAGCAGTTTGCTGCGGGAACATCCGCCAAAGAGCATAAGGTAACCCATCAGGGCCCGGAGCAGAATCCTTAGTGAGGAGGAGATGTTCGATATAATCTTGCTCCGTGGGCTCAGGAATGACAGGCCACGGCACGACACACCGTCGGTAAGCCGAAAGCGTGTCTTGCCAATCTCGGTCATACTGAACAGGGTGCGCGAACCAAAAGTCTCGGGTAGCGAGCATGGCTTCATCATACTCAAGGGCAGTCGTCACCTTCAAGAGACTCAGGTGACCGAAGAACCTTGCTGGCCTCTCCGAAATTGCCAACTGCTTTCTTTTGATCCATTTTCTCCAATGCCAGTGCAGACACTCGTGCAGCATTTGTAGCAGCAGCCTCTGTCATCTGCATCATCTGGTTCATCATTTGGCTGCTTGACCGGCGTCCATGGCATGAGCACCAGTCCAACAACTGAGGAAGAGCAAAGTCGGCAATCATACCTCTTCCTCAAGCTGCCATCCCACTTTCTCCTCTTGTAGCTCAAGTGGCCCTTCTCACGGTGAGGTCTGCACCTGCACTTCTTCTTCATAGGTCCCAGGATCGTCCCAATGAGAACTCCCATGAGGCAGGACAAGACGAGGATCCACCATTGCTTCCTTTCACCCGTCAGCTCGTCCTGGATCGTCGTGATGACATATTCCACAAGGTCCTTGGAGACATGGTTCCAAAAAGAGCGCTGCGACCCGAATGAGGTGTAGTTGAACTCTCCCTTCACGAATTTTTCAACCTTATTTTCTTCAATCACGAAGCTCAAGCCCGAGACAATGTCCTCGAAGAAGTCAAGGGTCCAATCCTCAACATGTCGACGGGGTGCCTCATCATCAGCTGAGTCTGTTGCTTCTGCTGTTCGTCAACTCTTCTTCAAGTTAAGATGCCAATCCTCAACTTGGGCTGAGCTGTTCATCCAAACCACCTGAGCAGAGCCATTGCTTTGAGCATACTCCTCACAGTCACCATCGGTCCCAATCCGATGCAAACTCACCTCTTCACTGTCTGTCGTGGTTCCAATCCACGTCGTCATCCTCCAACGAGGCAGGAGAGCCTTCAAAGGCTCGAGGCACCAATCCTCTTCCAACACAGCGGCCTCTGGCTCCTTCTTCTCCAGGTCCTCCGTCAGCTCTTTCTCGGGGTGGATGTCCGTGTATTCTTGCTTGTCCACGATGTAGTCCTGCCGCTCAACTCGTATGCCAATCGTCAACAAGATGTGGGCCAAGACCATCCAACGGCATGGCAGAAACAGGCGTCGGGGAGCATACGGAGCCGACTCATTGGCCGGCTCCGCTACCATGAAAAAAATGGAAGCGCGCCGATTTTCCTCGCAGGAACTTTCGGGCCACTTCATTGGCCGGCGTGAAAAGGGTAACATGGAATGTCAAACCTTTGACAGGAATCCTCTTTGAACCGCTTACGAGCATCCGTGTGGCTTGCAAAGGCTGTGTCAAACTCTTCAGCCAGGTGCTCAGGGCTTGTTTCGTTGCCTGACCTGGAATCCGTACCCACCTTTTTTT
>CAXAMN010022911.1:0-20113 GCA_963970005.1 Durusdinium trenchii | reverse complement strand
TGCATAGTCATTGCATGCTTGCATACTCACACTTGCATACTTTGACCCTGGCATACTTCGCACTTGGATGCTTTCGCCCTGGCATACTTCGCACTTGGATGCTTTCGCTCTTCCAGTGTGTGTGTGTGTCAGTGTGAGTGTCGAAGTGTAAGTGTGTCAGTGTGAGTGTCGAAGTGTAAGTGTCGAAGTGTCAGTGTTCAAAGGATTTTCCGGAAGAACCCTTCGCAATGCTTTCGGGAATCAAAAAACCTGCGGTTGTCGCCATTTTAGAACAATGCCAACACTTGCTTGCCCGAGCGCCTTGTCTGTTTCGCTTGGTCTATCTGCCAAGGGAGTGCAATCAGCTAGCAGACTACTTTGCAGGTCAGGCTAGTGCTGCAGCTAGGAAGGCGGATAACAACCCACTTGTTCCCTTGCATCATGTGGCGCTCCCGCCGTTTCACTTGGTGCAAGCCCTGGGCTTCATTATTCAACAGGGAGATGCAATGCAAGCCCCTGCCTTCGTTCTCACGGAGTGCCCTTCTCCTACTCCCCAAGAAATGCACACACTACTCCGAAGGCACCCACACTACAAATGGGTTGCAATGGACTACATTGCCTTGGCAGTATCGTCCTCTCATTGCCTCAATGTAGGGTACAAGCCCACGGTCAACTCCATGGGAGGTCGATTCTATTCAGTTGGCAATGCCGCGCAGCGCCTGCCGCGTCAGGTTCGGCTGCTCCTCTTTGGCAACTCACATTGGGAGATAGACATTAGTGGAGCACACTATGAGCTCATGAGGCGGCAATGCAGGGCAGCTGAGGTTCATTTAGCACTACTGCCAATTGCGCAAATGAGAAGCTACCTCACAAGAGCTCTTAGTGCACAGATTGCCGAAAATGATATGAGCCTCCTGGTCAAGACATGGCCACTTGTCATCATTAACAGCGCCACTCCACAGGAAGCTATAGAATACCTTAAAAAACGCATCCAAACGGAACCGTCACATCACCTTGTGAGCTTTGCTCGGGAAGTGTTCGCTGCTAGCCGTTATGCCATGCATCATCCTCCCTCATGGTGCCCTTCTGGGCCTGAAAGGACAGGTCGAGGAGCACCTTTTCACTATTTCGAGGTCCTGGAGCAGCAGGTTACATGGGCTGCCTATTCCTTCTTGCAGCCACGGGTAGGCTTCGTCTCGGCCATCTGGTTGCATGATGGCTTCTGGGTTGCCCCTCGACCGGAGAATGACACGCTCGAGGCCCTCAATACCCATCTCTGCCAGACCTTTGGCTTTGACCCTGCCGAGCCGCCACTGATGAGGTGTGATTCTCTGCAACCCAAGTTTGCTCAGTTGCTATCTGAATGTGCTTCTGCGGCCCCTGTTATCGGTTCGCACTCCCATGCCTCCTCGCAAGGACCTCTCCCTGATGTCGTGCGCATACACAGGAAACGCACCTTTACTGGTGCGCACCCAGAACAACAAGAAGCACTCGAACAACGACTCGCAAAAAGAATTAAAGCGCAACATGCTAAGCGACGACGCACACGATAATTCGTGCTGTAAGTCAACAAAGCAAGCAACCCCCTGGTTGAGCTACTCTCTCGTCGCTACCTTTGACAGCGCGCTTTTTGTCTCTAATTAAGATCGGCATGGGAGTAAAAGCAGCCACTAGATTTCCTCCCTACCGGCTGTTTGTATTGCTCATTGTTTTTTTATTTTGTTTGTTGTTTGTCAGTTGTGCTGTGACTGGTACAAAATTTCTGCTATGACTCCGCTATCTGGGCTCAAACCGCTGCGACACATAAGACAGCCTCCACCAACGAATGGTAGGGGGATTGCTCCTACAATCCCTGTCCTACACAGCAGAACACTTCAGCCCGAGTGAGAGGGTTAGGACCTTAGTCCTGATCCTCAAGGAACGGAGCACATAGTCTGTAGGACGTGTCTTCCGAATGGACGTTGGGCCTGGGGGATTGGATCTCACTCCCTTTGCTCGCCAAATCTATAAACACCCTGACGTGGAGGTACACTTTGTCCAGATCAACGTAAAGCTAGCCCAAAGGCAGCTCCCGCTACGACTGGCTGCTGCTGGTTTCCCAAGGACTCCAATCGAGGATGGTACATGCCCTCGAATATTGGAAATGCAATTAGTTGCTGTTCCACCGGAGATGCGCCGATCCACCCTTGTACTTCCTAGTGGGCAGGTCCTTTTTCCCTTTGAAGATTCACCACACATCACAAATGATGGTGTTCTCCTGCATGGTAGGAGTGCCCTGCAAAGGGCAATTGTTTATCGCATTCTCCAACAATCAGAATGTCTATCTCCCAATGGATGGGTGGTAGCGCGAGGACAGGCCAGACCTCCAGAACCGGGGGAAGTTGTAGCCTCTTTCCCTTTCTCACAGCTCTATGCCTTGCCAGCTGTACCTGTCGCCCCACCTCGTCCAACACCACCAATCCCGCCCTGGCTGTTGCCACAAAGTCGCCCCACCCCCATCCATGAGCAGACAACTAGAACATATGGAGGTGCAAATTTGCCACAAGCCGACACAGTGCGTCCCCCTGCCCAGCTAGGTGTTTACGCATTGCAGGCTCTTACGGAACAGGATGTGATTGCTGGTCAAGATGTGCCATACGCACGACTTAGTAGAGAACTCATTACTCGTGCCAGTACAGTGCGAGTACTAGCGTGCGACATCCAACGCACCCTTCAAAATATACATGCACATCGACAGCATTGCAATGTACAACCAGGGGCCAATGCGTGCTGGGCACTAGCTAGCGAAATGGACATGATACTTACCGCCTTGAGAGAGACGCAGAGCGCTACCATATGAAGGGCTTCCAGAGTTAACCAGACCGACCTTGGCAACCAAGTTGTGGCTGACCAATTAGCGAGTATACTAACTCGCATCACGGGTCCCTCCAACTACGTAGCAAGCTACGGACCAAAGTTCTTTCTCCGGTAGTTGTGCTTCTCAAGCTCATTGCATGAGACTAAGAGAGCCTGCTGCTGTTCAGGCTCGAAGTAGAGCAGTGACCGCGCGCCTCTGCCCAACCTGGCCAAAACAAACAGTAGCAGTTGTTGCCCATGGCCCTCCCCTTCATTGTTGGCCCTCATCAGTGCTCCCTCACTCAGGGCCCAGATGGGCGCCCTCAAGTTGAGGTTGTCTTGCGCATACGGCTACCACTGGCGGAGTTTTTTGATGCTCTCCTCCTTACACTTGCAGAACAGCACCCCCTATTTCCACAGGGAGGGCACGAGCCTGATCCGGCTTCTATAGCCCCAGTCAAAGCAGGTCTGCAGGCAAAGGAGCGCAGAAGCCCCCCCTTTAAAGGAGGAGGCTTCGCCCAAGCGGAAAACAGCTGGTCGTATGCAACCCAAGAAGCCTGCTCATCCTCCCATGCAGGGTACACCTGCTGATCCCACCCACGAAAAGCTGCTGGCGGTACTCTCGCAAGCCGCACAACTCCCTGACACTGAGGAGCGAGGGGGCGTTATTGCTGCTGCAGATCCCCCACCTACTCACCCTGGGGGGACGGCGAGGCCGCCAACCCTGGCACCGGCCAATGACTGGCCTCCCCGACAGGCCACAAGCAGTAGGCTCCCGGCACAGCAGTGCATCACACAAGGGAATGTTCACTACCGTGTTGCGGAAGACGGCGCGCAAGAGCATCTACCACCGCCGCGCGCATTTGCGCACCCAAAGAAGTGCCCTGTCCAGTGAACCAGAGAAGAGACTGAATGCTCCCCTTCCCCATTCTTCCATGGGCCCCCACAATTGTCTCCATTTGTCCCTGCAGACTTTTGGCTCAGAGTGAGAGAAATAGCTTGACAGCTCTTCTCTTGTATCACACCAGCCGGACCTAGCCTGCACACATTGGTGTGAAGACAGACTGCAAGTCGAACTAGCCATGCAGGCGCATCCAGAACCGTTGTTTCTGGCAGATGATGGTACATATGTCGATGTCACTGATTTTGTTCGTTTTGAGCTCCACCATCAGGACATTCGATATGGGGTCTTAGACCTCATTGTAACCTTCGTCTATCGGGGGAGGAGGGAGCGGTGCTACTTACTTCATTTCTTCCCGGTGGATGCAGTCAAAGAAAACGTAAACACTCCTTTCCCAGAATGGACGGAGGGGTTTGAATTTCCGCCAGCCCTGCTCAAACTTCGGGCAGTCGTGGACGATGCTATCATCCCGCTCTATCACCAGGGCTGTATTGCAATCAACACCAGGGGGGCCACAATCTATGGAACAAAGCGAACTAGGCTTCGCAGGATGATTCTGCACATACAGCATCACGAAAGCCACCTCCTCACTGTGCTGGCAGGAGCGGTGAGCGCTAGGCCCATTGCTGAGAACGTAGACCCTTTTGACATCTTCCTGCAAACACGCCCCTTTTCAGCCTCCCTTCCTCGGCGAGTAGGCTTTTGGTCCACTACTGACAGACAACAACAGCATGTCCTTCGAGTAGACACGCAACCAGCTGCGCAACCACCCCCACAGCGTCACACAGACCGTGCGCACCACCAGATCGAATCAGCCCTACATGCAAGAGTGCAAGGTCTGCATGCATTGGTACAGGAAATTGAACAAACAGTGGACTCTTTGCCTCATGACGTGCAGGGTGCTCTTCTTACTCCCCTGACTGACCTACATACCCAGCTGTGTGGCCTGGTTTACGTAGCATGGTTAATTTCTCTATTACACCCACATGCTGATGACCACGATCAGTAGTGACTGGGCCCCTGATATGCCCCTGAAACAATCTAAAGTCTTCTTTCCTTTGCTGTATAGTTTGAACAGGTGTCCCCGGCACTATGCTAAATACAGTTGATTTACGAAAGCACCTTGCTGCAACGTTTGGCTCACAGCAGGTCGTAGTGCCCTGCATGCAGGAGTGAGGTCAGCCTTAGCTGACATCATTCGTGTTGCCTTTCGTGTGCTTGTGCCGCCAGGGCACCTGCCAACCTTAGTTGGCGGGGGCTATACCTGCATTGTCAAGCAGAGAAACTCTAATGTCACACGACCCGTGGATGGAAGACAGCAATTCACTGGACCTAACGGATAACACAGAGAACAGAGTCCATGTTCCCTTTGTCTTCACACGTGACCATGCAGATTGGTTGACCACTGATGGACAAGCCTGCTTTGCCAGGGGCACGGGGGCTAGTGTGGCGCAGTCCCAGAATGAAGCTTATGCAGCACTGACTATGAAAGACACTCTTAGCAGTCCTTTCGGTCTTGACTCCGCTCGGCCCACACTTGGCCTGACTGACGTTCGCGCGCAGCCATCCAAAAAGGACGAGGGGTATGCTGCTCTCGAAACAGAGGGAGAGCTGCCTGATACTACTGCCATTATTCAGACACTCATCTCACACCGAGACCTGATCATGAACAATCACATGATTTACCTAATTGTGGACAATCGAACACCTGCTGCTGTCCCATATTGGCCGGCTTTCGCTGCCTGGTGGGCCTCACGCAGGTGCCTGGTGGGTCCCCAAGAAGAGACAACTGACATACTGTGGATCTGTGCTGATGCTACTACTGGCCTTCATAAAGTTCCATACTACTGGGCAGGGGTCTTTGTCCTAGAGGCAGCGCGCTTCCTGTATCCTGCACAGCATTTTGCACTCATTGACAATGACTGTGTGCCAATCACGCTATTTGAGGTGCAAGACCTACTGCAGCTGGCACATCAGCAGCACAGATGTGTTGATCTCATAGGGTATGCACGCTCCGAGTCTAGCCCTGGTGCTGGGATAGGCATGCTACTTTTTACAGAAGCGCACTTGGAGTATAATGCAGGTTTGGTCATATCGATCGGCAATCGCAACAAGCACAGTCCACTGGAACATGACACGTCTGCCCTGACCCTGGCAAAGAGCCTCCAGGCGGGTCGACTTGCTCTCGTTTCAAGAGCCAGACCACCTGTCAATCCCAGCGACACTGTCATTAGCGGCACCTTGTTTACCCCCTTTGTTGGGATAGCAATGCAGTCCGCCCTTGACCTCTGTATGGTCTGGTCCTTATACGGCCTTTACATGTGTAAGCACTTTTGGCCCATGCCTATCCCCAGCCCGGAGGAGTCTGGCCCAGGAAGTCCAATCAAGTGGCCACGGCAATCCCATCCCAGGGCGCTCACCCCTGAAGGAAGAGAGCGAACCCCCTGGGTTACCAGCTGGGCACGAGCCACTTTCGAACAGGGCATGCTGTCAGTGCTCCCGATGCTAACAGGGCCATGCACAGTTGCATCGCTGCCAGGCGAACACCTTTTCCAAGCCAGTGCATTGCCGCGCAACCGAATGCGACCTGCCATATTTCACGCCTTTGGCAAGGCCAAAATTGGAGCGCAGGCAGCTCTACGCGAACTGGAGCAGCAGGGTTGGGAAACGCTGCCGATGGCTATACTCGGTACGCCCAACCTACCCCCTGCATGGACCGTTGAGACTTGGAAACCTGTCGGTGGGTGTAAATTTACAGGCTACTCCTCTGGGGTAACTGGAAACAGCGCATTGCGCTTCTGCCTGTTAGTAAAGTGGCGAGCAATTCGTAAGCAAGCGACTGAGCTCTTTCCGGAGCAAAGGCAGGAGGACAGCCTTAGCTGTCTTCCTGCAGAGGACGGTGATGCAGAGGTGGAGTCAGTCTCCACACCCTCGTCTGACACTTCTGCCGAAAGAGCAGACCGACTCACTAAGGCAATTGAAGGTGACTCAACGCAGGGTAGTCAGGCACCTGACCCTCGATCATGCACTCCCTGTCCGCAACGGCTGTCTCCTTCCCTCTTTGTGCCCTGGAGTCAAGTCGCTAAGCTGAGAGGGGTAGTTGCAGTCCACAAGGACATAGAAGCAAGTCCGTATGAGCAATTGCGAGCTGCGCTGGCTCAGCCCAAGTGTCTTGTCCCTGGAGAAAAAGAGCAATTTCTTCAAGCCAATCACGATTTGTTGTGTCACCTTCGAGGCTCATTCATGCCCTTAGAAGGCATCGCACCGCAAGTTTTCGAAGCCATCTCTCACCACCAGCAGGATGAAATCGTCTGGGTCACAGTCCTATGGATGGTCGCCCAACTCAACGAATATTGGATGGGACACAACTTCCCGCCACTACCGTCGGTATTTCAAATCAACTGCGGAGGGCTGGGGGGAGGTGCCCTTGAAGGGGAAGTCCCCCCGCACTTCCATTGCATGTGTCCTCCCGTGGGAGAAAGTCAAGTTTATGGGCCGTCACTCTCCCCGGCAGATGTCCTCAACGATCAGGAGTGGGGGGTTGCCTATGGCTGGTCGACCGGAGTGCATGAAGTTGCCACCCTCTTTGCGCTCATACAGAACCCGTGCCAGAAATGGGAAGACCTTGGGTATGGCAAGGCAGCCGTAATTTATCAACGCACGCAACAGGTGCTGAAAGCAGCGAGGCTTCTCCCTGCTCACCGACGGTTGCCGCACCAAGCCTTCCTCAGTGGCCTGTGGTGGAAACTGCTCTCGCTGCAGCCGCTACGACTCCTTGCCTACCTGCCAGGGCTGGGGTGTCTGCGGCCGGTTGCGCAAGAAGACCCCATCCACTTCACAGTGAATGGTCTCAGTGCAGGCAGCTACACTGGAGCAGTGATTGCCTTAGCAATTCGTTGCCTCTGGCCAGCCAGTCAGACCACAGCGCGTCTAGGTGCCATTGCAATGCCTAAGAGTGTATTCGCAGCCTTGGTTGCCACTGCAGAACCTGACAAACGCAACTACTATCTTGTCCATGCTGCCGAAGATTGTCTGTGCGACTGGAAGCCGACAGAGGATGAGCTCGATAAGTTGCAACGATCCCTGCACATCACGTATGTAACAGAATCTGCAAGGTGGATGGGCAAGCACAAACATGGTTACTGGCACTGGCTTCAGTGCCAGCTCCCTGCAGGCCAAGTCAGTCTTACAACGCTAAAACTCACACACCCAGAGGTGGTTCCTCGCCGGGACCGAATTGCTGCCCCCATGCGTTTGGCCTCCTGGATTCGCTTTGAAACTGTAATGACCAGCGATGATTGGGAAGGTGCCATTAGCTTGTTGGTGTCCAACCTCCACCGACCCGACCAAGAATTGCTAGTGCTGCTACAGAGTTGTGTAGCGGGGCAGCAAATTGACTCCATGGAAGAAGCGCATGCGCTGCTGCTGAAAAACTTTCGGGTTGGCAGAGGTAATCAAAGTGCGTGTGCTCAATGGCTGACAGAAATGGCCCGAGACCTTTTAGCACCAATCCCGTTCCGAGAGGTGTTTGTCATCCTAGCCCTGTTCCTCCCGCAACTCACATTTGTTGACGAGGCTGCTACAAAGAAAGAGCTGTGGAGTAGTCCCACTGTCCGCAAGTTTGGCTTAGTTGTGGATGTCACTCCAACAGCTACTGGGTTACAAGGCATGCATGAATATCGTATAGCCTTTCCGGCGTGGTCACAGTCGGCCATCTTCTGCCCTGCACACTTCCAGAGCTGTAATTATGAGCAACTTGCTAGCAGCCCCTCAAGCACAGTTCACATGGGTTCACAGGCGGGGAAGGCTTATCGACTCGTTCTGGAGGAGCACGTCAAGTGCTATTCAGTCTTAGCGCTCTTGCTTGCCTTTGCGACTCCTTCTCGGAAATGCAAAGGGGATGAGGCGCCAAGTGAGAAGTTACGCCGCCTGAGCAGCCCTAGGCACTGGGACGTCGCCTTAGTGCCGTTCCCGGAAGAGTTTGCGCCGTTGCCCACGCCAACTGAAACTGGCCTGGCGTGCTCCGCTCCATGGGCTTTCCCGCCCAGCCTCTGCGTGTTGGAATCTAGAGCAACGCGGATCCGAGTTTTGGCCATCGCGGAAGCAGGTGACACAGTCACTGCAGATCACCTCTTGCAAATGGCCAGCTTAGCGGCAGAGCATAAGCCCACTGTGCTGGGAATTCCCGGCCAAGTGCCCATTCCGTATCAGCTAGAATGCACGGTAGTCCTACTGCAGAGTCTGCATGCCCTCTTCCAGCTGCTGACCTCTGGCAGCACAATGCAGCACTGTCCCCAAGCTGCCAGCTTCGCTGTGGCACTAGGCGCCGCCGCCCGACATGACAATGGGCACATAGTGTCGATGGCTGCCAGCCTCGCGCTGGCTCTCCGATCTGGCAGATCTACCCTTGCAGTAGCGGGAGTCTTTGGTGCAGGCAAGACCCGATCCCTGACCTTTCTACTCGCCTGGCTGGCTCTTACCACGCACCTTAAGATCGCTGTAGTACACAAAGAGAATCCGGCGGGTCGGGCAATCACCAAGTTACTCACAGCCTTTGACCTTGGACCAGATCACCAGAGATACTTCGTGCGGCCAGTCAGCAGAGAAGAGGCAGAAACCAACATAGCCTGCACTGACTATGACTTGCGGGCAAGCGACGCGGCATCATACATCCCTGGCTGCCATGTAGTAATTGTCACAACTGGACTCGTCTGGGATCAGAAAGGACAGACTCATTCAACGCTCAACACCCACATGGAAAATGTAGACCTACTTATCAGTGAAGAGGCACAGCAGGATATGGACCTCAAATCTGCATTTGCGCCAACAGTCCCCCGACAGCCCTTCTTTCGTCTGCTGCTGGGTGATCCCAAGCAGAGCCCAGGTGGAGTGGCCGATGGACAGAGAGCTCATCGCACACTCCTACTCAAAGCACCCCTTGGGCTACGAGCCCCCACTACCTGGTACATGCCGCATGAAATACCAGGGGTCTGCCACATGCTCCTCCGGCACGGTCGAGGCTTTGGCCTTGGCGACCTAGAAGAAACGGCTAAAGTAGTGGGTCACAGGCCATTGGGGAGTAGCTGGTTTCGCCCGGAGAAGGTCAAAGCCACATCTCCTTTTGCCTGTCAATTACAGTCCACCTACAAAGATCTCTCCAGAGTGGACCTGGACCTCCCGGAAGGACTGTTGGTAGGTCTAGGATATGCAGCCACCAGCCCAGACAGCCCGCTCGACTTCCGCCAGGCGCAAACTGCGGCTGAGAGATCGGGAGTCGCAAACCCCCACTGCTGGAGTTTAATGTTGCCGACGAGTGCAAGGGTTGCCCAGGAAGTGTATGAGCCGTTGATGGGTATTCAGTATCCCATGTTGTGCAGCCGAATGGGAGACACCTGGCAAATAGGTACCACCTCCATCCGAGAGGATCACAAGATTGCCTCAGGCTTACGATTCGTCCACTGGTGCCATGCATCGCCCAATGTGCAAGCAAAACAAAATCCAAAAAATGACCCCACAGTTCGGGTGTATCAGCATATCGAAGACCAACTTACCAAAGCAGGCTCTGACACTGATGACATCTTGGCCCTCACAACCACCCGGGAAGGGGCCACGAATCTACGCAATTATTTCTCCATTGCCGGTAAGAAGGCGAATGCAGAGACTGCAGTCAAGGTGGCAGGCGCCACGGCCAAGCATTGCATCGTTATTCACGGGTTGTCAACCTTCCTCAGTGGCGAAGGAGGCCACCAAGATTATGACCAGGAGTGCTTCACACGAGCAAACGTAGCCTATAGCCGAGCCACTGACCTTACCATCCTGGCATGTCCACTGAATATGCAAGGGATGCCTGGGGCCCTGCAAGTCCTAGCAGCCCTTCTGCACGGCGTCCAGACGATACATACCTATGACAGTAACAAAGAGCCCAAAATCGTAGGCTCCCTGCACCTTACAGTCACACAAGTTGCGCAGGCCACGACTTTCTTCCAACAAGCGCTCCTGCCTCACCCAATGTGGCTTGGCCCCCTGCCGGTATGTCTCGCAGAACACCATCACGGTAAGGTGAGGCGCTTACGCCTCGTCTTAGCCACAATTACGCATCTAACCAAAGCGGAAATCAACAGCCTCGTCGAAGGGCCCTACCTGCCTGGTGGCACGGTCTTGCATGACCTCGTCTATGGATATGCAGCTGATGCTTCGAAGGAGCCAGAGTGGCTGGTCATAACAGATGGGCTGCAGCCAGGACATTGGCGACTTCTCCACAATAGCTCGGGCCCAGGGCGACGATGCAGCGTAGGAAGCTCCCTACGCTATCAACCGACGCCGAGCACGCGTGAGCAGCGTAGTGCACAGGATTATACTTTCGAAGCACTGCACCGTGTGTACTTCTATGATGCATGGAGAGCGCAGCCGGTCTTGGATGCCATAGACTCTGACCTCATCCTGCCATCGCGACCAGGCCTTTTAGTGCATGGCTGCTACTGGCCTCGGCAAAGTCTGCCGCCTGATGTCCTCTCGGTCTCTGATCGCGACCCAGACAACGAGGAACAGGAAGCTCAAGAAGGGCATTTGCTCTCCTCTCCTGCAGAGACAGATGCTGCAATGGCTGAGGAAGCCACACAAGAAGTAGTCTCGGTCCACAGCTCCCCATCTGAGTCGCCCACTATCCCGAGCACAGAGCAACCGGAGGACGATGATGCCCACATGGAAGATAATGATAGCGCCAGCAGCTCTTCCACAGAAGCGGGTGATTGCCTTAGCAATCGTCCGGTTCTTCCTGTCGCATGTCCCGCACAAGATGACATGCTGGCGGCAGGCGATGATGCAAGGAGTGCGCTACCCCCACAGAACGTGGACCATCCAAGTGATAGCCCCAGGTCGCACTCCTCTGAGTCCCCAATCAAGCGAAGACCGGGGCCTAAGGCTCATACTGGGCGAGCGCAACCCAAGAAGTCACGCAAATCACTTGCCTCAACATCCAGGCAACCACTCGGCAGCGTTCCTGAACATGAGCAACCGCCGGCCACGCTGGATGATCTAGCCAGTCGAAATGCTCAAAGGCAGGAGGCCCCAGTTTGCAGAAACCCAGAGACACCACCTAACTGCCCTGGCTCAGCGCAAGAGCGCCCACAAGCCATGACAGAAATTGATATTGCCAGTGATCAAGAGCATGCAGAGCGTGGAGGCACGGCCGCCACTGATCTCCAGCTGGAATCCGAACAGAGAGCCACGCAGATTTTGTACGACTATCAAAAGGCAGCGGGAACCACCAGAGAAGCTCACGGGCAAAAGGTGCCGCTCCCCTCAATACAGATCTACAGTGACCTGCCTAGAGAATGGCCGATGGCGAGGCTTGCTGTCTCCAGCAAGCAAATCAACCGCCTTGTCCGCACATTCCTCTGGAGGAGAGTGACTGAACAAGCACTCCATGGCTCCTCGTTTATAGACATTCCAGATCAGATCAACCAGGCCTACATCGGCGATCTTCTCCTTATCAGTGAAGCTTTCGCTGCCCCTCTGTCTAACCTCTTCGCTTTCGTAAAAAATGGGCATCCAGCATGCCCTTTCATCACACAGAAACAGCTCGCTCTCTATGCAAGCCCTCGCTTCTGGCAATATGGCCTCCTAGCTTTCGTTGCGAGGTGCTGCTCCTTTGACAATCAACACAGAGATCAGGGTACAGGAGCAGCCCAAACTGGGGAAGGGAAATCGCAGACCACAAAAGAAAAAGATGTAGATGCCCTTACCTTCATGCGCACTGTCATCATGTCCTTCGTCAGGGGGATGGAGTATGGAGAACAAACGCTACCCACCAATGACCTTTTTGTCTATCTACCAGTCCAGATCCTGCCTGACCTGGTCACAGCCATGGAGCAGCAGGGCTTCAAGCCAGCGGAGGTGAAGGGGGGCTCTGGATATCGGCCAAAAGAAGAAGGTGCTGAAGACAACCCATTGATCGTGGTGGGAGTGCACACCAAAGACATTGTTTATGATCGATACCCCCGCATGCCGACCACTTCCTGGGCCGAAAGAGCGTACTCTAGTGGAGCCCTTGACCCGTCTTTGGGACAAGCCTTCGCGTTCCCCTCCCTGCTGCAACTGCGAATGCGCATTGAAGTCCCCGTGTGGAGAGACCTGGCAACAGCCAGAAATCCCGCAGCCGATCTGCCAGCAGAAGAAGACTCTGCCTCAGAAGACACCGGGTCGGCAGAACGGTCGCCTCGACTTGCTCTCCCAGTGCCGGTGGGAATGGTTGAAACGCAGGCAGACGAAGCAGACGAAGCCACAGAGGACGAGGCCATGAACGCTGAACCCAGCTATGCCTTTGCCAAGGGGTATGGAAGGTTTGGCATAGGCTACACTAGACTAGCAACAGCGCTTGGCAATTTCGAGCAAGGGGACATCGGAGCAGAAAGCGCAGTGGTAGCTCAATGGCTGACCTCCGGGCTCAGAATTGCCATGTCCCGCACAGGGTGGAACCTGATATCTACCCGTTTCAGCTTGACTAAGGTCCCTGGTTCTGTCCTCAGTGAGTACTACCGCAAAGGATATCCTTTCACTCCGAAGATGGCAGATCGTCCTTACAACCAATATGGCACGATTCACTACTCCGAAGATAGATGGGATCAGCTCTGTGGGTGGCTCACTGGGAACCCCACGTTCAGACTCCAACTCGCGAGCCATAAGCAGGCACTTAGAGACCACATGGGCTACAGTCAGGAAACCACCGATCCAAGTAACAAAGCCCGCCGTACTGACCCCCCTACGGAAGCGGGAAGTTCCTCAACTGCAGCAGGGTCTTCCTGGCGCAGCAAGCCTCCCCCACCGCCTTCGCCCTCAGGGTGGTCCTACGGGTGGTGGCAGTAGTGTAGTCATCATCAGGAGTCTTCCCACACAACAATTGCCTCCGTGTCGCTCAACCTCCGCCATGAGATGGGTGACCTTAGTCACCTTCTCTATTGTGGCTTAGTTGCCACTATGGCCTTGCAAAGGACACATCTCCTGTACCTCAGTTGTTTGGCTCAAGCAAACCAAGCACCTACATAGCAATGCCGCCCCCCCAAGATCGCTATGAGGTCAACCTCGAGTTGGTTACCGTAGCTGGCACGGAATATACGATGCAAGCAAACCTCTCCCATTATGAAGACGTGGCAGAGCTGGAAGACGACATTCTTTGCTTTCTGCCTACAGTCTCTGACTTAGAAGTATTTGGTTGTGAATTGGAATTGCTCGACCTTCGCGAGCAGCAACCTCTGTCAGAGGCATTCCGCACGGTGCTCCTGCAGCGGCCGCAACTGCAAATAGTAGTTCGTCCCTGTATGGTAGAGGGGCATTCCATCTGGCATTTCCAGGCAGACGGCAAAGAAGGCTACCCCAAAGCAGTTCGTGTCCCGGCCAACCCGCGAGGGGAAATTGCAGACAGAGCATTCTACGCTGCACCTTCGATCCGGCACGTAGAAGTGGCAACTGGCATCCAACATATAGGAATTGCGGCCTGGCAGAGTTGCCAGCAACTACAGATTGTCAAGCTTCCATCTTCGGTCGTAAGTCTGGCGGAAGGGTCCTTCATGGGGTGCTATGTGCTGCGTAAGGTCGCCGCACCAGGGTGTGTCCATTACGGACAGAGGGTGTTTGCAGAGTGCTGTTCCCTAGGCAGCGTTGGGGTCAGTCACGAAACAGAGGACAGCAGCGTCCTGGCACCAGGCGCACAGCTTGGCAAATATGCTTTCGAGAGTTGCCTCACGCTTGCAACTATTACCTTCGATATGGATCGTACTAAAAAACCACGAGCACTGCCTGAAGGCGCATTCTGTGGAGCAGGCATTGAACAGCTGTGCTTGCCGAATGATTTTCACAACATCGGGCCGAGGGCCTGTGAAAATTGCAAAAGTCTAGTGGAGGTCAACCTCATGAGCACAGAGATCACAGCCCTGCTCTCTTCCACCTTTGCCCACTGTGTAGCATTGCAGTGCATATGGCTTCCACCGCGACTCACGCAAATTGGAAAAGAAGTCTTCCTTAATTGCGTTGTGCTGCAGGAAGTTGTCATCCCGACAGAACTCAGTGACATAGGCAACCGTGCCTTCTGCGGGTGCGAGCAGCTGCAACGGTTTACCCTCCTAGATTGGGGTGACATTGAACAGTGGGTGCAGGCAGAGCACAATGCTTTCTTTATGTGCGACAAATTTGAAAAACCTCATTGGCTGGAGCTGCTCCCCGCGGAAGGACCAGATTCAGACGCTTTTGACGAGGAGCTATACCATGTGTACCCCTAACATTATGCCAGGCCATGAGAGGCTCAAGGTAGGTGCCTTAGCATCTGTCTTCAGGAAACATCCCCGGCCGTAGGAATAGCCCATGAGCAGACTGGGCACCTGTGGCTCGCACAATGATAGCAAATAGCCTGCCGCACAAAGAGCTTGACAATTCATCCATGAGTAGCACTCCCATCGAAAAGGAGCCAGTCATGGAATGCCCCCTGCTGCTGACTACGCTTTCGGGTGTCACCTTTAAGGTCTCTCTCAGTGTCGCCAAGTTCGACCGATTTACAGATTTAGAAGACCAGGTGATGGACTATCTGGCCTCGGTCACTGACCTCCAAGTTTTTGGGTGCGTCATTGACTTTTTACAAACCACCACGCAAACCTACCTTGAGGACCCAATCTGGGATAAGTTGCAGCAAGGTAAAGAATACACCATTGTCTTCAGGGACTGTAGTGTTACCCTGCCAGAACAAGAACAGCTCGGAGGTTATTCTATTGATCAAGTCCCCTTAGCTGTTCATGTCCCTATGAACCCAGAAGAAATTGTCCCAGAATGGGCCTTTGCAGGCGTTCCACGCCTGCGACACGTTAGCGTCGAGTCAGGGATCAGGCTCATTGGTGCAGAGGCGTGGCAAGATTGCCGGCAACTCCGCATTGTCAAACTGCCGGCCACAGTGGTAGGCATTGCAGATAATGCCTTTCGGGACTGCAAGCTCCTAAATAGTGTCTTGGCTCCGGGTTGTCGCGACTTTGGTTACAAAGCCTTTTCGGAATGCTGTTCCTTGCAGCGTGTGTATGCATCGGGTGGAGCTGTAAACGTGTTCAATGGGGAAACCAATTTCGGGCAATACCTCTTCCAAGGGTGCATCAACCTTGCTGAGGTCACCTTGAGTGAGTTTCCATCCCCCCGATCTGAATCGAAAGGGTTAACCCTGCAAGACAGGACCAGAGAGCTCGCACGCTGCCTCAGCTCTACAGGCATCTACACACTTGCTCTCCCAAAGCACTTTGTAGCCATAGGAGCGCACGCTTGTGACAGTTGTCGACTGCTTAAGAGTGTTGACCTCTGTAACACCATGATTGAAGAAATTCCGGAATTCACTTTTGGCCACTGCACTAGCCTTCGGGAAGTCTTCCTACCGACAACTCTCCATACAATCCGAGTTAAAGCCTTTATGAGCTGTGCAGCCCTTGTTGAGCTTGCCATTCCGCCCGCTCTCAAGTATATTGGAAGTAGGGCTTTCTTGGACTGCACTGCCCTTCGGAGGCTGGTCAAAATGCCCGGAACACGCAGATGGCGAGGGGTTTACGCGGAAGAAAATGCTTTCGCCATCTGTCCGGCCATGAAATGGCCACCCTGGCTGCATATGATCCCGGACATGGGCTACACCCCTGGTTTAGGATAGAGGAACACCCTTCCATCCACAACTGTCGGGGCCCTGCTATCAATTTTTCAGAGTCTGGGTGCGAGCCTTAGCTCGGGTCCGGAGTAGGCCAGCAGTTGCGAAACAGTACTCTTCAACACGAGTAACTAACCATAGTTGCCCTCCGTTAGGCAGGGGAGTGAGCGCCTAGCTGCTGTCGGATAGAGAAGGGTCTCTGCGTGGCGGTGCTGTCGACAACTGCAAATCGTCCACCTGCCAGACACAGTAGTCGGTCTTTTGCATGGTGCCTTCAGTAGGTGTCAAGTGCTACGTGTAGTGGTCGCCCCAAGCTGCAAGTATTTCGGCACCAAGGTATTGGAAGAGTGTTGCTCCTTAACGCAGGTTGGTGCGGCACATTGCCCTAGCAATAAGCTAGCTCCCCAAGCCCAGCTAAGGCCTCGTGCCTTTCAAGCATGCACGGCGTTGCGCAACATCAACTTGGGCATGTCAGAGTCTGTTACAACGTACCCAAACCGATGTTTGCCGGACTGCTGTTTTCAAGAGTCGGGCATTATTGAGCTGGCGTTACCTACGAGTTTCCACAGGATAGGCTTTGCTGCCTGTATGAACTGCCAGCAGCTGCAAATCGTTGACTTGTCCCAAACAGACGTAATAGAGATTCTAGGCTCAACCTTTGCTTACTGCTCGCAGCTGCAACAACTTTGCCTTCCCCGCATGCTGAGGACCATTGAGCAAGAAGCCTTTTACAAGTGCATTTCCCTAAAGGAGGTCTTTACTCCGCCATCCCTGCTGTACATTGCGAGGCATGCCTTTGCAGGCTGCACACATCTTCGAATAATCCTCAAGCAAGGAAAAAGCAGCACATGGCGAGGGACATATGCCCAGTCTAATGCTTTTGACAAATGCGAGCACTTTGACAAGCCCACGTGGCTTCGAGTCTTGCCGAATGATGCAAACGATCTTTGGCGAGAAGACTATCTAGACCCAGCGCCAAAGACCAACAATGCTTCCGAGGCAGGAGAGGAGCAAGGGCGACGTGGGCAGTGAGCTGAGCCAAGTGTCAGTATTCGAGCGCTAGGAAAGGATGATTTCCAGGCATATACGGCAAGAAAAATGCGCAGACACCAAGTAGAACCATGACCTCTTCTCGCCATTCGCTGCGTAGTGAGCCGATAGGAGCGAGAGCCTTAGTTCTGCGTTCCTAAACGGCGGGTGGTAGATAGTGGCAATGAAGGATGCCCAGGGGGAACCTTAGTTCCCGCTGTTGATGTCCGACATTTCCAATTTTGTACAAAGAGGTACAGATATCATGCTAGGAGAGCTCAATGTTTCACATGTTTCACACGGGCCTTGCACGCACCAGATCACTTTTTGCAATTACGCAGCGCCTCACTGACTCAAGTGACATCCCCTATTGGCACCGGTGCGTGCCGAAGGGTGTTGGGTCTGCCTCCCCACGGGGAGGTTGTGCCCGATTCACCCTTAGCTGCAGGCTTCTCTCGCTAGGAATTGCCGCCGCGTTTGGCTTTTGTCGGGCAGCGTGTGACTGGCCTTGTATGCGCCACCAGTTGAACGGGTTGTGCTGCAAGAATGGTCTTTTCCACGGATTGCTGCTCAGATCTTGTCACTCTTGGTCGACCTGATTACAACCACTGCTGGAGCATCGCGAGACACCTGACCTGCAAAGTGACCTTGTTTTGCCACACTGTGGTGTGGCCGCTGGTCACCAACACTTGGTAAGGAAAGTCCGTTTGAAGCCTCCTAGGCGGCTTTCCATGAACACAGCTTGCGCTGCAGTCCTTTTCTTTTGAGAATTCAGGCCCATTAATTGCCACTAGTCTCTGTTTCACACGTTTCACCTAGTGTAGAGGAAAGACTACAAGATGGTGGAGTTTCGGCCTGCGGGCTTGGGTGTTTGGTTTGGGTTGGTTTTGGGGTCTTCGTTCCTTTCTCCACCATCTGTCTGTTCTTCCCTTCCTTCAACGATGACCTGGGCACCATGCCCACACGGCGTCCGCACTCGTGGAAAAAAAGTTTGAGAGAAAGGTTTCGTACCGTACCGGACGAGTGTGAGAGAGCCTGTTGTGAGCTAAAGATCCAGGGGAGGTAGGTAGTCTACCGTGTAAGGTTGCTACCCGGAGTTTTTCGAGGTAGCGGAGCGTGGAGCTCCCAGGAAGAATGTCCAGTCCTACCGAGCGACGGACAGCGTCGCCAACGAGGAGGCGACCAGTGAGTATGGAAGAGTACACAGGTCGAGAGAGGTCTCCACCACCAGATCCAGCAGAGAGTGCTGCTGCAGAGATACCGGTACCGAACAGCCCTACCCCAACGGGGAGAACGTTTCAAGATAATTTCAACTCACCTCAGATGCCTGCGAGTCCTACCGGAGGACAGGGATTGACGCAGGAAGCGTTGATCGAAGTATTGAGAAACCAGCATCAAAATATTGTTCAACAGCAGAACTTGATCGCTGGACAAGGAGCACAAATTTCAGAACTGACCAAGCTAGTTTCAGGTCTGGTTCAGATGCAGACTGATGTCTTGAAAGACCAAGCTCAACGCGAAGCGGATGAGCGTGAGAGAAAGGCAGAAGAGGAGAGAAAAGCTGCAGAGGAAGCTGCTACGTCCAGTACACCGAGAGCAGGATCACTGTTCACCTCAGCACCGAAGAAATCTGACTCAAAATATTCTGGAAGCAGTGGAGGAAAGATGGAGAGTTACATACCGAACTGTCCACAACTTGAGATCAAAGATTCAGGAAGAAGACATGAGATCAACACCTGGTTATCCTTCCGAGAGCGATTTGGATCGTGGTTGTGTCTTTTGGATGAGTGCTACGCAGCGGAATTGCAAGAGGCAGTGAAACAAACAACTACCAGCTACCATTGAGCAAGGGAAACTTGCCCCGGAAGCCGCAGTGAGGAGTAGTAAACTGTATCACTGGATGAAACAAGCAATGTCAGGATACAAGAGAGGATTGGACCTCGCAGTCCTGCAGGAACGAGAGCAGGGAGGACTCACTTGTGGGTACGAGTTGTTCAGGAGAATTAACAACTTGCTTGGAGTTACGACTCGAGCGGAAGCACTGTCACTGCGGGAAGCAGTGATGAGACTTGATGTGAACGGACTGAGGCAACTTGGATGTCCATCAGCAGGGAGTGTCAAGAACCCGTTGGACACCTGTTTGTTCCTTACACAGGAGTTTGCACGCTTGTGAGATCAGTGTGCAGCATTCGCAGATCTCGAAATGATGGAGTTGGATCAGATCATGGTTATGATGAGGTGCTTACCGCAAGAAATTCACAGACACCTTGCGTTCCACGGGAAGTCTTCGACTTTACGAGAGTTGATGGAGTCACTGGAGTTCTATGAGCAGCAATCGAAAGCACTCGACTTTTCCAGAGACAGTCGCAAAGGAAATCCTGTTGGGTATGACCGACCACCCAAGGGAAGCCCCAAAGGAGGGAAAGAGCGCACACCAAAGGGTGAAGGCAAAGGCAAGGAGATTCGATGTCGTCGATGTGGGAAGCCAGGACACGTTGAGAAAGATTGTTGGTCAAAGTCACCAAAGCGTACCGATAAGGACAAAGGAAAGGGCAAAGGCAGTGAGAAAGGTGGAAAACCAAAAGGTGGAAAGGATTGTTCACATTCGCCTTACGACCCAAAGAAGAAGGGAAACCCAAAAGGTGGCAAGCCTAAAGGAGGCAAAGGGGAACCCAAGGGCGGAAAAGGACCGAAAGGCGGGAAACCGA
>CAXAMN010022910.1:0-20115 GCA_963970005.1 Durusdinium trenchii | reverse complement strand
CATTGCCAACCTACATTCACAGTCAACTCCACAATTTCACCTTTTTTCCCGCTCACAAGCTGTCCGCTCGTTAGTCCAAAGTCGATTTAATCGACGTTCTCCACTTGGTCAGCTTCCTCATCCCCTGCATCATCTGCAGCCGAACGTTTCTCTTCTTCTTCCTCCTCACCCTCAGCAGCTGCAGACAGCTCCATGTCATCAGGGCCACCTTTGCCTCAGATTCATGCTTGTTTGGTTTGGCAATTCTACTTAATGTTTTTTGGGGTCAGCACTCGGTTTGGCTTGGCCAGATTGTTTGTGGGAAGAACAGTGTGGGCATGTCTCACAGTATCTTACAAACAGCTATCGAAAAATAGTCAGCAGAACTTGACACAGGGCGCCAGTTTGTAAAAGAAAGCGAGCTGGACTTGATACTGTTTGCATTTTTGCGAAGAAAACAGATTTCAATTTAGTAAGCTACAGCTACGATTGAACGTGGAATGGTGTTGCTAGGATTTTGAACTGTGAGCAAGGTTGCATTCAAGCCCAGCTTTGAAACCCCATTCACTCGCTTGTGTTTTTAAGCCGTCTGACTGTATCTTAACACATCAAGGCTGTGTTGCGTTAAACTGTGGACCCAGTCCTGGGCGACAGAACAAAAACAAATTGATCCAGACACAGACTTCGAAGTGAAGCCTTTGCTTGTTGCTGTTCCTGAGTGATATTATATGGTCTGGTTTGTGGAACCGAGGCGTACTGTAGGCTACTGAGCAGTACGGTGTGGTGTAAAAATTGAATTATTGCCCGCATGATCTGCGTGGTATGCAAGTGAACTATGTTGCAAACCATGTATGAATCTCTGTGTGTCAAGTCTGCGTCTGTGTATCTCTGTATGACTGCACTTACTGGTCCAGTATGTTGGACTGTCTGTCGGTTTGTCTGTCTGCAGGTGTGTTTGTACGTACATGTACGTACGTATGTATGCATGTATGCTTGTGTGTATGTACTGTACAGGGTAACATGCTTGTGGTGTTGATTGGTTGAAGCAGCAATAACTTTCCGAGACAGCCAGCAGTAACTTTCTGCGACTCACAACGGCAGTCAGAAGTGGTCATCCACTTTGTCAATACGTTTCATCTGAACACCTCAACAGGCTCAATCAGTTGCCTTCAATCCAGAAACCATGTAAAGTTCATTCATCAAAAACACGGGAAACATGAGAAGTTGAAAACATCCTTCCCACAGTGACAGAGTTGAATCCAAAGCACCCTCGTTTTCCAATGCGCTCGGATCCTCGAAGGGTTTTTCTGGCTCGTCAATCTCACCGTCCAAAGGCTCTGGCTCCTCCAGCTTTGGCACCGCTTCCATCATAGCCACCTTTGTGGTTTTGCTCACCCCCCCCCCCCACTGTACCCGGAACACTCATTTAATGACAAGCTGGCGAGTTGCCGCCATCGCTTTCACATCGCTCAAGTCATCCCCCTTCTCCAAATGCTTGTGCATTTCGTCCTCGTCGCAAATAGAACAAACAAACAAACAAACCTTGAGAGCAGCAATGTTTCCTCAAACAACTCACTATCAAAATTGAGCCCGAAGCAATCACTTCCTTCGATTTAGCCCGGGGATAATACCGGCCCCCGACCTGCAAGGCTGAGGATATGTTCAGCAACCTTCAAATAGGACACACCCCAAAAGATTCAGGCTAGCAACACTGAGGACTTGCTTCCCATTCATCTTGATCGCCCATGTGTTCAGCTTCTTGTAGGGGAAGGGTGCGGACAACTTGCGGTCTGATGGGGTGGCAGCAGCAGGACGCTTCAAAACCTGCAGCTCTGCCAAAAGATATCTTGCCTAGCCTACGCAGGACACCACTTCAATCAATTATGGCAGGAATCATGCAAAAAAGATTCTAATAATTCCAGCATGCCGAGTATTCTCTGCCTTATCCGTTTTGGACGTCGATGGAGGAGCACCATCTGCATGTTCGCCCTCGGGTACCTCAGCCTTGGGCTTTGCAGGGGGGGCCTTGGGCTTTGCAGGGGGGGGCCTCCTCAGCCTTCTTCTTGGGCAGCGTCTTCATCACAGTCTTAGGCTTCGGCGATAGCTTCGCCTTAGCCTTAGCCTGAGGGGGTGGCTTGGCAGATGGTTTTGCCTTAGCCGGTGGTGGCTTCGGCGATGGCTTTGCCTTAGATTTCGCCTTAGGCTCTGGGGTCTCCTCGTCCGACAACTTACTGATCGCTGCCAACACAGGCATTCCAACACACTGGCACAAGCACACCTAAAATAGTCACTCACAGCAACCTTGAGTTGGACAGCTGCAATACAATATTCTTTGCGGGGAGCTGGCGCATTCACCATTGAAACGCACCAAAACAAATCGGGAACTCAATCCAGTATCATCATTTCTTTTTCCTGACCTCGGAACTGCCAGCTATAGGTGCGATTTAGTTCAAAAACCAGTGGAGGAAGCTTCCGGCGCCGGCTGCTAACACAGTAGGGTCACAGACTTACTCATGAATAGCTTGGATCTCTGACAAATTGAAAAATCAAAACTTGCAGCCGGCGCAACTCCACAAGGCTCACAAAAAGCCATGGCAAACAATTCTCTTCTTTGGCTGTAGATTGAAAATCTACACCAACTTCACCCAGGAATTTGCCGGCACAGTCACAGTCGCAGTCAAAAAGATCTTAGGCTTTGATGCCACCATTTTCTGATTCTGAAGCTCGACCTGAAAGGAAAAATCTGCAAACAACCAATCTAGTTCTTTTCCCAATCTGATGTTTTGCTTTAGCAACCATCCGGTTGACACAGGCATTCCTCAATATGTGTCCCAACACAAAACAAGGGCGCAGCACCAGCCTCCCACACCACATCCACGACTTTGCTCTCAGGAATGTGCTCCATCTTTCCGACAAACACACCTCTCAACGTTGTCAGTCGGGCGTCCCCGCTCAGGCTGTTCGGGCGGAACACATTCGTGCGGAAGCTGGGCATCGGCTTGATGGTATACCGAAAGCTGACAGGAACTCCATCGCTTGTCTGAGATTGGGCGCCAGCCTTACAATAACCAGGTCAGGGGGCGAAACCACTTTTAAAGTCTACAGCCTTTCAACACCAGCTAAGTTGGAGACAAGAGGCGGGTCTCTGAAGCATCGGCTCGGTCACGTGGTCCTCGATCTCTATCGTTGCTAGGCCACTTGTCGCAGCAAAGTGCTGCATGAAGTGCGCAACAGACATCAGAGTCTTGTTGTGGGAAACCAAGGTGGCATCATTGCGCAATCGAAAAGCAAGGCCACTCACGTCTCTCACACCACCACGCACAATCTTCGGCTCAAACTGACCGGTCCCAAACCCACAGATTTCAATGCCAGACCAGGTCACGCTCTCATCACTCTCGTTCCCCAGCCAAATGGCCATGCGCTTGTCTACAATCACAGACGGCCTTCCACCCCTGCCAGCGGCAAAGCCCAGCCTGGCTAGGGTAGATTGCGTCCACAAATTCCAAACAAAATTGAAGTGATCCATTGGGTGAAAGGGGGCAGTAGTTGTTACGAGGGCATCATTGAGCTTTTGAAAAGGACAAGTGACTAACTTTGGTTTATCTAGATTCAATTGCTGCGCAGGGTGTGCTGAAACACGGTTGGGATGAATAGGTGTTGGGGATTTGTACATTGCCTTGCAATAGCTACGACGATGACAGGCTCTTGCAGCAACAAGTATCAGGGGATAAGTTAATTAGTGAATGACCATTGAAAAGTAGAACTTTGAAGGGTGCGCGCAAGCACACATTCAACTTCAAAGGATCAGTTTACACATCAACAAAAGGATCCCTACACCACAGGTCTTGACTTGAGAGCAGCTACAATCATAAGCAGCCGGCGGCGATGACCGAAACACATGGCCTCTCGTCGACACCTGGCGTAGCTTCCGGGGCCAGCTGCACAACACGCTTCCAATCAATGGGGGCCACACCATCAGCTGAAAAGTCAGGTTCGCCTCTCACACGGGTAGTACCACTAGCAGGAGATGCGTGCGCAGCAGGAGGATACTCATTTTCAAAGGCAACCTTCATGGCATGAAGCTCCTTGAACTCCACAGACTCTGCTGGAAACTTTTCCATGATGTGTGGAGGCCATCCTGGACCAGACTTGCTGTGAGTGAGGAGCTGCAGGCCTGAAATCTGAGCTTCTTGAGACTGGCGGGGTCGTGACTTTGGCGGCGATGAGCCCAAAGAATCCCAATGGGAGAAGGCGCTGGCTTCGATGGAATCTACCACGCCACGCTGAGCATCTCGAAACAGGCCATAGTAACGCACCGGAGGGCTCAAACCGTCAAACATCCGCTGCGCGCACGCTTTGCCAAACTCTGCAAACCTACTCAGCTGACTTGGATACCAAACATCATCGTTTGCACTTAAAAAAACAAATGCTGAACAATAGCCTCACAATCTTGAACCGTGCAATGATTGTTGTTGGCATGGTCTTCCTGTTAGATCTGCGTGTTCTATTCAATAAAAATTGAACCACAAAATCAAAAAGGGCCAAGGAAAATGCTGGCTGGGTGAACACCTGTACACACTAGCAATGTTGATAGCTACGCCACTTGAATGTTCCCACACAAAACGATGGCCTGTTCGGGATAATGTCCAGCCACACAATGATGTCCTTCTCGTTGAAGTTGTGGCCATCCAAATAGCCCTCGATAATGGTCTTGTGGCACGGAATGCCTTTCCTGTACCAAGAACGCACACAACAAAGTCTTTCAAGAAAGCAGCACTATCACAGTGGAGAACCAGCTAGACTGATGGTTTCAATCACAGAACCTCTCCTCACCACCATTACAATTTGCTAGAAACTGACTGCTGCTTGAAGAGGCAAGAATCTGCTCCACTCGGGCAGCAGCTCCTGGACGTGTCTCAGCATCATAGCCCTCCATATCGCTCACTTTGATCAATGGTACCCCTCCCAAGAAGCCATTTTGCAGCATGTCTGATGAATTCCACTTGCAGGTCTTGCCTGAATACGCAATCAAACATACCTGCGAAGCTGGCCTCTTGTCAGCTCCACTCCTTGCTGACTCTTTCTGGAAAGCCAGAGTCAACGATGTCGAAAAATCCATGTCTGCCTTCAGGAGGGCAAGCTCGACCTGGTGTCTGTGCTTCGTCACTGCTGACAATGTTGTTTGAGCCTGGACTTGTGGCAATTGAATGTGTCCGACATTTCCCGGGTTCAGAGCACAAACATTCGTCAGCATGGTCAAACAGTCCATGATGGGGGCAGACACTGGCCACACCGTGGCATCCAAGCTTGCGATCACATACCTTAGTCATATCGCCAGAACAAAAAGCAATTGCATTGGTCACAATTCATTTTTCTAGCACCACTACCATTCAATACGTTGCCTCAACCCCCATGACAAACCCAAAACAAAAATGTAAGATGCAAGCTACTGCTGGCCACCAGAACCTGCTTCGGGAAGAAGCTCAGCCATCCACTTTGAAAAGTCTGACAGGGCTGTTTGCATGGAAGCCTCCACGTTGGCAATCTTACAATGGCAATGCATCCACTTTCGCACCCACTCCACTCCCTTCCTTCTTTGGGCCAGAACGCAAGCAATGATTTTTTGGGAGGTTCCGACTAAGACTTATACCAGAGAAGTATTCAACAGATTAAGGCCAAAGGCCAACCCTCTCACAAAACGAATAGCAAATTGCTGAAACAAAATACAAGGTTCATTTGCCGGTCCTTCATGTATTTCATGTCCTGGGCCAGCTCGATCGTTTGGGCCTCTCGGGAAGGCAGCTTTTCTCGCAAGATCTTCAAATCAGAATCAATCTGGGCTTTGATCTGATCGAACGTGGCTTTGAACACCTTCTCAGCCGCTTCTCTCAACTTGTCTTCTGCTTGCATAGACAACTGGGTCTCATACTTGGCAATGATGAGCCTCCCACTCATGTTTTTATTCTCACAAGGAAAAGCAATTCAATTCTGAATTCCAAACTCTAAACGTGAATTTACCCCCCTGCCCACCTGAAAGCACCAATGCTTTTAGGGTCCCCAGGTGGGACAGTGGACTGCGCCGACATCAGCAACTCTGCGTCCAAACCGCTTGTGAGGAATTGCTCAAGAAACTTCTCCTTGGTCCCATGAATGGCATCAGCGGGCGCAGTCTCCTCCATCGACTTGATGTAATGAAGGTACATCCCACAGCAGGTGTGGATCTCAGCACATTCCTTGAAGCTCAACCCTTTCCGAAGGGAAGCTGGTCTCTTGTCCCAATCCGAGCAGATCCGCACCAAGAAGAGCTTAACCTGAATGTCTGCAATCAAGGACAAACACTTTTTGCTGCGACAAGAAAGACCTGAGACCCAAGAGCTATATATAGCTATATAATATATGTATTCACCTTACAATGCAGTAATGAAAGCAAAGACAGAAGTGTGTAACAGGCAACAAGCTCTTGGTCATCCGAATTAGTCAGCACGTGGTCCCAGGCTTCATTCGTAGACACAGCACTGCTGAAGCCAGTGTTGAACACACCGCGGGCTATGGCCTCATGGGTCAGAAAGGAGCGGAGTCCACGCTTGCTCACTTCGATTTTGAGCTGCTTCAGGACGCTCGCATGGACTTTGCTCTGCAGGTTGACCACTGCAAGAGCTTCCTGCTTTCCAATGCTAAAAGCCTTCACCAGCGATGAGGCTTTGCTCCAGTCCTCCCACCATCCACACTCCCAAAACAGCTGATCAACAACTCACACAAACACCCCACCAACAATGAATGGAGAATGGGAGACATGGACAGATCTAGTGTTGAAAACGCTGCTATGAATAACAAAGTGCGCCACGTCAGGGCCAGCGCAAGAGGAGCACACAAAGACACACAGACAGGTCTAGGCGCACACACGTTGACATGAACATAATAAAGCTTAGATTCAGCCAACAAGGGCGCAAAACAATCAAGTCAACAAGAACCATGGGAACAGTACCAACCAGAACATTTGATTTGCATCAACAATTGAACAAAAACAATAGTTACTCCCAAGGCGTCAAAGCCTCCAACACATCATACACATCCTACTGCGCTATCATACTGGTTGGCTTCCTAGCTATGACTAATCTGCACCTTTCACCAATAGTGCTTTTCTGGGGGAAGCAACTTATTGCACTTCAAACACGCACGTCTAACTTTGGAAGTTTGGCAAACGGCTACTACTTTCCAAAGGGTGACTTTCCTGGCCAATCATTTCAGATGCATTCAGAGTATCTTGGAGCAAACTTTTTTTGTATGCGACCTCTTATTTGATCCGCATTTAGTTACGCCGTGTCCTGTAGGGCACAACAAATAGTGGTCAAACAGTGTAGGTATGAATGAAGCCAGGATATATCAAGAAAAACATCTTCAATAAGACTGGGCTCCTCAAATTGGGCCCCTGCATCTCCATGCCCAACCTTCTGTAAAATCTCACATTGGCGAAGGAAATGGAATGCGTTTGGCGCTTTGCGAATCGAAGTGGAAGAGAGCGTCATTCCTCTGTTGGCAAACACCTGAGCCTGTATTGATTGAAGCTGTGGGATGGTCCCAAAGATGGTCGCAACACTCTCCTGGCAAGATGTTGTGATTTTGGGGTCAGCTAGCAAGTCAACTATCAAACAAGGTTAACGGTGGTTTGGGCCTTGAAACAGCTTGGAAGGTCTGCCACTTGAATCTGGAGCTTGTTGATGCCAGCCAAAATACTGATCAAGCAAGTTGCCCTTCTCCATCCCTTTACATAGCCCACAGAAAATGGAGGAAGGAGAGCACCTGCCAAAAAGAATCATAAGCAGGCCACCCGAGGCATAAAAGCACCCATGGGTAGTGAGGGACTCAGCAGACCCCGTGCATTATCTAGCGACTAGGGCACTGTCAACATGGCGCGAAGGAGTATATGTCTCTTCAAGCATTGCAGGAACAGGCTCTGCCACCGTAAGCTTCTCCACCCCACCCAAGTCTGGGTCTGTGCGAAACCTGAAGCATAGACTTGAGAACAACTAGGTTGAATTCTCAGAAACAGCCATTACACAACAACTAAGATGGACACCCTTCCATGAGAACTAGTTCTGCCAGCTGCACCAGTTCCTCCGGCTCACAGCTGGAACTCAATCCAAAATCCTTGCGGTAACCAAGCTGGTATGGTCTGAGATAGCACGGACCAACTGAATAGCTTGCCATGTAGGTCACCCTCAGCCCAAATTCTCAGCAAACACAGCAGCATTCTGTCCTTGCAACAATATCAAATTCAATCCCTTGCTGCCAGCAAGCTTTGGGTCTGGTGGGAAGGTGTCGTCTATCCACATAGCAAACTTGTTCAATTCGTCCTGTTGACACACTGAGGAAACAAACTGCCTAATGCAAAAGTTCTGTTCAGGCCCATAAGCTCAAGAAATTGCTTGAATTGACCTGCCTCAGCGCCAAAAACTTTGTCCATGAACGCTGGCACCCCTCCAATGGGGATGACATCTCTTTGAAGCCTTAGGAGTGCCCAGAATATCTATATATACATATCACCACAGTCTTGCCTTTGACCTTTCTGAGTTGACTATGAAGCTAGGAAACCATTCCAAAATGGCAACAACAGCAGGATTCTCCTGCGCCTCTCTCAAGCTCTTGAGTGGCTTCGCATTCTTATCCGACCCCGTTGATTTCCGCTTCGCCGGCATTCTGCTACACCCAAAGCCCTTGATCTGGAAAAATACTTTGATTTGAGTTCAGTTCACAATCGCTGCAAACATGAGCAGCTGATCAAGTTCACACACAGGTCAACTAAAATCAGCAAACATGTTTTGTCACCAGGTTTTGGTGGTTCCGTCATCCATCTACTACCCAGACACCGCTTGCGCCTGCCTAGACCAAAGCAGCCATCCTTCTTGGAAGTGGCCAAATTCTCTGCAAATCATAGACTGGCCAGGACCCTGCCCAGTCGTGGTCGACACCAATCTTTGTGTGGCATCACTGTCACTGTCAACCTGTATGGAATCACACCAAATTTAAACAGGGAAGGAAGGTCAAGAGAAGGGCTCGGTGAATAACAGTTTGTCGAACAGCAAAATTATGCATGTAGTGTCCGACTGTCCCACACTAACATAATGGCTAGTGTCGGATGTTGGCTAATGTTTACATGTTGGTTAGTGTCGGATTCAACCGTGATCCGACACTAAGGCATGTCAAAGGGTTGGCTCCCAGGTTGGAATACTAAAATACCATCACTTGATGTTTGCTCAGTGTCGGATTGGACCTCTGATCCGACACTAGCGGAAACAAGCAAAACCCATACCCCAACACACATCCAATCCCGACCCCCACCCTAGTGTCCAATCAGAGGTCTGATCCGACACTAAGTAAGCTCAACAACTCACCCAACATCATCTCTTCATTCCATGCTTTTTGGGGAACAAAACTCTGCCCGTTTTTTTCCCACAACGTTTAGGGTTTAGGGTTGGAAGTCAAACTACATTTGATGTATTTCAATTCAAGCCACGCTTGCAAAGATTGGTCACCAAGTCTGGTGGTGGTGAAAGAGGCTTTGTAGTGACCAAAGCCACCTGGGAATGGACACTAGCACCCTATATCAAAACAAAAAATGTAAGTTCTTTATATGGAGTAATGTTGTCCATTGGGTCAGTACCACTTCAGGTGTCCATACCCACCTGGCATTGGACACCTCTCACGGCTTTCAACGTCATCGCAGCAAGTGTCCATTCAAGCACGGTTGTAAAAGCAATGAAAGGAGACTGCTTATTCTTCATACTCATACAACTTAAATAGATGTGAATGTGAATGTGAAATTGTGAAATCTAACACATTTCACCTGCTGCGTGCCTTTGCTTTTGCCTTTGCTGCCGCCCTCCTTTTGGGGGCAGCGGATGCTTGTTTAAGAGCCTCCTCAGAAAAAGAAAGGGCTTTCGCCCACGGTACTCCATTAGCCCACGCTTGGGCTGCAGCTTGAAACACAATGGCCTTTTGGGCACGTGAAACATAATCTGTCACTGTTCGTTCTGCTTTGCGCCTGCTCAACCTCAAGTTGCAAAGTGGACGATCGAGCATTCACAATCTTCACTTGCCCAGATGATCTCGGGCCAAAAACTGTTGTATGGTTCACTGTCAAACTCCTTTTGGACATGTGACATGTAGCACTGTAGCACTGTCAGCCTAGAGCGTAACTACCTCCAACCGTGTACAACACAAGTCTAAGTCTCCAATTCAATGTGGACGACGTGACTGGTAGAAACCTTGCGAAACAAGGCGCGTCAATTTGTTTGGCGTTGGCTCAAAGCTTTGCACTGAGCCCAGCCCATGAGCAACGGGTCCATCTCTTGAAGGTTGAAGCAAGCACCTCAGAACACATCACACATTGCAGGGACCCCAGCCCCCACCAGCTTTGGGAGGGCACACCCCACCCAAAAACTATCCACTACCAAACATTCCACACAGAGATCTTAGCGTGTGGAAGGTTGAACACATTGAGAAAGAACAATGAGGAAAACCAGATCCATGCGGCCTGCAAACCGCTTTCTGGGAGATGCTGTGGCTACGACTGATGCCACACAAGTGTGGCGCCCACAACATCCCAAAAACATGTTCTTCATTTGAGGACCATGCAACGCTGAAACATCCAACAATGGTGCAAGATCAAGGGAACCAGAAATCCAGTCTGACAGGTAGTCAGCAGCATCACCCAAGCCGTAGCTACGCAGAGTTCCCACAAACTTTGTCACGTGGTCCTTGTACTCTTGGCTCAAAGCATTCTTGGGAGCGACTCCTGCAACATGACCACAACGAAGGATTTGGAATGTTTTGGCTAGCATCTTGCTTAAGATTCAACACTGTCAATTTCTCTCTCCTATTGGAAGGCCCATTGGATAAGTCTGGCACGCCACAACCTTCGGAAAGAATAGCAAGTTGGCGGTATACTCAGTGTCGGCCATGTATTGTTTTGTCCTTGCGTAAGAAAACCGGGAGCAGAAACTGCAGAAGTGACATCTACACATAATGCACAGAAAGGTTCAACTCAAACCTGTGAGTGGCCATTTATTATGCTTGGCCTTGGCCACACAAATCTGACCCCCGCAAACCTCCTGTTAATAGTTAAAGACTGAAGGTTTGGAGGGGCCAAAAGGAGACTTGTGGGGGTCAGACTTTCATGGCCACATCTGAGTGGACAATTGGCACCTGTGAGCCTTCCTTGAGCACATGTTGCACTTAACCAGCCAAAAGCCAAGAAGCCGAATAACAACATCGTCCACGTGCGCGTCATCAGCTGCAATCTTCCAGAAAGGGTCGCGGACCAAGGCCTCATCAGAACCTCAGGCTGATGCAGGCGACCCAAAGCAGGTCAATGCCTCACCTTGACCGACCCTTACATAAAGTGACACGTGAACCTCGACGAGTTTGAAAGGAACATGCCAAAAAAGGGCGCGAAGAAAAAGGCTTGATGGAAGGAACTAAAAACTGATCTCTTTGTGCACCCATTGAACACATGACACACTTTACCTCATGTGCAAACATAATTAAATTTCTGGCAGTGAGAAACCCAAAGCTTCCCTGCGAGAAAACTCAAAGTGGTGTGGAGCTCCTGGCCCACCAATTCCATTCAGCTGCACAGGTACGGCTTCACTCAGGAAAGACTTCCTCCGTCCAGCCGGAAGAAACACGGTTGGCAGACTGTATCAAGTTGTTTTATCGCTTTTCCCTGTATGCTTTCTTGCATTCCTTCTAACGCTTGATTTATATAAACGCCCAGGGCGCAAACATAAGCACGTATACAAAAATTATCAGGCCTCAAAGTGGAAGGATTTGAAGCGTATTACTATGTGTCGGCACTTAATACAAAAATAATCATTTGAAGCCACTTGGGAGCATGACGTTGCTGTGGTGTTCCAGTCTTGCTCTTCCTATAACTCTGCTCGAATGAACATCACGCGCGCGTTGGATGTTGGGCCCGAAACTATCGTGGTCGGGTTTCAAGATTGAGGCAAGTGCCAGGGGTTGACAGAACATGTCGGTGTTGATCCAACAAGATCACACGGCGATCACTTTCATGGGGGCGATGTGCTGTTTCAGCGAAGCGCTTGATGATAGATACAAATCCATCCGGCGTCTGCACATCCTTCCCCTGCTTTACCAGGAACAATGCCAACGAGCCAAAAACTTGGTCTATGTCCTCGTGGCTATGCCCCGACCTGAGGTTCCGCAGGCTTGCGCCGTGGATCACCCCGTGCAAAGTCAAAGCAGCCAAAAGACGCAGGACCGTATTGTTTTTGGTTTCACGGCTCGTGTTGTCAGACACAACGTGCACATACGTGTCGCGAAGCAAGCATTTGCGTGACAACACCGTCAAGGCATGACAAATTAACTCTGCAGATACGCTGGAATCTTTTGGGTGGTCGCTGTTGCTGATACTGAAACATAGAGACCAGCCGTGGACAATGAGCCCAGTGATATGCAGCTTGGGCCGCTGGAACAGGGACAAGTCTTTGGCGCGCATTAGATGCGATCTCGGCCAACAGAATTTACATTGATCCATTCCGTCGATGATTAGGACAATGTGTCCAAAAGTTCTCAACCTGCTGTTGGCTCTGAGAGTCCAGTATGCTTGGCGGTCCTCGTACTGTCGTTTCAAATGAAGAGTAAACAACTCCAATTGCTTCTTTCGTGCCAAGATGTATTGCGACAAGCTCCTCAACATCAGTTTGTGATGCACGCATGTAGCGCATAGTGTGTGCGTCGATACTGGTCTGAATTTGAGGTGGGGATACTCCACCTTCCAAACAGTCCAGAATGTAGTAAAGCTGATGTTCACAGCCTCTGAAGCGAGGAATTGCTCAAAGTAATCTTTCATACAGCCCGGTGGCAAGAATCGGGTTTCCAATTCAGCACGCTCTGAATGGATCTCGAGACCTTTTTGGGTTTTGCGCTTGCCACGCTTAGCAGTAGTGTCCATAGCCACAACATAGTTGTCTACAGGGTCTCCGCTGGCATCTTCATAAAAAGTGCACTCTACTCCGTCGTCCTTTACATCTGGGAGTGTCTCTGCGACTGATTGGTACAAGGTCTCCAGGTATGATGTCACCTTCCCTGTTGGCATGTCTCCCGACACCTTCTCCTTGGGACGCTTTAAGAACCGAAGGTCAGCAGGCGGTGCAGTAGCACCCTCTTGCACAGCTTTTCGTATTCGCCTGAACCGCTGACCACCTGGTTTGTCCGTCTACACAAGGCTGCCAACAAACGGGCATACCCAGGACACACAGAAACAAACAAGACCTCAAACTGTTTTGACCAAGCAACCTAAGCTGTGCAAAGCCTGCCACCCTCGGAGGCAAACAGGATGACCCAAAAACTTCCACTCAACCAAGGATGATTCATCCACACAGGCAGCTCGCAGATCTTTGATCTTGTCAAAAACCTTGCCAGTGCGGTAAGTCTGGAACAACCCCATTGTCCAGTATGCCAAATATTTTAAAGGCCCCACCACCACTAGCAAACTCCAACAAGAAAGATCCTGAGCAAAGGAAAGATACCAGCCTGTCCTGGTCCAATTTGTGCAAGGACAGCCAATGCTCCCGGAATTCCATAAGCTCTTGAAATCGTTTTCGTGGCATGAAGTCTATCAGACAACAGCGTTTGCAGCCTTTACATTCTTTTTGAAGCACAGAGCGCATATAGCTTTCTGTTGCCATATCTTCACGCTGACTGACTTTTGTTGGATCCATTTTTCCTCTCTTACGCTTTCTTTTCATACCCAATTCCCTCAAGTCTTCACTCTCACAACTTGAATCCGAAAGCTCTGTGATTGGAGCCCTCTTCAGGTTTGGCCTTGATGGCCCCGCTGGCTGGTGACTGGAAGCGGCAGTGGACAGAGCAGGCCCATCCTCGTCATCAGACAGGCAAGAAACACGCAAGGACCGCGGCATGCCAAATGTCTAACCAGGAGCAAGGCGTCTTGGATTGTTTAGTCAACAATTCAACTGGCTTACATAAAGTTCTTTGCTGTGGCACTGGTCACTAAGGAACACCTCTAAGTCAGGTAAAACCTGCCAAGGACTGTTTGATACACCAATGACTGTCATTCTTCACAACCTGAGCCACAAACACACACAACCTACACAACGAAGAAATAGGCATAACGCGGTGACATTGCAAGGGAAAGTGCTGCGTGGTAGCTCAGCTGGATCAGCACACTGGCGCTGGAATCGCACTCAACCTAAAACGCAACATTTTTTGCAACGGGTCTGATTTATATAACTACATGATCCCTCAGCCACTGTTGGCAATGGATCTGCTTCGCCTTAAATCCTTCGGCCACTACCATGTAGGTTGACTCTCAGTGTGCGGTGGAGTCCCTACAATGATGGATTGCAATCCACTTTGCTCAGCCAAAATAGCACCCTTTGCTTCGTGCACCTCGAGATGACAGCTGAAGCTCACTTGGCCAATCTGGGCACGGTCAGATTCGGGAAGGCAAGCCAGAAACTGCAAATTTGTTGACTGCTTCCACTGCGCCAACAGTGCTTTCAACAGCAACGGCTCTGTCCCTACATTGTATCGCTCTTCATCTGCGTTGGTCACCAAGCGCAACGGCATTGCACTCTACAGGCCCCAAAAAAGATTGTTGTAGTAAGTTTGCACTGTGATAAAACTGACCTGATTGGTTTGCCCAAACCTGGGTTGATGCTTATTAAGATTCTTTCACATTCACTTTCATTGTCAAATAGCCACAAATAGGCTAAGACAATGTGTTTCCAGGCTTTCTGAGAGTGCCATGCAGTGCTGCCCACTAGCTAGCAAATGATTTCAGCACCAATCTTCAGCTGTCAGGAATGCGCCTCTTTTACCCAAGTCAAGCCAAATCCAAGGCCAAAGCGACAAAAGGGTGAAGGTTGCCCTGCGGATCTGACCTGTGCAAACAAGGGCCTATATAATGGGCTTACAACCTGGAGCATGACCGCTTGGCTATTAAGCAAAATAGCCCTACACTCCTATGATGTCCTGATGGCAATGTCCAAGGCCCAAGCGACAACAGTCCAAAATCACGCTCCATAATCCATTGGAACAAACCTGGGCGCGCAAGGCTTTCACAATTCAGAACGAGTACTGACAATCTTCAGCTGCAAGCAGGAAACACTTCTTCCATAGATTCACGGCCCACAAGTAAAAACTTCTCCTCACTGGTCCGCAAAACCATCACGTTGACAGGGTCGGAATCTTTCATCCTCCGAATTCAGATGGAGAAACACAGACTTAACAAATGGCAGCAAACAAAAACTCTGCCCTTTTCTTGACAAGTGGATATGGTGCTTGTGTAATCTGGAACACCCAGTCCTCAAAGTGATCATCTCCAACTTGCTCTCATCAGCTGGCCCCACTGTGGGATCACTTGTAACAATCAGGGACTCACACTTGCAATCAAAAGATTCTGAGTAGGCGTGCACAGCATTGCGCGACAGTTCTAAACTGACAGTGCTCAGTGCAAAGTCCTTCGTGATCTTGGCCACAATGTTGCTAAAGAGCATCCTGAGGACAAGTCGATGCAAAAACAAAGGGGTGGACCCTTGTCGACCCTGCAATTCTAGCAACACGAAGCAAGCGTGCAAGCAAGAAGCCTAAATTTCACACCATCCACACCAAGCGTAGAAGTATCAGTGGGCAACATGTAGCCCCATCCCTGTGAGAGCTGTGGAAGAACCATCTTGACCACGTGTGTGAACACCAAAATCAATGAATCCCTGGCATGCATAAGCGGCATAATCTGGCAGCGGACCTCCTCTTTAGTTGGACAGAAAGGTTGTGGCCCCTCACCCTCTGCATTGAGACGCACCCGGGTGAACTGCATCTCCATGGCAATCACAGAGCAGCAAAACAGATCAGCTACTGCAGCACAGCAACTGCAAACACCTGAAGCCACCATCGAATTAAGAAGTGAAAGCCTAGCAAAACTTGACAATCAGGGACACTCAGCAAACAATGACCCCAGGCAAGGCTTTGTTTTCCATCCAGTGTGGCGAAGTTTCCACATAGAATTGAATTACAAATTTCAGCCACTTCAAAGGCTGACGGCCAGCACTTGCGTTTATGTAGCACACCTCCATGTGACTAGCTGACTAGCTTCCTAAAAGGGTCAAACGTTAAAAGCAACTTGGCTTGCCTTGGTGCAACGCAAAACGTGTCTGGGGCCGACAACATCAGAAATTGAGCACGTCACACAAAAGCCTGACAGCGAGGCACGCCTGCTGAGGCACTACAACATTCCCTAAGCAGCTCATGCTATCCTTGGCTGCGGCATCCATGTGAGGCTGCAGCCATTCATGCACCGGGATCTCGCTGACTTTGTTCCAGCCACTTGTCAAGAAGTCTGCCTGAGTGAGCTCCTGGCACAGTTGCTGGAAACCTACTAGTATTGACTTCACACCACTCGCCTGGCCATTCAGAGGCAACGGGTTGGTGCCCTCAGGGCAAAGCAGCAAAAACACCCTTCCGCGTCCAGCCTCAGCCACCCACCGCAAGCAAGAAAAGGAAAGATGGTTTCTATCTAAAGAACCCCGAGGCCTAGACTGAAAGTCCAACATGCGCCAACCGCAGTGACACCCAGGAAACTCTCAGTCCCCTCCTTTTTGGCCTCCTGCCACACAAAACTGACACAAGGATAACGCAAAACAAAACAAAACACTGTGTGCCTTCGCGACGAAACTCATCAAATCCCTGCAGCCAGACTGCTGCGAAAGCAGCGCGGCAACATTCTCCAAAAACATGGCACGCCTCCAAAAACATGGGGGGTTGCATAATAATTGAAACACACATTAAATGCAGAAAGCTCAAACGACACTGAGTCAATGACACACATGGCATCGCATCATAAATCCGGAAAACCTCTCGGATCAGCCCACTGCGTTCATCTTTTAATCCACCCTGTCGCCCTGCCACTGATACACCCTGCGCCGAATTCACAAACTACCAGGACCAAAAAACAGTCATGCGTGTTTGGTTTGGGAATTGGATTGCACAGCTCAGAATCACAGAACCTAAACAACTTGTGACTGATTGCCTGGCATGGAAACCCAGCCGTAATGGCTTCGGCTTCCCGCGCTGCTTTGCTGGTAGGATAATACACCTTGACGTCATCATAGATTTCACCTCGCGGCAAGGTCCCCTCCTCCATCCTTGCAGAGAGGATGTTCTTGCACACCTCCGAGCACTCTACATACTCAACCGGCTGGAACCACCTGGCAAGCAGGTCGCAGGGATTCGACACAAGAAGAAACGTTTGACAAACTCAGCGCTACAAAGCTATTTTTACACACTGTTACTGTTTCATGCGCTTCTGTGGGGGCTCCGTTTCAGAAAGGCCCTGCTGCGGCTCACGGGCTTCCACAGGTTCCTTGCAACATGTTTTCCAAAGAGGTAACAATAGCAAGGGCTGACATTGGTTCCAACCGTTTACAGTTTGGACACTATGACCGTCAAGGCTCACACAGGCAACCCGATGTAGCTCTAGAGGGCTGCCCACTCCCAACAGCCTTGCACTCTTGCTCCGACCAAAGCACCCAGGCATTTGCCTTCCAAATCCACCTTGCATTGGCCCTACACAGAACTCAACTAAGATTCAAACAGGGTCGAGCCACCACCAGAACTAATGATATTCCTGCATTCACTAACTTCCGCACAGTCACTTCTGATCTCGCCAGCGGCACACAACTATTGAGTCACGAGACACCCTCAGTTTAGATGGGAGAAAATCACCAAAAGTTGAATCATGACTGCAAACACAAGTGAAAAAGGAACTGTTTTGCTTGCAACTAAAGGGCTTTACTTGGTTGATACCGACAGTTCGCACTGTTTGCAAACCACCATCCGAAGTCTCCATGGCGCGCAAGACTTGTTTTAAGGACAAGTTCAAGGTTTCCCTGCCTTGCTGATCACTCAATGAACGGTTCGGTTGAGTGTGTGGATACAGCTATTGCAGTGAGGCGGGGTGCAGTGGAACACATGCAGGTCAAAACTTTTACAAAAAACAAACCAGTTTCGCCTGAGCAAACCAAGCACTTGCCAGTCCCACCTTTTGGTGCCAAGTTCGAGTCCACCAATGCCAGTGAACAGGGAGATGGCTTTGAGAGCTTTGCCCGCCTTCAACGACAAGAGTGCGCAACACAGTCCAAAATACACAACTCATCAGAATCGGTTTGTGTGCTTTTGCCAAGCGTTGAGAAAAACAGGAAAGTGGGGCGACAATGAACATACACACACCAAAAGCGGGAACAAAGGCCCACCTCCCCTGACGGGAATTGTTCTTTCACGGTCGTCACGTCCACAGCCCCCGCAACGGGGGTGGTCCACCCAAGCGGAAGCCCACTAAAGTATTCTCCGGCATGAGCAGTCAGGTGCCTACCTTCCTTGAGCCCTCGCTTGTCGATCGACTCCTGATACACCTGGCTGTGCTGAATCTGATTCGCGAGGTCCTGGGAAAAGTAAACATTCTCAGAACCATGGCAGCATACTGGTTATATATAAAAAGAGATAAGCCCTGCACTGTAATTGCTCTCTGGGATACGGGGGTCACACTTGCACTGGTCGTCGCACTGAAGCACCCTCAGAATGCAAGCACAGTCCAAATGTGTCATCTGGAAAGTTGACTCTATAAGCAACTGGCTGATTGTTCCATAGTGGGAGATAACTTTCTCGCCAATGAATTTTGCAGCGCCGGACTTCTTGAAGCCTGCCTTTTTGCTCTTGCTGGCCTCAACATTCCAAAAGCCAACGATCATGCAAAATTGAAAATCTTTACTGTGAAATATCACATGAACAGTGTTGCCAAGTTCTACCCAAAAAATATTGAGGATAAGGCCCCGGCCAACTTGAGGCGCAACTTTGCACAGGTCTTGAGTGGGATTCGGACATCGTGAACTTTTCCGTAGGAGATCCACCCACGTTGTGGCAACTCGGCAAGTGTAGACATGTCTGTGGCATGGTCCTTTCAGTCAACCCTCCTGGCCTTGACCTTCTTGTTGAACACACCAAGAGGTTTCACCCGCCAAGCCTGTAAGCACATGCAAGATTCCTATCAAGCCTCTGATTTGGTAATCCCCACAACAAGAACAATTGGCAAAACTAGCAAGCCTGCATGTGCTTTGATTTGCTTGGCCCACTGCCCTGGCAACATTTAGAATACAACACTCTACATCAAACAACACATACTTTAAAAATAGAAAGCTGCCTTAGCAGCTTTCATTGCCCGCGTGACCATCTTCGCCACCTTCTTCGCCTGGCAAGGTCCAATGACAATAGACTTAGACTTGGATTGCCTTTACTTTCTAAGGCACGGTGACTGTCTGTGTGGTGTTGCCTTGACATGGTTCTTGGAATTCTTGGAAGGCGCCCTGGTGGCGTCCTCATCCTCAGACCTGAACGGCAGAACAACCAGGAAGGAGGAAAATGTGTGGTAAACTTTTGGCTGGCAAAACCATTGGAATTAACAATTGAGCACGGTGCAAAGCTGAAATGTTTTGCGTCAACGGCATCTGGACTGACTGAATCTCTCAGGGGCGTGAGCAAAAAAAATGGCTACCCAGGATCGCCCAATGATGCACACTGCAAGTTCGGCAGCTTCTTGAACTGACCCTTGCGGGCGCGTTGGCAAACAAGTGTCCATCCAACATCTCCACCCACGTGCGCTAACTTTACAGTTGTCTGGGGACATGCGTGCAGTAATATGTGGACTACAAAGCAGGTGAATCTCTGTGAGGCCCTATCCAACTGCCCAGGCACAATGTGCACCTCAAAGCATCCACCGACTGCGCCGGGCTTACTGTTGAATTAGGGACCAAAAATGCATGCGCACTTAATTTTAACTAGAAGCAGTTCATTGCTTGATGGGGTGGAAGCAAGAAGGGACCGGGAATGGGTAGGCAAAGGTCTTTTGCGACGGCGACCAAAAATTAATTTTCCCCATGGCAGCGTGAATTGAGGTCAGGCCTCCCGTCGCTACAGTTAGATTGGCAACCTGAATCCTCTTTAGGTGGGTGTGGTGGGTAAACTTGAAGCTGAACAAAGGTGCACGACATCATGTGACATCATGCGCACAGCTTGCTGTGATTCAGACAAGGGCATGGA
>CAXAMN010022909.1:0-20151 GCA_963970005.1 Durusdinium trenchii | reverse complement strand
AGCAGGAGCCATGTCAGGATAGCACCTCAGAGCTAGGGGCAGCACCCAATCGTTTTTTATAGTTTTTTATTGGTTCCGAAAGTGACGTTAGGACTGGCCGCACCCCAAACCCTGTGCCACCACCAAAACCCTGCGCCACGTCAGGATAGCAGCCAGAGCCCACGTGCGCCAGATCAGGATAGGAGCCAGAGCCCACGGGCTAGCAGCAGGAGCCATGTCAGGATAGCACCCCACACCCCAGAGCTAGGGGCAGCACCCACTCCCTTTGATTGATAGTTTTTTTGTTCCCAAAGTGACGTTAGGACTGGCCGCGCCCCAAACCCTGCGCCACCACCAAAACCCTGCGTCCACGTCAGGATCGCAGCCAGCTCAGAGCCCACGTCACGGCCAAGGTGCCACGTCCCAACCTCAAACCCTGTGTCAGGATAGCAGCCAGAGCCCACGGGCTAGCAGCAGGAGCCATGTCAGGATAGCACCCCACAGCTAGGGGCAGCACCCAATCCCTGGCAGCTGCTGTCGTTTTTTATAGTTTTTTATTGGTTCCGAAAGTGACGTTAGGACTGGCCGCACCCCAAACCCTGTGCCACCACCAAAACCCTGCGCCACGTCAGGATAGCAGCCAGAGCCCACGTGCGCCAGATCAGGATAGGAGCCAGAGCCCACGGGCTAGCAGCAGGAGCCATGTCAGGATAGCACCCCACACCCCAGAGCTAGGGGCAGCACCCACTCCCTTTGATTGATAGTTTTTTTGTTCCCAAAGTGACGTTAGGACTGGCCGCGCCCCAAACCCTGCGCCACCACCAAAACCCTGCGTCCACGTCAGGATCGCAGCCAGCTCAGAGCCCACGTCACGGCCAAGGTGCCACGTCCCAACCTCAAACCCTGTGTCAGGATAGCAGCCAGAGCCCACGGGCTAGCAGCAGGAGCCATGTCAGGATAGCACCCCACAGCTAGGGGCAGCACCCAATCCCTGGCAGCTGCTGTCGTTTTTTATAGTTTTTTATTGGTTCCGAAAGTGACGTTAGGACTGGCCGCACCCCAAACCCTGCGCCACCACCAAAACCCTGCGCCACGTCAGGATAGCAGCCAGAGGCCACGTCACGGCCTCAGGGGGCCACGTCAAGGCTAGGGCCAGCAGGAGCCACGTCACAGGATAGCAGCCAGAGCCCAGGTCAGGGCCAGGATTTAGGACTGGCCACGGGCTCACCTTTCGAAAGCTTTAGCTGTTAGTCTACTGAAGAATCACTATTCTAATGAATGTTTTTGTAGGGGAAAAAGGAAGACCCTTCGATCTGGAAGAGGATTTTATATAAAAGTTTACTAATTTACTTTTTGGTTTTGAAGCTCTTCCCAGGTGACCCTATTTTGGAACCCCCGATTTCAGGGACCCCCTATTAGAAAAAATACGACCGAGGTTTCCTTATTAGGGGGGGACCCATGTGTTTTAATAGGTGGACCGGATTAGTTAGCTGGGGCCATCCCCGGCTTCCCTTTTCCCAATCTCCAGTTCCCTGCCTCCAGTTCCCTGCTTCTGGTTCCCTGCCTCCAATTCCCTCGTCCCAGTTCCCTGCGTCCACGCTTCCAGTTCCCTGCCTCCAGTTCCCTGCTTCGCCCACTCCCCTGCCCACTTTCCCTGTCCCCGGTTTCCCACTTCCCAGTCTCCAAAACTAGAAAATGAACCAACAGAGGTGTTGGATGAATGGGACAACCCCGGAAGATGTAAGCAAGTTGAAAAACAAAACCCCTGCGTGATCAGATCAAAATTTTCTGGATCGAGTTACACAGGTCAGTATTTTTTAAAGGTGCATAAATAGATTTTGTTTGTAGAGCCTAAAAACTGGTTAAGTCAAAAAATAGAAGGTGACGCAACAACCCATAACATTTTTAAGAATTCCAGTTCATAAGCAGGATGAACTACCAGAGTTTGATCATAGCAATTTTGATGTCATCTTCTTGATGAAATCTATATGACCAAGCTTTAATTCTGAAAACTTTACTGACAAACACAAGGACAATAAAATCACCATAGGCGCCGGTGATACAAAACAGTTAGAACCCATCAATGATTTAACTAACACCCAGTCAAAGACCACAATATGGTCAAAATTGTGCTCAGTTTGTTCTCTGAAATCAGTGAAATTGTCCAAAAGATTCATTTGATATCTGAAAGTATCACTCAAACAGGCATGCAACAGGCAAAAATGGTAGATCTTTGGGGGGGGAGCTACATATATAATCCAGACGCCTAAGATAGAAGAAATTAGTTGTGAAAATCTTCTATTTGAAAGCGTGCCCGGTTTTGAACACCCGACCGGTTCAAATAGAAGATGGCCCACAAGCCCGAGCAAAACAAATAGAAGATATTATTTGGGACAGCCGCGGCTATGTCCATCTCCTCTCTCCTCTCTCCTCTCGCCTCTGGCCTCTCGCCTCTCGCCTCTCTCCTCTCGCCTCTCCTCTCGCCTCTCCTCTCGCCTCTCCTCTCGCCTCTCCTCTCGCCTCTCCTCTCGCCTCTCCTCTCTCCTCTCCTCTCTCCTCTCTCCTCTCTCCTCTCTCCTCTCTCCTCTCCTCTCTCCTCTCCTCTCTCCTCTCCTCTCTCCTCTCTCCTCTCAATTTCTTCTAAGAGCAGTATCTTCTATTTGAAGTGCCCGAAATCGGAAAAATCGGTCCGCGGAGATTCTCTGGACGTTGTCAGTTTCTTCTATTTGAAACCATGGCCCAACTTCCCCAAAATGATCGCCTTCTATTTGAAAATATTGTTTCTTATCTTCTATCTTTCCCGTTCGGATTATATATTATTTATAAGAGACATCCAAGGTTGGACACTACATAGGCGCCTCCTGCCACATCCTGTTGTTGGGCCTCTTTTGAGTTGAAAACCTTCGAAAGTGGCGAAGACCACGAAAACGACGACTGCGCGAAAACCACGAAAACGGCGAAAACGACGAAAGCGGCGAAAACGACGAAAACTGGAAAACGGCGCGAAAACGACGAAAACGGCGAAAGCGGCGAAAACGGGAAAACGGCGAAAACCGTTTTCTTGCTTTTCTCGTTCTCACGCCCAAAGACAAGACAAGCAAGAAGACGAAAGACAACTGGGAAAACACTTCCACACGGCAAAACGCGAGAACGGTTTTCTCGGTTTTCTAGTTTTCTCGGTTTTCTGGTTTTCTTGGTTTCTCGGTTTTGCCGTCGCATCGCGCGGGCCACGACTCAGGTTTTGTGTTCTTAGTCTCCGCCCTCCCCCCTCTCTCTCCCTCTCTCCCTCTCTCTCCCTCTCTCTCTCTCTCTCTCTCTCTCTCTCTCGCTCTCTCTCGCTCTCTCTCGCTCTCTCGCTCTCTCACTCTCTGCCTCTCTCCCCCTCTCCCTCTCTCTCTCTCTTGCTCTCTCATTCTCTCTCTCTCTTCTCATTAAATGGCATATGGTATATTTATATATTTTTCATTTAATGTTACGTCTCATTATTTGATGGCCCCTACCTTAGACCCCCCCTATCTCCACATACCTAGGAATAATTAGCAATTATTCCTGGGGCCTTGAACATAGTTTCAGGATATTTATTCCAGATGTGCACCTGATGCAGGAATATTTTCTGTCATTAGAAATATCAACTCGTGGAACAGATCCAAGACAGATCAACACAGGCTCGAAAAGCTTCGATAGTAGCTTCGATTATGTAAATTATTCCAGGGATAGTTGGCATGAAATTATTCCTCCTGAGTCTCAGCATCAAGAGACCCCCTTTAGGATTATTTAAATAAATATTCTACCGTCTAATTATTCCACAACAAATATTCCACTATGTGACATGCCCCCCTGGAATAAATATTTAAGGGAGGGCCCATATTATTTGCATTGTTTAGACCTCAGGAATGAAGAATCATTTGACGCCGTAGACCCACCCTCAACCGGCGCAACCACCCTAACGTCACGTGTTCCTTGCTCATGCTGCTTCGCTTTGGCTTTGGCAATGGCCCCTCGTGTGCCTTCGGCGGCAGCTTCTGCCACCTTGGAGTGTCACGTCAGCCCTCAGACCATTGTCTGAGCCACTATTTCAAGGCAATAGGTCCTAGAACTACATTTGTGATGATGCACATTTCCCAAATTCATCGTTCCCGTGTGCTTTCCCATGCAACTGCATTTAACTTGCTCCATATGGATGTGGTTGGTCTCCTTCTGCAGCTGACTTTCCCTCGTACCTCGTCCTTCTCAGGCATGACCATGTGCTCGGAGAGCTCATTGGCAGCTGCCATCTCGGCGCGGGAGGTTGGCGACAGGAGAGACACCTGGGTTCCTGAGCGAAAAATGGCAAAGGAGAGGTCGAATTGTCTGCAACGTCTACAGCAATCAATCAAGTGGACAACCACCGCTGTGAAGCAGAAACCAGCACAAAAAAGCAAACTTGTAACATCTTGTAATCCATTGCTCCGGGGAATTTGCCTCCAGTGTTGAAGGGAGATAGTGAATCATGAAGATGCCGGCCGGAAATGTCCGCAAATAATAAACATGGATGTTTAAGTGCCAAGAGACTTGCTTTGGCCACTACTTCCCTCGCACCCTCCGCGGCAACTTCTTCAACCTTGGTGAACCAGCATCTCCAGGAAGCTTAGGTATGGATCTAGATCTCCATTCAGCCCCTGTCTGTTACACCGGCAAGGGCCACAAATGCGCTTCCTGCATGCCACGAAGACTAGTTTTTGCCAGCGGGCTGAGAACCGCGCTAGTACTTCAGGCAAACAAAAGTTTATGTTTGTTAACCATGTTCAAAGATGTTCAAACAACGCTGTAGGGTCAGCTGCGGATCGAATTGCCAAGTCCAATTTTCATGGCAGGTGTGGTACGCTCAATTATCACACCGATTTAAATGTTTTAAAAGTATTAATAAAATGCTTCCCGGTGTGAAAGATGACCGCCCACATGGCCAAAGTTCTCCCAATGTAGGATTCTAAGGGGTAAGGGTTGACGAGAGTTTGTGTTTCAAGAAGCGCAACTTTTGTCTGGCGAGTGTTAGTCGTGCACTTTTTATCAAAGAAATGACAATCCCTTTGATGTTGTCACACGTTGCGTCAAAGTCAGAACCCTTCATTTTTTACTGTAAATATCAGCGCATTCTCATGTTTCCTCTGTGGCAACATCTTATTGCCTTGCAATGCCTTGCATACTGCCTTGAATATGTTTACGTTGCTGAAATTAGCTTGTGTTTCGGATTTTTACGCTACTTTTTCAGCAATGTCCATTTGGGTGTTTACATTTGGTTTTTCATGCTTCTCTCATCGAGACTCTTATCATGCGTGGTAGGCGCGTCTTCAACCTTTGGGGGGGGTTGGGTGGGGGGTTAATGAAAAACGGTCCGCGATGTCTAACGTCTTCGGTTTTTTTACATCATGCATTTTGTTACATCATGCGAATCAATGCATCTTCGTCGCCAAGGGGAGCTTAATGTTGTCAAGAGACGGGGGCCACAGCAGCCGTCTGGAAGTCAACACTGGTTCCATAGATGGGTTTTTGGCTCGTGCGAAGATGGCAATTCCCACCTCTATGCACACACTGATGTCGAATGATGGTGTCAACCACCAAATCAAATCTTCAAGTGTCTGCAAAGGTACTGTTGGAGGTGGGAAAACACTTGATGCTGTGCACAGGGAATGCCGTTTCAAACCTCTTTCGACGCTGACGGAAAAGATGTCCAACCACCATGCTTGGCTAGAGTTTTTCGATTTTGCGTTTCACTGTAGCGAAATATAAAACAAAATGCCCTAAAATCCTTCAAAAAGAAGTGCACTTTTCATTGATGAGTTTGTGTGAAAATGAAACACAAATTTGAACTGAAAACCATTGTAAAAGGGACGTGCAAGTCGAATGCGCCGAAACGCAGGTTTTGAGACGTTTTTGAACCCACCGGTTGAAGGTTGACGACCAAACAACGCAAAATCGCAGGCGCAGTTGTCAGCCCGGCGGATAGTTTTTGTGATTTGCTTGCTGAGCTTACCTTAAGGATGCATCAGGAACAAAGGCTTGGCGGGCAGTGTGGCAGTGAGGCAACACTACTGCGCCATTCTTGGCCAAAGCTTGGGCGATTGAGAAATCAAAACTGATTTAGGAGAAAGTGCGGAAGGTAAACATCAGGGCTTTGGCTGCCGAGTTTTGACCTACAAGCCTACAGCAACGCAAACAAAACAAAGCATTAAGTATGAGAAATCCGGTCCACCTATTAAAAATTGCGCCCGCCCCCCCCCCCAAAAAAAATAAGGACACCTCGGTCGCATTCTTTCTAATAGGGGGTCCCTGAAATCGGGGGGTCCAAAATAGGGTCACCTGGAAAGAGTTTCAAAACCAAAAAGTAATCCGGTAAAGTTTTATAAACTCGTATCAAAAATGCAAGACCTCCAGATCAAAGGGTCTTCCTTTTTCCCCTACAAAAACATTCATTAGAATAGTGATTCTTCAGTAGACTAACAGCTAAAGCTTTCGAAAGGTGATGTTGCTGCGCCATGCGGTGTTGCATGACCTCGGTGGCAAGTGCGTTTGCGTGAGTCCGTGCCATTGGGGGAAGGAAAGCCTGCTGGTGTAAGCGCGGCGTGATGCGGCGTGTCATGGTGGATAGACAGGGCGGACAGAGGTGGGCAGTTACGGTTGTTTTTGGAACCCAACAAGAAAAACCCCTCCAAAATCGGCCATGTTGGTAGTTTAGTAGCGGCTTGAAAGGGCGGTAATTTAAAACAAATATAAACCGTATTTAGGGGGATCCGACATGATAGCCACTGCGGCTCGAACCTTCACGCGGTGTGGCCGTAATCGGCGGGGGCGACCTGTCGATTCGGATCGAGCCATGGCAAGGGTTGATAGCCCTATTAGCCTTGCGAAGTACCCAAGAAGAGATTTCCGCAAATGGCATGGTGTTCGTGCCATTTTTCGAGGTAGGTTCTGCCAACGGTTGCTGTGGACACGGGACGCGATCATGACTGAGTTCGTGGAGGAGATTACTGAGAAGCGTATCTTGGTCAAGGTCCCGAGTGTGCTAGCTGCCTGGATTCCCTGGGGTGAGGTGACACAGATCGCCAAGATTCAAGATTTTGACCAGGTCTCGTACCGCTTGGTGGTTTCCAATCCAAGTGACCCTGCCTTGCCAGACACGAGAGATTGGGTCTTTTGGCGTGTTCCACCTACCCAGGACGTGAGTCCACAGAACCCGGCTCCAGAGGAAATTGACAACGAAATTTCAAGGACCCTCGTGAAAGGGCCGCGGCTGGTCTTTTGGGGACATTTACTTTGTCTTTTCCTCGTGCAGATCCTTTGTGCTGTCCGCAGAGTAAAGGGGATGCTCAGATTCCTGATTTTTGTAGTATTGATCAAAGCTGCCAGTGGGTCCATTGAAGACAATCAGAATGTTCAGGAACGAACGTTGGCTTGTGATCTTTCTGCAAGTTTGACATTTCAGGTGATGTGTGTTCTTGCATGTCTTGGAGCAATGGTGCAGTGCCGTGGTGGTCGTGCTCGGCATAGAGACTCGACCTCCGGAAGTGCTGATCGGCCCAATGGATTCTATAAACCTATCGGGGATAGGTCGGAGATTTTAACCTGCTCGCCGATTTCCATGCAAGATGAAACGACTTTTTCTTCGAGGGCTTCGCTCAATTCGCATACCAGGGTTGACTTTCCTCGTGACATTGGTCCCTCGTGCCTTCTCCCTGGAGGACTTGGGTCTTTTAGGTCCAGGATCTTCGTTGTCAACTATACACCTTTCCTAATGAGTTTGGAGTGCAGATGTGAGATTGTGACAAGAAATGATGGAGACCACTCAAGAAGCCGCAGAAGACCCAAACAAACAGTAACTAGTGGTAGGATGATCGTGAGCGGCCTGACTAGTGTGTCCTTAGATGGGGATCGGGCTCCCCGGGCACTTAATAATGCCGGTGTGGCACGGCGATTTTGGGATCAGGATGTAATTCCCAAGATCATGACCCGCAGCCTTTTGGGGCGTGCTAGATTCAGTTGCTCTCTGAGCAATTGGCCCTTTGTGCGACGCAATGGCATCCTCGCCTCGAGGATTGTTTTTGCTGGTGGAACTCCTACGTGGCACTCTCCACGTCTGGCGCTTTTGCCGGCGAATGCTACTGTGGGCCAGAGGATGACTTTTCTGCAAGAAACACAGGGCTGGCTCGCAAGCGATGAACTCTCTCATGTAGTCAGCCGGATGCGACAGAGACATTCAGCTTATACTATTCTGCCTACCGCATTTTATCATCCGTTGACAGATGATTTTTGCTTCGAACAGGATCATGCGCAGATTCCGAATGCAGGAGTGTCGCTCATCCCTGTCCTGTTTGGGACTCATTGGGTAGGCATTGAGGTGGATAGGCAGCATGAGTCACCTGACGTTTGCATTTTACAGGCACCGATGCACATGCAGCAGCAATTGGTCTTCATGGTGTGTCGTATGCTCCAAATCCCAGCTCACCGTCTTAATGTTTCTTTCGGGTTGGATACCACTCCTCCTGATATGTGCGGGTGGGGGCTCGTATGGCGTTGGTTGCGCCTTACACATGCAGAGAATTCCTTCCATGATGTCCTTCAGCGCCTCCAATCCTTGGCTGACGTCAACCGGAGGATCATCCAGAGAGCCTTACAAAAGTCTGTTACGGCATGGGCTATGACTCGAGCAGACCCTGAGCTGCAGCAGGTTGCTTACACGCTTCGTCTTTCCTTTTTGGTGCATCTCTTTCAGTTTGATGTTAATATCCATTCTCGCATGGATTCTTTGGCTATCTTAGCTGCGGGTCAGCCTTCTAGTGTCTTCCATACTGGTGATGCAGACGTGGGTTCGGCACCATCACAGGAACATGATATTGCTCAGACTCCTGGAGACCCAGTTGATACTCCAGTCAGTGTCCCACCTGTCCAACACATCTCATCTCAATCGGTCGGGACGCAAACAGATGATATTGCAGTTGCCCCTGCAGAATCCCAATTGTGTGTCCCATGTAGATCAACCGATGCTGTCAATAATCGTCTTCATGTCATGCGGTGCCAACCGGATTGGGCCAGTTCCGATGAGCTTGACTTTGCCGCCAGGTTGTATCAACCATTCCTACACAATGTTGTCATCCTTCCGTGTCTTGCTTGGGATCGGGACAGATTCGAGCTGTTGTCAATTTCCAATCTACCTGCCTTTTACGGTTCAGCGGATTCAGTGGTGATGATGATCGAAGCGATGTCACATTGGTTCTTGGCACGTGTTGACAAGTTGCCTGACCATTTTCGGGTTCGGATTTTTGGCTGTCCCATTGTCGATATCCATGAGTCAAATGCCCTATTGCACAACATTGCCAATGTGCTTCAGTTCCCTTTGTCATACGCTCAGGTGCATTTCTTCCACCATGAATCGCCTGCTGGCATGTGTGGATATGCAATCTTATGGAGTTTTTTGACGAGTGAAAATTTCACATGGGTCCCGTTTCCTGAGTTGGCAATTTCTGCTTTACAAGTTTGTCAATACCACCAGATCATCACCTTGATAGGCAATGAAGCTGTCACATCCTGGCACCAGGTCACACAAGACAGACCTCTACTTTTATTTGCCTTCGCTGTCCGTGCATTGTTTTTGCATGACATGGTTTGCAAAGGAACGTGTGGCCCTTTTCGATCCGCAGGCATGTGCCCATTTCGAGCAAGTGTGACTATTCACCCTAGTGAAAGACCGCAGGGGCCAAGAAACACTAGTGAGGTTACACTCAGCACACTGTCCCGTCGATTCGACCGTTTTTACGGTATCCGGGTAGGTGAGGCATTACACCCAGGCCCAGTCCCAACTCCAGTTGACCCTCTGCAAGGCCTGATCAAAAGACTCCGTGAGTTTCGCCCCGTTCGCCACATTTGCCCATGCAATGCCCATTGTTTCGCTGCTCAGGTCCAGTTCGATGAGATCGTTGCCACTGAGGACGCTCATTTGACTGTGCGTGCTACCATTCAACCTGCAGGGGACGCCTTCCCTTTGGCATTTCGAGATCGTCCGGTGCATTACCCTCCATGCAACCACATTAAGTGGCAAGTGGGAAGGATTCGGCTGTTCAGAGCGTCTTGGGAGTCTGGACCTGCACCGACTCATGGATGGCTCATCGATGCCAAAGCTCAACAATTGCAATTTGGGTTCGTAGTTGATGCTACGCTTGAGTCTGTCGGTTTGGTGTTCCGTCGACCTGGGCCACCCAATCCTGAGGGCAATATTGCAATTTGCGAACTTTTCTGCGGAGGTTTCGCTGGCTGGGCGCAGGCTGCTGCTTTTTTGAATGAACATGAGTTACCAGCCAGGCCAGTATTCGCTCTCGATCGAGATTTTGATTCAGCTGAGATTTATGCAATCAACCATGCGCCTTCACGTCGAGTCTGTCGCCGCCCCCAGGAGGCCGTGCAGTCTTTGCAGGACAACACTCTCAGTCCAACAGAGCCCATTGTGTGCCAGTGCGACGTTAGAGAAGGGTGGTGGATGCAGTTTACGCCAGTGGTAGACATTGTCACTATGTCCCCCCCGTGCCCTGCCTGGAGCTCAGCACATGTTGCTTATGGGCTGACACGACCTGATGGCTTTGACACTGTGGAAGGTCTTTTCAAAGCTAGGTTGCTATATCCTCGTGCTATCGCATTTGAGAATGTCAAGAACATGCGATCCCATGCACATTTTCCAGTGCTGGAGGAGGTCATCCGATGGCTTGGACTTCGTGTTAAATGGGCTAGTGTGGTGAACCTTGCTGAAGTCTTGCCGCAGGCTCGGGAGCGATTGCTTATGACTCTGATCCCAGCTGATGGTGATGTCAAACCTACCTTCCAATTTACATCATGGAGGGCCCGTGATCATTTGAGTTTGCAGACCTCTGACATCTTGCGCAAAGCCGGATGTTTGTCACACACCATTTCGCCCCCGCTGGATGCTGAAATTCTTCGGATGTACCTCCACCCCAAATATGTGCCGGGTGATCGGTGTGGTGATTTTAAGACCGCAAAAACGTATCGGCTTAAGAACGAGCAGAACACGTGTGCCTGTGTCCTGGCCCATTACGGATTTGCTCATGAACTTGGTGAGGAGGTGAGAAGCAAGAATGGACTTTTGGAAGCCTTCTTATCTTGAATGATGAAATTCGGTGGTTCAGTCTTCCCGAATTATGCAGTTTGATGGGTCTCCTTCGTCCCTGGACCGCTCCAAGCGATGCCCGCATATCATATCACATGGTAGGAAACGCCATTGCTGTGCCGCATGCCCTTTTATGCCTCGTCAATACCATAGGTCAAATGCAGCGTGCACCTTGGATGAGCACACCCGTTGACATCGTTGATCGGGCTCTGGACCTTAGCCTCTCAGCTTCACGACAAGAAGTTCTCCTGTGGAGGGACCAAGGCAAGATTCACATCGATCGGTTTGCCGTGTCTCCGACGTTGCAGTGGTCTTGTGAAACTCCACGGTTTGCCCTTTGGAAGATCCCATGTGGCCCGAATGTCCAGCGCATACTTGTCCAACCAGGTTTGCAGACGGCTCGTGTTATCCGTTCTGTTTTCCCGCATGCAACAGGTGCTTCCTTGGGGTGGAGGCCTGCCAAGTTCCCAGATGTTCAGATTCCTCTGACGGTGTCAGATCAGTCGGGGTTTGATACCATGGCCTTCGATGGTCTCTTCGGACATTTTTCCGTTCAGGAGAGCGACTTTGTCCGTTTCAGTCGTCCTTTTGTCTTGGTTTTCACACCGGACCAGATTTTTGTCATGGGCAAGCAGTCAGTTACCAAGATCCATGAGGTTCACCATCAGTTGCTCGATTATTTATCCATGGATGATGCTGCATGTGACATTTGGGGGTCCCCAGTCAGGCCTGATTCGTTCTGTCCAGACGCTATATGCTTCATGTCACCGATTAAAGACACACCTCCGTCGGACTTTCTGAGTAGCTTGTTTTGGCACCGTGAGGAGTCTTGCCGTTACGTGGAGGCAGAGTACTCTGTGCTCTTCGCCTACGTCCGCTTCGCTCAAGACACAGGACTTGCATCGATGATCGAGTGCCTTGGATGGTCCATGTCCATAGTACCAGCATCCGATGTCCGCCGTCCCCTCCCACGCCTGCTCTGGCAGCCAAAACCTAATAGGCCTGCAGTCCATGCCGATGTCTTTGACACCTCTTTCACCACGAGACTTGCCCAGGCCCTCTTTCCACAAGATATCCCAAGTTGGGAGGCTGTCCATATTTGTGTCAAATTCTGGTCTCTGTGGCAGCCGGTGAAGACACTCAAGAGAAGCACCAAGGTGGAGGACATTCTAAGACCGTGGTCCATTGCATCTCGTCATGTGGGTAAACCGTCCCACCTTCGGGCCATTTGTCGTGGACTAAGACTTTCGAATGAGCAAACATTGTCTTCTTACCTTCCGACTTCAGATTCTCGTGAGGTCATGAGGGTGCACTTTGTCCTTGAACTTCAAGGTGGAGGGAACAAGCTTGAGGCGCACCAGAAACTTCGCCAGTCCACTGTAGAGTTTTTACTCCAGTCTGGGGCTGATCCAGCCTCCGTAAATGCTTTTACTAAGGACTTGTACGAGAAAGCTGGTTTTGCACGTCTGCAGCACACCATGCAGTTTCGAGATCCTGAAGAGAGATTGTCTCAGTTGTTAAGGCTTGCCAAATCCATGCACGTTCGTCCCATCGCCATCGAGTCTCCGGACTCTGAACGCCTTAAAAAGCTCAAGACATGGAAGCCGAGGCATATGCCTTCTTTCGCGACAGTACATGCAGCGGACTTTCGGATCCATCCAGAAGCTTTTGTAAAGTCAAATAACCAGCCGGCCCCTATTTTGGGAAGCCCTGAGGCCACCAAGGATGGTGTGATTCTCCTCGATGCTGAGTGCGCCCCTGACTTTGCTAAATCCCTCAAACCACAGCCAGACAGTCTTGCCATTGCAGTTGTTGGTCGTGAGTGCACTCTCGACCCTGAGGGGTGCCAATCTATCAACTTACCTGTTCTTGATCGCCATGACGCACAAGTTATCATCAAGGCATGCTTGCACCAGTGTGGTAAGAACAAGATTACGTTGAAAACCAAAGCAGGTGATGATATCCCAATTGAAGACTCTAAACTCGTTGCTGTGACAGCCTGGCGCAACGAACTCTCGAGTGATTCCTGGTCTTCTTTGGTGCAAAGTCCCGCTAAGTTCTGTGCAACGCAACTGTCCATCACACCATCAGAACACTACAGTGTGTCGCCTTGGGGTCGAGTCTTTCGCGATGAAGGGACTGTCTGTGAACCGGATTCCGCAAGTTCATTTCAATACCATGTGCGCATTAAAACCACAGGCCTCAACGCCATTCTCAAACGGAGTGGTTTTGACGGCATTTATGTCACTCCGAAATCGGAGACTCTTAACAGGGCAGATGAGGTCTACGCTGTCGTGTGGCAGCCACAGAGTACCTTCCAGCAAGTGTCCGAATTTGCCAAGTCGCTGGATCACCAGCTAGGAATCGCTAGGTCCAATGCTGGCAGTGTGCATCATGGGGTAAGGATTCATTCCGAACATTTTGCTGAGACATTCTCGAAAGCCTTCCCTGACAAGAAGGTGCCGCCTGTCATCGTCACACATTATTTAGCCAAAGTCTCCCCTACACCCATCGGAGCATCGACCGACAATGTCCGTACATGGTTGCAGTCTCAGGGTATTCAGGGCAAACCAGTCAAGGCTTTAGGGTCTTCAGCTTGGATGATCTCAACCGTTGATCGTCCGAAGCGTGGTTTCCTGACCTGGGGAAGTAATTCCATCCTCATTTCTCCGATTACGCCCTGGAGTGAGAAAGCCAAACCCACCGTCGTTGCAGGCCAAGCAAGAATCCAACATGCCCTCCTGGGTTCAGATGATCCTTTCGAAGATTCCTTACAGTCAGCTGACCCTTGGGCGACTTGGACCCCATCCTCGTCAGCAAGCTCATCATCGGCTGTAACACGCGATAGTTCCAGCTCAGGCCTGTCAGGTCCTGTCCAATCTCAGGTGAACACACACCAGACTGAGATTTCAATGCTTAAGGATCGTTTGACTACACTCGAGAGTCAGGCAGAGCAACGAGAGAAGACAGATCAGGCCTGGAAAGCAAATATGACTCGCGACATGAAAGCATTTAAAAGTGACATTCGCCAAGATCTCCAAACTTTCCAATCGAGTTATGAATCATCGCTTACCAAAGCGCTCCAACAGACTGAATCCAAACTTGGTCAGAATATGCAGGATGCGATTGCTCAGCTACAGCAGTTCATGCTTCAACAGTCAAGATCGACCCCTAAGCGTCAAGGCCCTCCCAGCCCGATCAAGGAGGATGAGGACGCAGATATGGGTCAGGTTGCAAAACGGTGAGGGTATGCGATTGCCTTAATTCGATGTTTCACTCTGCTAGATATCCACGGGGGTTGGTTCCACAAGCTTTGGATATTGCTCTGTTGCATGGATGATGAAGCTTTGCATAATGCACTTCTTCCCTTGTGGATGTTTCGGGTTTTTGCCAATTTGTTCTTTGCAAGCCATGGAGGGCCTTGTGAACACCACTGTTGTGGTCTTTCCACAGGTGTTAGGAGGCTCACACTCGAGCGACTTTTCTTATGTGACATCTCACCCAGATCACCATATCTCAAGCTTCAATTCAGACATGTTGCCCATGTTCGACTTTTCTTAACCTTCGTTCCAACCCGTTCTGTTGATCATGATGTTTTGGTTGGCAAAAGAATAGGGGAAGCCCGCAATCCTGGCCCAGATCCTCTGACAGGATCAGTTGTTGCTGCAACGCTTAATCCGACAGCAGTTGCAGGAAAAAAAGAAGCATTGCTAACCCTGCATGCGGATATTTTGGGTTTATCCGAAACGTCCGCAACGTCGTGTGTACAACATGAATTCTCTGAAAGCTTGACTGCGTCACCATACCGGATTTTATGGGGACGTGCAGTTGATGCTAAAATTAAGTCTTCAAACCCTCACCTTGACCGACCTTCTCGTAGAGGGGACGCTTTAGGTACTGCAATTATGTCTAAACTTCACTTCCGCCCAGCCCGTCTTGACCATGATGCTGTTTTGGTTGCTTCCTGTCGTTTTTGCTCGTGCGTTTGTCAAATGGGCTAGGGTGAAATTCTGTTCGTAAGCGCATACTTTTTTCCGGGGCGGACCCTTGAAGCTCAGAATAAAAATGAGGTCTTGTTATCTCAAATCTATCATTATATCGCTCACACATCAATGCCTTTCGTCATAGCAGCGGACTTCAATCAACGTGTCCAAACCTTGACAGCTTGGACTGCCTTTGAAGGGCTAGGATGTGTTGAAGGTTTTGCCTTCGCGCAACATCATTTAGGTAAGACTTTGCCACCTACATGTCGCAATGCCACGCGTTTTGATTCTTTTATTTTCCATCCTTTCGTTGCTGATCGTATTCTGGACATGTGGGTAGGTGAAGAACATACGTTTGCTGATCATTCTCCAATTACTGCTCGTATTCGAACTGATACAAAGGCAAGTGGCTTTACTAGACTCTATGTTCCTGCCGACTGGACGATTTTTGACATCGACTCCGCCGTATTCGAATCTAGCTATTCCCAAATTGCAGAAAATGAATTTCTTGTATCACACATTCGTTCAACCTCCTCGCCACAACACAAGATGCAAGTCTGGTCCGCAGTTGTTGAAAAATCCCTCCATCGTACATTGCAAGCTACGCACAACAAAGACCCCATTCGCTGGCCACAGAAAGGTCTTCCTCCCCACTTCCGGGGACGTTGCTGTCCGCCGCTGTTTCGTCGTGAACCTTTTGTTCGGTCGGCTCAACACGATTGTACCAAGGCATTCAATCCGGCGGGCGAACCCACTAGACTTCAGACACTACAAAAAGTTCGCCAGACTCGCCGGTTGGCGTCTCTGTTCCGTCAATACAACCGTAAATTGTGTCTTTATGATTGTTTCGCCAATTTCCCTTGCCAGTGTCAGACACAACTCTATGCCGAATGGCAGAAAATTCTGAAAGCACAGGGTTTTGGAAGGTCCTGGTCACATTGGATCCAAAGCTTTGAGTGTATACCCTATGTGCCACTCACCATTCCAGATGTGTCATTGATGCACTTGATGCTTCAAATCACTCAATATGACACCAACCTTGCAGTAAGACAGGAAGAACGTCAGCGTCGCTGCGCCCACAAGCACCAAATTCTCATTGATAAAACTGAAAATAACGGGGCTTTGGTTTTTCGTGCCTTGCGTGACACAGACCAGAAAGTTATATCGGGCATGCCTTGCCCAACTCAATGTGAAGCTAAACTGATTCGCCTGGCCAAGGGCAAGGTCCGCCTGCTCTTAACAACCTCTATCTCCTTTGTGCCGGGTAAGGCCATGTATGGTGATCTCCCCGTGACCATCATTCGTCAGGCCGACCGTCTCGTTGAAATTGAGAAAATCCCAACGGAACACTCGCCCTACGGGCTCTATTGATTCAACGTCAATACACTGAGCAGATTGACAAGCTGTCTGTTGCTTTCTTTGACTTCTGGAACCCGATGTGGCAGCGTGATTCTTCGCTGGAGGCCTCTTCCCGGACTCCTTGGGAATCCACTTTGCGTGAAGTGCTTGCTCAGGTCCCTGCACAACCACCTGTCTCTCTCCGATGGGATGAACCGGAAATTATTTCTCAAACTATCTCGCGTATGAAAAGCCATAAGGCTCCAGGCGTGGACGGATGGCGCGCCCAGGAACTTAAGCTTTTGCCATGGTCGGCCATCTGCCACCTTGCCCTTATTTTCTCCACTATATGGTCTATGCAATTTACGGCTGAACAAATGCTAGCTCGCACAATTCTCCTTGCAAAAGTACCGGTCCCCGAGACTTTTTCCGACGGACGTCCCATAACTATTCTGGGCTACATCCCTCGTCTTGCGTCCAAAATGATTGCGGGTCAGCTTTTGCACTCATGGGGACAGTCTTGGGATCCACGAATCGCAGGTGGTCTTCCCTTTCGCGCCGTCAAAGACATAACAATCCAGCAGCAGTACATGCTTGAAAAAGCCCATGCTACTCATACACCATATGGAGGTTTCACTCTTGATTTGGTCAAAGCTTTCAATCTCATTCCCAGACAGATTGCTATGTCCCTTTTGGTTCACTTCGGTGCCTCCGAGCAAGCCATTGGTTTTTGGGTTCGCTCACTTAATAACTTGAGACGCTTCCTGCAGATCCGTCAGACCTGTGGTTTGCCGTCCTTGTCTACCACAGGGGCCCCAGAAGGAGATGCTCTGTCTGTGTGTGCCATGCTGGTCATTGCAGCAGCCTTCTTTCATAAGATGTCCTCAATTCAGGTCCAACCTTTCACATACGCAGACAATTGGACATTTATGTCGACCTCTCAGCGTGCCCTTTTCCAGGCTATGATTGCGACTCTCAACTTCACCTCCTCGCTCAGAATGAAAGTGGACATTAAGAAATCCTGGGGCTGGGGAACGGATTTATCTATGCGTACTTTTTGGTCTCAAATGCATATACTATTCCCAGCCGGCAATGTTGAAATCGCTGTCAAACAGTCATCCAAGGACCTAGGATGCATGATGCATTACACACGACGTGTCACCTTGGGCTGTCTCAAGGCCCGCATGGCTGCCGCTGCCACTCGACTCTACCGCCTGAGTAAACTCCATCTGACCATTCCTGAAAAAGCTGAAAAAATTCAAGCTGCCATCTGGCCTGTCGCCTTCTATGGGGCTGAGAGCCAAGTGATTGGGGATAGTCATTTTGTGAAACTGCGGCGTCTGGCTTGCGACGCCTTGGTGGGTAAGCACAAGTTTGCCTCCTCTTGGATTGCCCTCCACTTTCTCAGTGACCGAATCTCTGACCCTCTTTTGTATGTCATATTGACGGCTCTGTGCTCTTTTCGGCACCTGTTCTTTTATCATCATGACTTGGCCCAGGAAATGTGGTCATCCGTCATAGCCTCGTCTTCAGTCACAGGCCCTTGTGGAGCCCTAGCAGCTTACCTTCGTAAAGTGAACTGGGTTCCACAGATAAACGGTGTGATTGAAGGGGTGGCTCTTGCATGGATGCCTCCCCGAACTCTTGGTCTCCGCGCTAGGCGCGGTTCCAACCACTCTCAGGGGAGGCAGGTGCCTCTTGATCCTGAGGGTCCCAGCAGGCGCCGTGGCTGGTGCTGCAGCCGATGAGGTCGAAGCGGCGCCAGTTGTTTGCGGCTGGGGAGTCACTCGACCCATTGGTGGTCGGTGAAGGAGCGAAAAACGAGCTCCAATGGACCACTCGACCGGTTCGAGTGTTGCCTGTAGCTCACGGCTACGGCTGATAACCAATTGAGTGTACAATCCAGGTGGGACGTAGGGGAACGCCCAGCTTATCCTATCCACTGGGAGGTGGTAAAAGAAGTAGGCTAAATCCCTGGAAGCACGGTCTATATTAATTACAACCCTGGGCGAGTCGGAAGGACGAGACCCCGTGGTTGCAAGGACGATCGGACGAAGGCACGACGGCGAACGGACGACCGAACGAAAGTGCGAAAGCAGCGAAAGAGCGCGAAAGCAAATGCGAAAGGGAGAACCAACCACAGGTTGGTTAACCCGGCGCCCTGAAGAAAACGCACGCGGCTGCGATTGTTTTCTTGAGCCAAGTGTGCGACGGTCGGCACATGTGTTTCACATGTGACTAGTGAACCGTACCTAAATAGATAGACATGTACAAGTAGTGAATAGCTGTTACATACTAGGGGTCCTCAAAAAATGACTATTACGCAACAAAACGGTTGCTGCGCGCTCTTCCAAACCAGGTTCCCCGACCGTCAGCGTCTTACGCTGTGCCGCCTCGTCCACCGGTGCAACGGCAGGCGCAGGGCGCTCGTCCGCTGGCGCGGCCGTGACGACGCGTTCAAGCGAAGCCGTGACGATGTGTTCGACCATCTCATTGGCGGATGCCATCTCAGCCCCTGAGCGCCCTGAGAGTGGGGTCATCATGCTTCCTGAGATCAAATCGCGAGCAAGATCGGCAAAGAATTTGCAAAATCTGCGGCATTTTTCTGGAGAAAACCTGTGAGCTTGGTGGGGCACGGCAAGTCCTGTAATAGCCGAGGATTTCACAGGGTTTGCAGCCATCGTGAATATCTGACTATAGCCTTTGATTGCTGACTTCGCGCCAGCCAGGTTGCCTAGAATCCGCCGACCCCGGCCGAAGTAAGGGGGAGCGCGCCAGGGAATACAGGTGTCAATGTGTGTTTCCATGGGTCCGCTGAACCAAAGAGACCAGGCTGGGCGAGACAAGTGGAAGAAAATGAAAGAAAACTTCTCTTTTTCCTAGGGATTCAGACGCCCCGTTTGCCCCAAAGTCCGAGGATTCGAGGCTCGTTTGGGGCCAGAACTAGATGGGGAAAAGCTGTGGCGGGACCAGGTGTTGGGGACCAGGCTGGGCGAGACAAGTGGAAGAAAATGGAAGAAAACTTCTTTTTTTTCTAGGGATTCAGACGCCCCGTTTGGCCCCAAAGTCCGAGGATTCGAGGCTCGTTTGGGGCCAGAACTACTGGGATGTCCCGCGAAGATCTTAATGGTTAGAAAAGTTATAAATGGTTAGATAAGTTCCAATAAGCTAGTTATAAGCTCTAGTAAGTAGGTTATAACTTCTAGTAATGGTTTATAACCTCTCTAACCACTTCTAGGTTTGAGGCTAACCTCTATAAACTTTATATCGTTTATCTAACCTCTTAGCTTGTTTGTTAGAGGTTAGCCACTTCAACAAACCCTAGGTTACTAAGTGGTTAGCTGATTTGCTAACCATTTAGCTTAAGGGTTAGCTGGTAAAGCTCTCCGAGGACTGAAAAATGTGGTGTCGGTGACTTTTTGGTCACCAAGTCTCACCACAACATGTTTGAATGTTTTTTGAATTGAAAAAGTTATATGTTTCAGTTGAAATATGTTGTATTTGCATATGATTTGTTTTTTGAAAAATCTACAGTGTACACATAGTAATTTTGCATTTTCATTGTTGCATTTTCATTAATTGTGGGTTCTTGCCATGTCATGTCCAAGCCTGGTGGGTTTACCCTGTAGAGAGCATGCATGTTTAGTTGTGATTTGCCATGTTCATTTGAAATTTCACACTTTCATTTTTTGACTTTTTGGTCAC
>CAXAMN010022907.1:0-20160 GCA_963970005.1 Durusdinium trenchii | reverse complement strand
CTCCAAGCATCGAGCGAGGTGGACATCCCGACATGGAATTTCTTCACATGCGTACACGTGCATGCCTCTTTCTAGTGCCATGTAGACCGCCTCTACTTCCCAGACATATCCGCAACCTTCCCAGATGACTGTTTTGAGTATGAGACACCATTCTTGTGTCTTGCGAAAGAAGCTGCAAGGCGCCTGCCATTCATTGAAAAGGCGGCAAGTGCCCTTTGTGATCTGATCCGTGGATGCCCGCTTCTGGGGATGGGAGTGTCCAAAGGCAAGCGTGTCGGTGGTTCATGATATCCTTCAAGAAATGCACGAATTAGAGGAGGCACTGGACCAGCTACAAGCCAACAGCGATCGGTAATCAGACTTCTCCCTCTGCAAGCTTCAGGTGGCTCTGAGCAATACTTTGGCTCAAACAGGAAGATCAAACCGGGACGGCCCGCGCCACCGAGCAAAACACATGGCCCCAATCGCTGTGCGGTGTATAGCCAGGACAGGCAACCTCTGAGTTGCTGCGTGCCCTCAGTCAAGTGGCACCCAGAACAGCGGAGCCGGCTCCCGGCTCCGCCCCGGTCCTCATCAGCCCATCAAAGAGGAAACCCAAGCTATGATAGCGGACAGAAGGAAGCCACGGCAGAGGCAAGAAAAGCTCGTTTCGTCCAGCTGGGATGACTGGTATCCGAACAGCGAATGGCAGCAGGCCCCCATGCAATTTAACAGTGGTGCAAGGCACTCGTGGGAAACATGCCCCCCTGCTCCCTCCAGAGAATGGGACCAACCACAAATTGGCGCAGAGCAGCGAGAAGAACAGAAGCAGCTCTTGTGGGCGCTTACTGACAAAAAACGAGTTAGCATAGGACTGGTGTCACAGCCCCACAGCCTTGCGCACATACGCAGAGGAAGCAGGCAACTACAACCAGCAGCCCGCCACGCCCCAGGCACCACCCGAAAGGCCCTGCTGCGGTGAGCAAGGCACACGCCGCACAGAGTGAACGACCGCCGCCGATAGCCAGTGGTGAGAAGGCAGAGGATAAGAAGTGTCCGGTTCAGTGGTCTGCTCTCTCTTCCTATCCATGGCTGCAGTGTTTCACACGTGCGCTGCCATAGCCTTCTGTTTGATTATCTGGGTCAACCAGAAATGACAAGCAAAGGACGACTCTGTGTTTTCCTGCGGTGCATGTAATAGCTTTGGCTCAACAGTCAGGGTCAACGGCGCGGATCTTCCTGCCAGTTGTGTCCGCACACGTCGAACCTGCCGCCGTGGTCTCCCGACCAGTTGAGGGAACCAGTTCAACTGGATCAAGACGGGGTGATCGATGTCTCACAGTTTGTCCGATTTGAGATGCACTTTAAGGACATTGATTGTGGGGTCCTTGACGTGACTGTTGCCTTCCACAGCGAGGGGCAACTGGTTCACCTATATCTGTTGCACTATTTCGCGCTCACAGAACGCATGACAAGAACAGCTGTCAAAACGATGGTTGGCGGGACATGTTTGACTTCCCCCCTGCGCTGCAAAAATTGGTAGTGACCCATCAAGGGCGCACAATCCAACTTTTTTTAACAGCAATGCATAGCCATTAATGATAATGGTCTCAGTGTCTATGGTCCGAACAAGGCACTTCGGAGAAGGCTCATTCATCACGTAGTCTATCGTGAAAGGCCGCTCTTTGAGGCTTGGCAAACGTTTGCTCCAAGCCTTTCTGTCTATACGTGTCCAATTGTGAATCCCAAGCCCATACCAATGCACTCGAATGCACTCTGGAAGGTGCACTTGCTTTCGACCTGTGGCTTTACCATGCCGTGTTGCAATGCTTGCCTTTCTTACCTTCTTACAAAGTGCCAACGGCGGCACTGTGTTGCCTGCTAAGGTGTGAGCATTCCCTGGCTCTACACGCCGAGTGCACATGCCCATGCATTCTTTGCATTTCGTGATGGACAAGAACTACTGAGCGCAATTTGGAATTCATCACCCCTGTCTCACCCTTCCTCGTGCCTTCAAGGCCTCACGAGTTACTTCAAAGGTTGCCTTTGCGGCGTTGTGTTTGGTTTTTGTTGGTTGTTTGTTTGTTGGGTTGGTTTTTTTGGTTGTTGTTTCTGTTTGCCTTGCAACCTTGCTTGTAACTCGATCTTAACTTGACTAAGGTGACTTATGCAAAACCTGCACACACAGCGCCTCCACTCGCGCAAAAAAAGTTTGCTCCAAGCCTTTCTAGAACCAATATTGGTCATCCACAAACCACCTGGCAGTGGGCTCGCCCAGAAGGAATCAATCCAAGGCAAACCAAATCGATGGGTCCTTAGGCATCAGGCTAGACTAGCGTTTGGCCATCCGCCTGCTGCTGGATCCCAAGATCTGGAGCAAGGGTTTCCAACACCCTGTGCAACACCGGCTCACAGGCAAGTAACTAGGGAGCATCAAGTAGACACGGCCATATGTTTCAGCGTGTGCAGGGCATGATCGCGTCCTTACAAGCGCTTGAGCCTCTACTACGTCAAGTCCCGGCAGGCGTTCAAGCGCAAATGATCGAACCCGCCAGTGACTTGCATGCTGACCTTGATGGCCTGCTGTTTACCGCCTTCCTCTTTGCCAATATACACCCTAATGCTGATGACTATGATGTTGGATAAACGCAAAAGGCATTGCGTCACTTTGTTCTAGAATGGCTCTAGCTGAGTTTCTGCTTTTTGGTGGTTTCAGTGAGCTTCTCAGTACGGCTGGGGTCATTGTCAAGCTGCATACTGTACTCGAGGATTTCCTTCTGTCAACCTCGGGCAGATACAATTTGGAGCATAATCAGTATTAAGAAAAAGAAAACACACTGGCGGAAAGCAGTGCAAAAACGCAATTCTTTCAGCATAGTTGGACACTGTTTGCCACCAGAACATCTCTGATACAGGAGTCTGGCATGGGTCCAGTACTCGAAAGTGTGTTCTTCACCCAACACGCGATAAAGCTCGTTATCGCTCAACTTTCATCGTGCATGAGTGAAACGTCCATTCCTAGTGGTGACACTGCCATTCCGCACCGTTTTTTTCTCCACCTTTTTTGCATTTCCTAGTTGGGTGTCCTGATAGGAGCACAGTGTGTTCTCTCTTCAGCCCTCGCCCTTCAGTAGGGGTGTCCTGCCTGTCCTATTGAAAATGGTCTCAGCATCAGCAACGACTGCTCTACTGGTTCAAGAACATGTGTGGCCATAAATGTTCGCAGGGTGTGGAGAACAAGTGCCTGCGACGCTGCAAAACCATGGAAAAGCCAGCGGCATGGAAAACTTCTGTCGCGTACGTGCAGAAACAATCGAAACTCTTGCTACGTTTCGCCCGGTGACTAAAATTTTGCCGACAAAACGGCCCCCGTTTTGGGGTCCAGAAACGGACCCCAAAATGGAGGCCACTCATTCAGTCTCAATTTGATTTGCTTGTGTCCGGACGACTTGGCCCCCGTTTTGGGGTCCGTTTCTGGACCCCAAAACGGGGGCCGTTTGTCGGCAAAATTTTTGCCGCCGGTCGAAAAATAGTGCAAGTTTCGATTGTTTCCGCAGGTACGCGACAGAAGTTTTGCATACCGCTGTGCCACTGGGTTCCCATGGTTTTGCAGCGCCGCGAGCAATTGTTCTCCACGCCCTGCGAACGTTTATGCGCACACATGTTCTTGAACTGGGGAGGCCCACTTTGGCGACCCTGGAATCCACTGCATTTTTGGCGCTTGGTTTTGGGGCCGTCAATGGACAAGATTTTCGCACGCGTCGTGATCCGCTTGGCCGCTTCACATTGTTCCTGATCAGTCAGCTGGTCTCTGGAAGCCGGGTGTCCCTGACGCGGGGCCTCGCAGGACCAGCTGGAGTGGAAACTGCAGGGAGAGAGCACGGGTCCTGCAATCACGCTGTGGGAGAATAGAATTTATTTATAGAACAAACAAAGTTTGCAGGATCACCACGCCGACTTGCTTTTGGATACTAGTGGTCTCCAGTCCGACCTGCTTGTGGTGGAAGCGAGGGCCCGTGGGCAATTTTTTTGGGCAAGTGCCACAAAGAAGTGGACAATCATCGATTGGAAAGTTAACGTGTCAAAACCTGCGCCAATACACGGTGAACGCCAATCTCCGGCCCAATGGCCACACACGCGCATATTCCCCGGCCAAACAAAACTTGTTCTCCAACCGAGGTCCTCTACCCAAACCTACAACCAAGAACCAAACAGCGTCCAACAGACTTACGCAAAGCCAACCTTTTCACGTTCACCTAAACCAACAAACGACAAGCAACCGACCAACCAAAAAGAATGGTTGAGCGCGAAGTACACTTGGAATGCCTTGGCGCAAGTGTGGAGCGCCCCGTTTGAAGAAGCGCCGGGACTACAATGTTAAGGTTGCGTTTCGTGGCTTTCCGTTGGTCTTTGTGTTTTCTTGGAAGTTCCTCCCTCCGATCCAATTAAAACTTTGTAAAACCCAAACGGGGTGTCGGTACCGCGCATTGTAATAGAGGGCCCGAGCGGTACCGAGGCGGTACCGCGCATTGTAATAGAGGGCCCGAGCGGTACCCTAGGCGGTACCGTGCATTGTAATGGAGGGCCCGAGCGGTACCGAGGCGGTGCCGCGCATTGTAATAGAGGGCCCGAGCGGTACCGAGGCGGTACCGCGCATTGTAACAGAGGGCCCGAGAGGTACCGAGGCGGTACCGCGCATTGTAATAAAGGGCCCGAGCCGTAATGAAGTGGTACCGAGGTGGTATCGCGCACTGTAATAGACGGAAGCCTGGCGTAGCTTGCAACAAACATCAAGGACGCGAGCTCAAAACCTCAACAATAACATCTTTTCAAAACCCCCTCCTTCACAACATGCATCAAACAACGACGTCAAACAAAACGAAACAAGGTTTCCTTGCCATAGTGAACGACCAGAGATAGCTCCTGTAAACATACGCAAACATGACAGGCTCCACGGCGCCAAACCTTCGCTTAACATCTCCCCACCCTTCTTTCCATTAAGACAGACCACAAAATACAAAGAATGGGTTCACAACGGTTGGTCTCAGGGCGCTAGGTCGACTCACGGCGGATGTCCACCACAAGCTTGTAGCAAACAAACATGCACCAAGCGTGCAAGGCTTCAATCAGACTGCCGAAAAAAGCAGCTGACCATTGATCCGTAAGCTTGATTGCTTTCGATCAAGAACATCATACAGGCCAAACGCTTTCTCCCCAGCAATTCTCAACCCTCACAGGTTTTCCAAACTTTTTGCTCCTTCAAGGGATCGAAAAAAGTGATTTTTCTGGACACCAGTTTGGGGTCCAAAAACCCTAGCAAAAACCGGTCCCGCCACAGAGGGCCTCCCCGGTAGGGTAGTTTTGTCTGCTTCATGTCGGAAGAACAGAGGCTTCTGGGAGAGCTTCTTCATGGCTTCCGCAAAAATTTTATGGGACCATTGTGATCGCACCGCAGCTCCTTTGGCTTACAGTCCGCCTGACTTTCGTGGAGCCCGTGCATGTTTGTGCATATAATTGCAATAAACGTGCAGTCCACCCAAGTGGAGGGCACCTAAAGGCACACGCTGTCTACTGTCCCTGCCAGTCTGTACTGTGTCCGAGCCATTGAGAGCTTGCCGACCGCTAGCCATGATTCTGGCGGGGGATCAGCACGAGTTGCTTTAAGAGGGTCTTGATGAATCCAGTGAACAAACAGTCCAGTGGAGACGTATGGATCCTGTTCCTATTTGCCATCGTCCATTTTTGTAGTTATAAAGCATGGGGTACTGTATCCCTATCAGAGGTTCGTACACTTCTTGCACAACCCGTACGCTGGTCGGGAACATTGCACTCCATTTCTTAACAAAGATACTTTCCACTCATGTGGGCAAATTTGGCAATGCATTGCCTTAGTTATTCATCAGGGTCCTGACCCACTGAATGGGGAGCAGCAACCGTGTGAGCATTTCTACGTGTTAGAACATGAAAATGCCAACTCTACAATCTTAAAGTACGATAATGCTACCGGGCTGAGCCAATTATGTATCTCACAACTCAAGGCAGGTGATCGAATTTGTGGTATCCTTTACCGACATGCAACAATTTCCAGCACATGGTGTCACACGCGACCTCCTAAACGAACTTCCAATATTGCGCGTGGCAAAGACTCAAAACGTGCCAAAAACAAATTTGGGCAGCGGGAAGTAAGTACACCCAAGAGAAAACATGCTACAAAAAGGGCCATTGATGTTGGGAATCGAAAAGATGTTGTTGGCCCTGTCCCTCTCAATCCGAGCGAACTCCAGGCTGCTTACATCCCGGAGAAACTATGCCCACCGCCCCCCAATGATGCAACCATTCCTGCAGAGCAACTGAAAGCCATTGAAGCATCTTTGTCGCAGTCATCACAGGCGGATCACCTCTCATCGCCTGCCTCTCCGATTGATCATCCCATGCAAAGTAGTGAATCCAAACCACCGTATGCTGTCCTGAGCATGTTCGATGGATGCGGATCGTCCTTGGACATTCTCATTGAAAAGTTTGGCTATCGCCCCAAAGTCTGTGTGTTGTGTGAAAGAGATGAAACGCTCAGATATTTGGTTGCAGAAAAACATGGAATCTCTGTTAACGTGCAGTGGATACACAGCCTCAAAGGAGGCATTTTCCTCTATGCGAATGATGTCGACCTTCTCTTTGATGATGGAGCGAGAATCTTAAGAGAGTTTGTCACTTTAAGTGATTCTTGTCATGTCTTTGTCATTGGAGGCAGTCCCTGCACTGACCTCACCTATGCTGGTCAAGAACATGGACGCTTAGGTATCTGTGGTCCTGACAGTGTCTTCTTCTTTACAATGCATCTCGCGTTATATCTGCTTGGTACAGTCCTTCCTAAGACGCATATCCGCTTTCTTATTGAAAATGCAGGTTCAATGCACTATGATCACTTCACTTTCATCAGAGCCTGCCTTGGCTTATCGCACATTACACGAGACAAAATGACTTGGTGTACTTCCAAAAATATCGCCAGCAAAAAGACTTCGTCTTTTCTTTCAAAACAACATCCTCCATGACACAGTCGATTCTCAAGCCTTGTGCCAAGAAGACCTCCAATGGCCAGCTGACTGGAAACCACTCTCCATCCATGATAAAGGGAAGTTTCGCGACGTTTTTATCAAACCTTTCATGCGACCCCTTGAAGTCCTCAGTGATATCGCTCTACCACCCTGCAGCTCTACTGTGGAGAACTTCACACTGGCACACACACGAACGGTTTGCTGTAGTAGCAAACATGTTCACTGACAGTTTTGTTCCTGCTTTTCAATGGAGTGATTTTATACCTGCAATTTATTATCCGGCATGGAGGCGCTTTCTGAGTTGCTTCTATAGCAAAACCTCCTCTAATCCAGAGAAAGATGCTGTGCTTCGTGATGTTCTTCCGTTATTCCACAACAGCAGTATACGAGTTCCTTTTCGTTTCTTGACTGACAGCGAGGTTTTGCAAGTCTCAGGTCTCAGCCGCAACTTTGCCACTATTTCGCGTCTTAAACATGTTTTACACTCGCAGACAATACGCTCCTTTGTTGGTAATTCCTTTCATCCCAAGCTCATCAGCCTTGCCATTGGCACGCCTGACCACGTTCGAGCATGGGTCCAAGGAAAAACCGAATGCTTCTTTGGGGTAGCCTCCCCGGATGATGTTAGACAAGGGTATGTCTCCTTTAAACAAGCCATCGAAAACAACTTCAAGATGACGGGCAGAAGCACTCAGATTACAATTGTACCTGAGCCTTATCGGCGCATTAACTATCGGCGCTTGGTGATGTCGCCTGTCAATAGGCCTCCAATTGCTCAACCTATAGTAACACAGAAACTGCCGCATTATCTCACCAAAGAAGCCATTGACAATACTAACAAGGATAGGCGAGAGCAACGTTTTGACATTCTAGGCAAAGAGCCTTTGATCAAGTTTCTCACTGACCTTAACCTCCTTGACTATGTAGAACAAGCAGCGGTACCGCAATGGATCTTCTTCAATGAAGAAATCGCGCAAGCCTTGTGTACCCTCTCTGTCAATAGTGATGCCCTTGACACCTACCGGCAAGAACTATTGCATCATTGCACCTATCATAGAATCACGCTATTTTTGCGACAGCTTCTTATTACGATCAAAACAGCTGACACAGGGTTCATTATTTGTTGGCTTGCCCACCAGCCAATTCACATGAGATATCTTGGTCCTAGTCGAGCCAAACACCTGTATCTATTGCGCCTCCATGACACACTTGAGATTTTGCTTTTCAAGTATGGTGGAGAGCCCGTACACATCTGCCAGCCCTCGCAGTCGTCCTCCTGGTATCGCTCCATGTTTGGTTTTCAAACAAACCCCCAGGGGGTTGGAACTGAACATTTATGTGCTTTTGCGATCCAACAAGAGCGCATCTGCACGATTACCGAAAAGCCGTGGACACATAGTTTTGTTGAGCCAGGATGTGCCTTGCGGCGACTTTCCCACCTCTTGTTAGCGGCAGAGAACCAAGTATGCAAAGAACCCTTTGCCAATGTCTGTCATCTTGTGTTAGGAAATTTTCCAGTCATTCTTATTGGGGGTTTCCTTCAGGATTGGTGCCTTAGCATCTGTCCTGATAGTGCACGCGCAGCTCACCCGCGACTTCAAGAAAATATCTGGCGAACGGATAGAGTACCCAATCTCTGTCTGCTGCTTATCCACCAACTTGGAGCCCCGGATGTCAGTAACTGTGAACAGCTGATTTCCCTGACGCCTATACCACACGCCTCGCATCCAACTCTTCCTACGACCATTGCAACTGAACAAGCTGCTGCTCAAATCCCTACGGAGGGGCTTATGACGCTAAAATCTGTTTGGTACGTTTGCACACAAGGAGAGATTTCGGCAAAAATTTTCCACAGAGCTAAGGCTCTGTTACACGCTGAATGACGCGGTTATGTCACCTACCCATCAAATCTCTCCGATTAGTGCAGCGTACCCTCTCTACAGGCCTCAAAGCAGCTTATTGGCACACTACCCAACAAACCAATGCTTCTATCACGCATGTTTCTTCCCTTCACTTTCTCATTTTACCCATCCCTGTCTGCCATATCGGCAGATCATGATTGAGGATTTCCTCATGTTGTGTGGTTTTGATGGCAATGTCAACTTATCAGATGCCCTACATTCTCTACGTGTCAACATTGGCAAGTTCACAGATTGTACTGTCGCTGACCCGTCCACGCCTATAGGCGACACTCCTTTCGTTCTCCCGAATGAAGTACAATCCTTACGCCAAATCCCTTCGAGGTTTTGGCAGCTCTGTCATAACATCCTACAGTTCCGTATGCAGAGACCTAGTAACCTGCCGGTCTCTGTAAAAGGAATTCACTCTTCGAATCTCAATAGCTGGTCTCCTGGACTTCCCACCAATGTGCACAAGACTTGGATAGTTAAAACCATGTTGAAACAAGCCCCAGTACTGCTACAGGAAACAAAATGGAATCAAGCCAATCTCCAATACTTATCCCACACATGGCCTGACATTAAAGTAGTTACCACTCTTGCCAAGCAAAATCCGGGGGAACAAGCTGGAGTTGCAATCCTGTTTCCTCCAGGCTGGAAAGTCCAAGAAGAACGTGTTCTGGTCCAACACTATGCAGTTGCTGCCCGTGTTGAATACCAAGCTTGCACTATATGGCTTGTTTCGATTTATATACCTCCGAACAGCCCTAGGTCCTTCGTTTCAGCTACCCTGCAAACCATTCTTGCCTTGACCGATCATCCTGTCTTTGTAGGAGGAGACTTTAATCGGTGTGATCAGAATCACTTTCACACGTGGGATGACTTCCTTGTACAGGCTGGACTCACTGATGTTGATCCTACGCTCCCTACTTACAAATACCAAGACCAAGAATCCGCACTTGATCGCTTCTTAGTGCCCAGCCTGTTTCTGGATACAACACAGCTTTTCGCTCGCATCTATGGCAGATACCGGATAGATACCTGCCATCACAAAGCCTTGATGCCTAGGCTGAAAATGAAACCACGCCTTCGACCACATCCACAGTCAGAAAAGCATCACACCATACCGACACAAGTTTTTCTTGATCCAACTGTGACATCGGAAAGTTTACAGGCGGTTACAAGACAAGCTTCCCTACTTGCTCTCAAACGAAAAATTTCATTAGCGCAGGAAACTAGACTTGCTGGTGTGGTGCTCTCGCAACATTGCCGTGCAATAGTTTGGAGCTGGTGGAGAACTCACTCCTGTCACTTCAAAAAATTGTCTCCTCTAAAACGCCTATACAAGCTTTTGGGCAAAGAGCAAACACTCCTGCACATACGATGCGAAGAAGTACGCCTGTTGTATGAGCAAAGTGCAGATGCTGATCTTTTACAACCATGGCAAACCCAACAAGGATGCCTTTTGATTCCAGCTACCATCATAGCTGCTGCTTTACAAGCAGCAGAAGTTGCAACTGCGGCGAATGTGCAACTGCCTATAGGCACAGACAGCACAGACCCAATCCAGCGAACTAGAAGACAAAAAAGTTTCTGGGACAGACTTAAAACCGTGTGTCCTAGGGGCACCTTCTATCATGGACCATTGTTACAACATAATGGGCAAGAGTGCCGTACTGCCCTTGAGTATGATGAAGCAATGCTTGCGACCCGTGACTTTTGGTTCGCACACCCTGTTAAGTATGATCGAGATTGGCACGACACGCTTTCGGCTTACCGACGGTGTGTCTTGCCGTGGCCAGTTCCTGAACCCACAGAGCAAGACTATATCGAGCACCTCCTCCTTACTAAAGACTCAGCTCCAGGCCCTGATGGGTTACCTTATGCTCTTTGGCGGGTTTTCCCGCAACAGACTGCTGCAATCCTTAAGGACGACTTTCATCACATTTAGCTGGTGTACTGGCACCACCCACCCAGGTAGGCGTATGGATCCCGAAAGCCAAGCAAGGGCCCACGGCGGACTTCTTCCGACCGCTAGGTATGCCTGACACGCTTGACAGACTGCAAGATGGCACAGCTGCTGCTATTCTCTTTCGAATTACCCGGCGCAGTTTTCACCCTGCCCAAACTCTGCTCAACTCCTTTCGAGAGCCGCAGAGAGCTGTGCTGGAAGTACAAGGAGCCCTTGAGGGATCCTTGCCCGCTTCTGCCCTCTTTGCTGATCTTTCCAAAGCTTTTGAGCGCATTAATGCACATTGGATCCTTCATATACTACGTATTCGTCAGTGCTCCCCTTGGGTCCTCCAGTTTGCGCGTTATCTACTGTTTGGTAGAAGAATAAGACACAAAGTACAAGGACGACTCTTACCAGCAAGAAACGTGCATTCTGGAGTTGATATGGGACGATCCACATCTGTGTACTTCTTCTGCCTTGCCATGGACCCAATATTTGTTGTGCTCAATCAAATTCCACAAGTCATTGTGGTTGCTGGGTATGTTGATGACACTACGATAGTTGGTCAACAGACGGACTCGAGGTGGGTTCAAGAGGTCTTTCAAAATATCAGGAAATGGAAGTCGGCAGGTATTGTCATGGACACGCATCACTGCTGGCAAGTAGGCTTCTCCAGCAGAGCCCTTGACGAAAACATGCTACACAAAGTTGAGGACGTTTGGAGTCACGTAACTCCCATCCACGAATCAAGACAAGCCACTTGCAGTGCAGCGCTACAACGAGTCCCTAGTTATGCACGTCGCTTTGTCCTTAGACACGGTGACCACTGCATACATATGGCCTCGGAGGTCATTCCCAGACTAGCAACTGAAGGGCACCCTATGCTCTGCCGATTGGCAGCCAGTCCGCGCCAGTGTCGATCAAAAACGCAATTGCTCACTAATGTCAGTTACACCTCTGAGCAGCTGTATTGTCTGGACCAAGCAGGACTAGGCGGCCAGTGTATAGCGCCGTCCACTGTCAATCTAGGTCTAACAATCCACACAGGGTGGACGTGTCAACTCACGAATGAGGCCATGGTCAAAATGCAGCTGCAGTCATCTCTCATCACTTTGCTGTCAAAACAGCTTGTAAAATTCCGTACGAGGCTAGCAGCTGCCAATCGGGCCAACCTTAGCATTCACATGAAGATTGTATACTTCAATACTTTTTCTCTGAGCCTTTTCTACTACTCGCAGACGCAACGTTTCTTCTCGCCCAAGCTTCTTAAGCCGTTGTATCATGCAATGGCAGATTTTTTTGCTGCAGCGGCATTGGTTCCCACAACACCTTTTGGTGGGTCTCTGCAGATGGCTACGTTTAGGCCCTCTGCTTGACCCAACTATTATGCAGGCGATTTCCCTCTTTGGGTGCTACTTACGGCAAGGGCATAGATCCTTTGCAGAGGAACAAGTAGGTTCCTATGCCACACAAATCCAGCAATGCTGGAAATATTGGCAGCAGCAACTTCCTGCCGAAGACATACAGCGGCTCATAGCCCTCTTAAGGCAAAACAACACGCCTGCGCAGAGAGCGAGTGGCTTCAAACAGCTGTTCAAGCAACTTGCCATAAACAAACTTCTTGCAGCCTCTCATAGGCATTTGGCTGCGCGAATATACAAGAATGGCTGGGCCATGGGTCCCTCTATTCTTTTCTTAGACTGGTTAGCGGACCTGCCTACCACTCAGGTAGGGGCAGTGCCACGATACGCTGTCTTGCGATGGGCTTTAGGAGAAGATGCTGATTTCTGGTTGCCCCTCAGAGGCAAACTCAGTCGTAGCCAACCCTGCGTATGGTGTAACAACCTTACACGATGCTTTCCGTGCGGACCAGGGCATGGAGCACTTTGTCCGACTTGCTTCCTGCCTGCTACCCCAATGGACCTTGCTTTGAATAACCTTTCTGATGAGAGTAAGAACCTTCTGCACTTCCATCAAATTATCATGCCTGAGCCCAAGCAACTGCCTCCTGCGTTCTCTCGCCTGCTGTCCTCTGCAGGCTGTCGAGCGCTTGACTCGTATGTTCCCTGCGTACTCTGTCAGTGTGGCTTCAACTCTATCGATCATTGGTTATCCTTTTGTCCCGTTGTACACCTCACCTGGCTGGCCTTGTGGGTTGCTCCTGCACCAGAGATTAACTGGCGCAAAGTACCATCTCGCAGCATCGGAGTAGCACTTTGCTATATGCTTTTCCATCTTCGGCGATTAGTTACCGAATGTGGCGGACTCCGACCGGACATTTCGTGTGTGCACAAACGCACGGTCTCGCACCACGCGCTTGATCTATGGCAGCGTATCTACCTTTCACTGCCTAGCACGCTGCTCAGGTACTTCCGTGCTCCACCACAATCCAGCAGTACGGCGTGTACTGACTCTACCAAAATTAGGTTGCAGCGATTCCCCATGGTCGTACTTGAAGCTGCACTGCTCCCTCCTAAGGGGCTTGCAACGACTCAGTCCTTTGCTAAAGGAGACACGATTGCCACCTTCGTTAAGAATGACCACCGTCTCCGGTTGCTTCTGTCACAACACAGAAAGCTCCCTTTCCCTACTGCTACCGCATGTCTCGTACCCTTCTTGTGCCACTGTGGAGCCACACATTTACGTTTGCAAGCTACGGATGATCTGTCTGCAAATACAGTTCTCCTGCTCGGTGAACCACAAGAATGGCAAGGTTGTCTTGTGCAATTCGACGGCTCTGCACATAAGCACACACAAACAGGGGGGGCAGGAGTTAGCCTGCTACATGTCACGTCGTCCTCCACCTCTCTTGTCCAGTGGCTTTCCATCCCCTTGCTTTCTTGTTCTGATAACGTCGTAGCAGAAGCACATGCCTGTCGAGCTGCCATTAACCTTGCATTTGAGTACTATGTCTCCTGCATGTCAAGAGGCATCCCCATTGACAGTGTTGTGGTGCAGGGAGACATCTTGCCTGTCATTAATTATCTTCAGTACAAAGGAAGAATCAAAAAACCCGCTGTTGTCGCTATCTTAGAACAATGCCAGCAATTGCTTGCCCAAGCGCCTTGTCTGTTCCGCCTTGTCTATCTGCCAAGGGAGTGCAATCGTCTAGCAGACTACTTTGCTGGTCAGGCCAGTACTGCAGCTAAGGAAGCAGGGGGCAACCCACTTGTTCCCTTACATCATGCGGCGCTCCCGCCGTTTCAATTAGCACAAGCTTTGGGTTTCATCATTCAGCAGGGAGATGCATCGCAAGTCCCTGCTTTCGTCCTCACGGAGTGTCCTTCCCCTACTCCTCAGGAGATGCACGCACTACTCCGGCGGCATCCGCACTACAAATGGGTTGCAATGGACTATATTGCCCTAGCAGTAGCGTCCTCTCATTGCCTCAGCGTAGGGTACAAACCCACAGTTGATGCCTTGGGAGGCCGGTTCTACTCAGTTGGCAATGCAGCGCAGCGGCTGCCACGGCAGGTTCGGCTGCTCCTCTTTGGCAATTCGCATTGGGAGATGGATATTAGTGGAGCGCACTACGAGCTCATGAGACGGCAATGCAAGGCAGCTGAGGTTCACCTAGCACTACTGCCAATCGCGCAAGCGAGAGACTACCTCAGAGGAGCTCTTCGGGCACACATTGCAGAGGATGAAATTGGCCCCCTGGTAAAGACATGGCCACTAGTTATAATCAACAGTGCCACTCCGCAGGAGGCAATAGAGTACCTCAAAAAGCGTATACGAACGGAGCTGTCACAGCATCTGGTGAGCTTTGCTCGGGAAGTGTTCGCTGCCAGTCGTTATGCCATGCATCATCCTCCCTCATGGTGCCCTACTGGCCCAGAGCGGACAGGGCGAGGGGCTCCTTTTCATTACTTCGAGGTCCTTGAACAGCAGGTTACATGGGCTGCCTATTCCTTCTTACAACCTCGGGTAGGCTTCGCTTCGGCCATTTGGTTGCATGATGGCTTCTGGGTTGCCCCTCGACCGGAGAATGAATCGCTTACAGCCCTTCATACTCATCTCTGCCATAACTTTGGCTTCGACCCTGCCGAGCCGCCACTGATGAGGTGTGATCCATTGCAACCCAAACTTGCCCAACTGCTATCAGAATGTACTTCTGCGGCCCCTGTCATCGGCTCACTTTCCCATGCCTCCTCTCAGCGGCCTCTCCCTGCTGTAGTGCGCATACACAGAAAACGCATTTTCACTGGTGCGCACCCAGAGCAACAGGATACCCGTGAACAACGACTCATGAAAAGAATAAAAGTACAAAATACCAAGCGGCGACGCATACGATAATTCGCGACTTATGCGAACAAAACTAGGGAACCCCTTTTTTAGCTACTCCTCTGCCGTTGCTTACCTTCTTTCGTGGTTACCTCTAGCCTGGGGTCATAGTTCTCGTGAATGGACTCACTCGGCTCCTCCCTTGTCTGTTCTTGCTTTCGTCGCTTGTCTTGTTTATTCTTTGTCTTTTAGTGTTTTTGTGCTTTGCCTGGATAGTTGTCTCTTTTATGATTCCGCTACCTGGGCTCAAGCTGCTGCGAAAGACAAGGCAGCCATCACGGGCGGATTGTTCCTACAGCCACTGTCCCATATAGTAATATCTCATCCTGTTTGAGTGGGTTTGGACCTTAGTCCTGATCCTCACTGAACGGAGCACAGTGTCAGCTGAACGTGCCTTGACAATGGAGATTGGGCCTGGGGGACTGGACCTCACTCCCTTTGCTCGCCTGGTTTATAGACACCCTGATGGAGAAGTGCACTTTGTCCAGACCAACGTGATGCTAGCTCAGAGGCAACTTCCGCTGCGTCTGGCTGTTGCTGGCTTCCCACGGACTCCTTTGGACGATGGTACATGCCCTCGTATCGGAGATGCAATTAGTTGCAGTGCCAGCTGAGATGCGCCGATCCTCCCTGGTGCTTACTAGTGGGCAGGTTCTTTTTCCCTTTGAAGATTCACCACACATTACACATGATGGCGTTCTCTTGCATGGGCGGTGTGCCCCGCAAAGGGCGATGGTTTATCGCATCCTCCAGCAAGCGGAATGTCTCTCTCCTCATGGCTGGGCAGTAGGGCGAGGACAGGCCAGACCTCCAGAACCGGGGGAAGCCTTAGCTTCCTTCCCTTTTTCACAGATGTATACTCTACCGGCAGTACCTGCTGCCCCAGCCCGTCCAACACCACCGATCCCGCCCTGGCTGTTGCCACAAAGTCGTCCCATTCCCCTCCACGAGCAGTCAGCCAGAATTAGTGGTGACACGAGCTCGCCCCAAGCCGGTACAGTGCGCCCCCCTGACCAGCTCGGAGTGTACGCATTGCAGGCTCTTACTGACCAGGACGTGACTGCTAGTCGCGACGCACCGCACGCACGGCTTAGTCGAGAACTCATTACTCGTGCTAGCACAGTGCGTGCCCTGGCGTGCGATATCCAACGCACCTTCCAAAATATACACAAACATCGTCAGCACTGCAATGTTCAACCAGGGGCCAATGCGTGCTGGGCGCTAGCTAGCGAAATGGACACGATACTTACTGCCCTGCAAGAGACGCAGAGTGCTACCATATGAGTGGTGTCCCATTGGGAATAGATCGAAACTGGCTACCGTCTTTATTGACTGGTCAAGTAACGAGTGCGATGACTCGCGTCACGGGTTTCATTGATTTCCTAACGATCTAAAGACTGATGTCACCCTTCTGGTAGTTTTGTTTCTCTTGCTCAACATTGCATGAGATTCAGAGCCTGCGGCTGTTCAGGCTCGAAGTTGAGTAGTGATCGCACGCCTTTGCCTAGCCTGGATAGGACAACCAGTAGCAGCTTTTGCTCATGGCCCTCCCCTTCATTGTTGGCCCTCATCAGTGTTCCCTCACCCATGGCCCCGACGGGCGCCCGCAAGTTGAGGTGGTCTTGCGCATACGACTGCAGACCAACACCCGCTGTTTCAGCAGGTAGGGCACGAGCCTATTCCGGCTCCTATGGCTCCAGTCAAAGCAGGGCTACAGACAACGGGACACAGAAGCCCCCCTCTAAAGGAGGAAGCCTCACCGAAACGGAAGACAACTGGTCGTACCCAACCAAAAAGGCCTGCGCACCCTCCCAAGCATGCTACAACAGTTGACCCTACTCATGAAAAGCTGCTGGCAGTACTCTCGCATGCCGCACGGTTCCCTGACACGGCTGAGGGGGGGAGCAGCCATGGTTGCCACAGACTTACCCTCTGCCAGCCCTAGGGGCATGGAGATGCCGCCAACCATGGAACCGGTGGACGGCTGGCCTCCCCGACAGGCAGCTAGCAGTGGACTCCCTGCACAACAGTGCCCCTCACACGGGCATATCCAACATCGTATTGCGGAGGACGGAACGCGTGAGCATCTACTACCGCCGCGTGCCTTTGCACACCCAAAGAAGTGCCCTGTCCAATGAACCCATAGAGAGACCCACTGCCCCTCTTCCCATTTTGACAAGGGCCCCCTACCAAATGTCTCTTTTTGTCTCTGCAGACCTTTGGCTCAGAGTGATAGAAACAGATTGCCAGCCGGCCTTCTTTAGCATAGTAACAGCCCGGTTTGCGCTTACGCACGCTGTGGTAAGGCCATATTGCACATCGAAATAGCCATGCAGTCACATCCAGAACCTTTGTTTCTGGCCGATGATGGCACGTATGTCGATGTCACACGCTTTGAGCTCAACCTTTTTTTTTCCACGAGTACGGACGCCGTGTGGGCATGGTGCCCAGGTCATCGTTGAAGGAAGGGAAGAACAGACAGATGGTGGAGAAAGGAACGAAGACCCCAAAACCAACCCAAACCAAACACCCCAGCCCGCAGGCCAAAACTCCACCATCTTGTAGTCTTTCCTCTACACTGGGTGAAACGTGTGAAACAGAGACTAGTGGCAATGAATGGGCCTGAATTCTCAAAAGAAAAGGACGGCAGCGCAAGCTGTATTCATGGAAAGCCGCCTAGAAGGCTTCAAACGGACTTTCCTTACCGAGTATTGGTGACCAGCGGCCATCCCACAGTGTGGCAAAACAAGGTCACTTTGCAGGTCAGGTGTCTCGCGATGCTCCAGCACTGGTTGTAATCAGGTCGACCAAGAGTGACAAGATCTGAGCAGCAATCCGTGGAAAAGACCATTCTTGCAGCACAACCCGTTCAACTGGTGGCGCATACAAGGCCAGTCACACGCTGCCCGACAAAAGCCAAACGTGGCGGCAATTCCTAGCGAGAGAAGCCTGCAGCTAAGGGTGAACCGGGCACAACCTCCCCGTGGGGAGGCAGACCCAGCACCCTTCGGCACGCACCGGTGCCAATAGGGGATGTCACTTGAGTCAGTGAGGCGCTGCGTAATTGCAAAAAGTGATCTGTTGCGTGCAAGGCCCGTGTGAAACATGTGAAACATTGAGCTCTCCTAGCATGATATCTGTACCTCTTTGTACAAAATTGGAAATGTCGGACATCAACAGCGGGAACTAAGGTTCCCCCTGGGCATCCTTCATTGCCACTATCTACCACCCGCCGTTTAGGAACGCAGAACTAAGGCTCTCGCTCCTATCGGCTCACTACGCAGCGAATGGCGAGAAGAGGTCATGGTTCTACTTGGTGTCTGCGCATTTTTCTTGCCGTATATGCCTGGAAATCATCCTTTCCTAGCGCTCGAATACTGACACTTGGCTCAGCTCACTGCCCACGTCGCCCTTGCTCCTCTCCTGCCTCGGAAGCATTGCTGGTCTTTGGTGCTGGGTCTAGATAGTCTTCTCGCCAAAGATCGTTTGCATCCTTCGGCAAGACTCGAAGCCACGTGGGCTTGTCGAAGTGCTCGCATTTGTCAAAAGCATTAGACTGGGCATATGTCCCTCGCCATGTGCTGCTTTTTCCTTGCTTGAGGATTATTCGAAGATGCGTGCAGCCTGCAAAGGCATGCCTCGCAATGTAAAGCAGGGATGGCGGAGTGGAGACCTCCTTTAGGGAAATGCACTTGTAAAAGGCTTCTTGCTCAATGGTCCTCAGCATTCGGGGAAGGCAAAGTTGTTGCAGCTGCGAGCAGTAAGCAAAGGTTGGGCCTAGAATCTCAATTACGTCTGTTTGGGACAAATCAACGATTTGCAGCTGCTGGCAGCTCATACAGGCAGCAAAGCCTATCCTGTGGAAACTCGTAGGTAACGCCAGCTCAACAATGCCCGACTCTTGAAGACAGCAGTCCGGCAAACATCGGTTTGGGTACGTTGTAACAGACTCTGACATGCCCAAGTTGATGTTGCGCAACGCCGTGCATGCTTGAAAGGCACGAGGCCTTAGCTGGGCTTGGGGTGCCGCACCAACCTGCGTTAAGGAGCAACACTCTTCGAATACCTTGGTGCCGAAATACTTGCAGCTTGGGGCGACCACTACACGTAGCACTTGACACTTACTGAAGGCACCATGCAAAAGACCGACTACTGTGTCTGGCAGGTGGACGATTTGCAGTTGTCGACAGCACCGCCACGCAGCCTCTCCTACAATCTTGACACCATTCTCTACTAGGACGTGGCGAATTTCAGTGCAAAAGGAGAAGGCTTGTGGAGGAATTTTGCCATTTCTACTACACAGCACCCGAACTGCCTTGACTTCCCCTTTTAGTTGCCCCTTGTGCCCTGCCTCTACCATGCACTGCTTAGCGATTACATAATACTTCTGGTTGGTGCTGATTGCACTCTGAATTGGGTCAGCAAGGACCTGCAGGGTATTCATATGCACGAATTGCAGTTCACACCCTAAGGTGCTTGCGTTTCCTAGATGGGGGAGCCTTGCTAATACTGCATTCTCGAGGCTCCGAAGACTGGCATGCCCACCAGGATCCACCTCTACGGGTAGTTCCTCCCCTGCTAGCGTAGTCAGCATGAGGGTCCGTTCCCCTGGCTTTCCCCTGCTATGCCATGGACTGGTTCCACCTACTTCTTCAGTCATGCTCTGTACGCAGGATTCACTGGTTTGAGCCCAAGGAAGTGCGTGCCTGAAGAAAAATCTAGACGAGACCCTTCTCTATCCGACAGCAGCTAGGCACTCACTCCCCTGTCTAACGGAGGGCAACTATGGTCTGTTACTCGTGGTGAAGAGTACTGTTTCGCAACTGCTGGCCTACTCCGGACCCGAGCTAAGGCTCGCACCCAGACTCTGAAAAATTGACAGCAGGGCCATGACAGTTGTGGATGGAAGGGTGTACCTCTATCCTAAACCAGGGGTGTAGCCCATGCGTGAAAGTTTGACACACAAACTCCTGACGGAAAATCAAAAGCTCTC
>CAXAMN010022906.1:961914-972306 GCA_963970005.1 Durusdinium trenchii | reverse complement strand
ATGATGATGATGATGATGATGATGATGATGATGATGATGATGATGATTGGTGGTGGTGGTGATGATGATGATGATGATGATGTGTTCAACATTGTTTAACCACTTCCACAGCTTGCAGGAAGGAACAAGTTCTCGTGATCTTGGAAATTGGAATTCACATAAGCCAAGACCCACTGCGAAAATGTAAGGACCCAAGGATGATCATTGGTGAATTATATAAGCGGCCAGGGAAACAAACAATGCTGTCCACCTGTGAAGAATTTACCATGTTCACTGAATGTCACCAAAGACCTGAATTCACCCTGACATGCCACTCAGTTTGCAATCTGAACTCTGATGAGCAATGTGTGGTACGATGCGTAACGTTGTAACATCATGGGCAGACATCATACCCTGGCTAGCCTATACCTGCAATGCCGGCCAGGGAGCTATTAGAAACAAGAAGCTACTAGGAACAAGTGCATCGCTTCTAGTAACAAGTGCCTTACTAGTAGTAACAAGAAGCTATTAGTTAATTTAATCCTAATAGCTTCTTGTTACTACTAGTAAGGCACCTGTTACTACAAGCGATGCACCTGTTACTAGCGATGCATCTGAATCAACACGTCTTTTGATGTCCAGTTCTTCCATTAGCAAAACGCCCCTTGCTCCCGATGGCGTTAATGCCCATGTTCTCCAGTTTGGAGGAGTACTTGTGGAACGTTGATCCGTCACTAAAGACCTGGACGTTGATCCGTCACGAGTCCAGTCAGATCCCAAAAGGATGTCTCGAGTAGTGCCTAGTAACACCAACCTGATCAGCCTGATGGTGGTCTTTTTATGCGCCTTTCCTGCCCAAGCTGAGAGCCAGGCTGCCTGGCTCGGTCTCAGCAACCTTGGTCAAAAAGGTTCAACGACGAACCAAAAAGTGATTCTTGTTCATGTTCAGGCCGCATGTAGCGCATCCTTTTTGTTGATGGAAGAGTAACAGTATTTCCCCCTGTCCCACCCACCAAAACTCTTTTTGATTATCAATGCAACTCCCTGAATTTCAAGTGATACATGATTTTGGCTCTTCGGCCCCTTGTGATCCCACGCCTTCCCGGCCTGGACTGTGAAAAAACCATCAATGTAGGTGGGCATCATCAACGTCTGAAACCATGCGGGTCGGACTCGGACGTTTGATATTGTTGGACTATGTTTGACTTGTGCTGCTACCCACTTGGTACTTCTCCAGTGCTCATAAGTTCTCGACTGAGACCAAATATGAGTTCAGAAGAGATCTGAGCAGTTCCAATAGAAGACCCAACTTCAGCCATGAACAATGACAAGGAAGCCTTCATCAAGACTTCATCAAGCATGTAGACTCGCCCGGAACAAATCGGTGCAAATTCCAAGTCTTGAATCCCCACTTGCCAGCTACAGTACATGCTATAAAATCGTGACACTCTTGCAGGGCACTCTGCCTTACGGGGCACCCTTGTGGGGCGTTCTTGTCCCGCACTCTTGTAGGACGCTCTTGTGTGCAATTCGTGTGGGGCGCGCTTGTAGGGCAATCTTTGGTGCACTCTTGCAGGGCACTCCTGTGAGGCCCTCTTTTGGCACACCGTTTTGGTCACCAGTGCCAAGACAGCTCCACAGGCGTCCCTGCAGGTAAACTTCCAGTGCCTGCGGAACGCCCAGGCAACACGGGTTACCTGCGGTTGTTCAAATCAAATGCAATTATTAAGTCCGACAATGAAAACCCAATGATCTAAGTGATCCCCAGCTCAAATTTAACCGAAATCGAGCTGTCATGCAATTGTCTGGCAGACTGCGGGCAATTAGCTACTAGTAGTAATGCTCTTGTTACTAGTAGCGATGCCCAAACTCTGTGATTCTTCCTTCCCAAAAAATGTCTAGTCAAAAGTCTTGAAACAGAGGCGTCAGGTGGAATAGCAGGTGCACATATCGAATGTGTGTCACTCTGATGCACTAAGTTTTGCATTTTGCTGAATCATACAGCGGCTATACTTCATGTTTCTTGTACTCCATGTTAGTTGCATGTGTAGTTATCGTGGTTGAGTGGGCAACTCCTTGGAGAGCTTTCTGATGTTTTCTAGGGTCTTTGCAGGTAGCACAAGGATGTAAAGGAAGTTTGAGGCTGTCTGCAGATTGGTGGTGCGCTTCCTGACACCCTGATACTCGGGGCTGCAGGTTTCTCAAGCTTGTGATCATGGACTTTCCTGTACCCCGAAACGTCTACCCTGGCCATTGATGTAATTACTGCCTTTGTTTTGCCGGTTTTAGATCGGTTCTTCTGCACAAATTCCAATGGTAAACCGAAACCCTGCAGAACGTGGCCATTTCCACATCAGCATTAGCCTTTCAGGATTTCCCACTCATCGCGCCTGGCTGCATCCCAGGCCCTGCGTTCCAGGCCGGCGGAATCTTCGCGCGGTTTCGCAGATCGGGTCCTCAGTGAAGAGAGGGCGACTAGCAGGTGCCCGACCAGCTTAGGCTGGAGAGATCCGCCAAAACTAACTCGCTGGTCCTGTCATCGGCCAAATCAGTGGCAGCAGCAATGTTCAGAGTGGAAAAAATTGTCTTTGCTTGAAAGAGGGATGCAATACATAAATCATGATATCTGCACTGATAACAACCCAGTTGATGAAACATCAGAAGGGGTGTCTTTAAAATGTTGAATGTTGAATTCCGCCAGGCATCGTTTCTTTGGCTTGGGCGCCGTCTTTGGGCGCTTGGGCTGCTCCTTTCCGTACTGACACCTGCTCAAGAGCGTTGGACATGTTGTGCCAGCCAATTCTCCTCCCACAGAAAACTGTGGCAGGGACAGTCAAAATTGTTTCATCTCAGATATGGCAATTAAGGTCCGGATTCTGAAGAAAGTCATGAAGAATTTGTGAGGGAAACTCCTTGTCCCTCCCTCAAGTCAAAGATCGATGCGTTGATGCGCTTTTAGAGCATCCCATCATCCAACCCACAGCGCACCTGCGTGCCATGCTGGGGCGCTGCACTTTTGGCGGTGGATCAGAGTGCTGCACTTCGGGCTGCAACCTCCACGGCATGGGTCATAGGTTTGAAATCCAAGGGCCTCAATTAGGACAAGTCCGAAGCCAGTGCAGGCCTTTTGAGTTGGAATTCTTGAAGTCCAAGAGTCCAAGATCTGATGAAACTGCGTGGAACCAAGTGAATTCCTGGAGGTCACGATTGCTGCATCTGTGAAGTGCAAATGGCTTGTTTGCGACAACTGTCTAACATTGCTAATCAAAAGACATCGCGAGCTTAGGCAGCAAGGTACACCTGGAGATACCTTGAGGAATGGGCACCAAGGCAGCAGGCTACAGGAGGGTTAAATCTCCATGTGCACAAGTAAATGGTGTTCTCCTTCTAAAGAAAGAGGCCTCTTCCTACTTGCATGCAGTCAAAATCTAGACTCCAGTCACAGTGAACTCCCAAAGGCAAAGCCCTCTTGTCTTTCAGGTGTTTTTAAGGTGGAGGTCTTTCCTTGTTCTTCTACCCTTTTCTTCCAAAATAGGCATGGAATTATCATAATTTAAACTATATATACTGTATATAGTTCTTCCATGTTCTCCTCCCACTCAACAACGACCTCCGGAAGCCTTCGGGAGGCGTTCATCAGCTTCAGCGCCAATGGATGTTTGGAGCCGAAGAGGACGATGGCCAAGACCAAGCCTTCGCCTCGTGGCCAATCAGAGGGGACCATCTCCCAAGGTATATCAATTCCAAGGAAATATACCAGTAACAGAGGATGATGATGGTTAGTGGCAGCCTTTCTCAGAAAAGAGTGATCATCCTTTGCCATCCTTTGCCTACTATGGTGAGCATCAAATATTATCTCTATTTGCAGCAAAGGTTCTAGTTTGAGAGAACTGGTAAAATCTACTATATATATAAATAACTATAAATATATGTATACATTATATACATCTTTAATTGCACTAACTTGCCCCGTTCATCTTCCACCTGCTAAGAAATGACATGAAATAACTTGTGGGTGCGACTATTCTCACTTCTCTAGTTCAGGTGGCAAGGTACTGCAGCACGGCGTGAACCTGAAGTACCGTTGGCTACAAACGAGCCCCGCCAGATTCCTGGTCCACGTGTCCAAAGCATCCGGGCAGCTCATGCACTTCAATGTTCAGATCTCAATCAACCCAGAAGTATTTCATGTCTGTTAGAATTCGGATGTATCGCATGATCAGCAGAAACCCCAACCCATAAGCCTTCATCCTCCTGACCTGGGGCAGTCTCCCGGCTTGGACCGTTACCCTTCACCCTCCGTTCCCAGATTTGATCCAGTGGCGCAAGGAGGGCACCACCCACAAGTCGTAGACGCGCTTGGAGCTGAGCTGCGCTAAGGCGCATGCCACATGTAGGAAGCACAGCCTGGTGGGCGAGGTGGAAGTGAGGGTGGAGCATCTGGGCCACCCATGACCGGCGGGTGACCAGAAGGGGGTAATCCTAAGCGTAGACTCAGACTGGTGATGAAGAAAGCCCACCGTCTCCAGAATCCATACAAGGGGCTCTATGACTCAACAGTCTAGTCTATACGTGAGAGAGGAGGGTGTGAACGAAAGGTAGCAGGCAAGGTCCAGAGGCACCCAAAAAATCCCACGTTATCCACGTTCCTGTGACCCGGCGCTCAGCGTGATGCGGTGCATGCATCGGATACAGTGCGGCAGGGGGATTTGATCCAGGGAGGGGGGGGCCACTTATGATGAAGAATCCTTCCTTACAGGACCAAACTCTAGGCAAATCCCCAAGTCCTGGTTACAATACATTTTTGTTGAAGCAAAAGGAGAACTCAGGTAGCCTGAGGCTACCTTTTGTGACCTGCATAAGCTTGGAAAGGTTTCTCGATGATTCATCCCTGGTACAAATTCTAATTATGGCAAGAACATGTGGCAGCTTTAGCACCTTTCCCTTTTCGATCATGCAAGTCGCGGCAAAGGTGTGAACCTCTTTCAACCAGATCGCAGACGTGGAAGTTCGCCCCCATGTTCCATGTTCACTCGATGACCTCCGAAACTTCCACTGCATGGAAAAAGCCTGAAACAAGCCATTGTCTAACCCAAAAGCCAAAGGCACCTCAACCACGGAGTTGCTCCTAGTAGCGTCCTTGCTCCTAGTAGTACGGCCAGGAGCCCCTAGTAGCGTCCTTGTTCCTCGTAGCGATGCCCTTTGCTCCTAGTAGCGTCCAAGGCCTTTCCTTGAACTTCCCAACTTACGCTTCTCACCACCCTGCTGGCCCACTCTCGGCTGGAGCCAGGGCCCTGGAGCCCGCGAGCCAGGGCCCCCAGCAGCAAGCACTCTCGGAAGACCAGGCCGATGCCCAAGTCCTGGGTTACACTCTTCCAGTAGGGCCAGACCTGGCAAGCGTCGCAGGTCTGTTCTAGAGGTCGATGACGCGGGTGAGCTTGATTTTGGTCACGTCGGAAGGGCCACAACTTGGGTCAACATCTGGAGGCGCTGCATGTCGCGAAATATGAGCTACACACCAGATCAGTCAAATGATGTCAAATGTAGACCTGGAGCGTTTGGGTTTTCTGGCGAAGCTAGGTGGATGTTCCAAGCCACTTAGATACTTAGATGGCTCAGACTCCGGTGGTAGGGGAAAAAGTGTCTTGGTTCCATCTCCATGTCCTTTCAATGAAGAGGAGGCTTCAGGAGCCCCAGAGAGATGGGTGCAGGATGCTTGCCTCTGAGAAACATCCATCACTTATATACGTAAGGAACAGCCATTGATGTGCCGAAAATGGAATCGGGATCCCCATCCAAAACACCAAGCAACTACCAGTATCTTGGTTGGGTATGTTTAGTGGGGGTCATTTCACCGACAGGTTGTTTGCCCATTTCGATTTCCCCTTCTTTCTGGATTTTGAGGCAAAGGTTTAACAGTGTATTCTGCAATTCCATAGGGTTCCATCCAAACATCGCACCCACAAGACTAGAGATGAAGTGATCCCTTCAGAAAGACGTGCCATTGCGTTTGGGTTTTGTTTCGTTGTGGAACTTCCGAATGCGATCTGAACTGGTTGGTTTGGGATCTCACGAATCAAGAAAGACCTCCAGCCAAATTTGCAAAACAAAATCAATAGACTGGCCGTTCATGAAAGCTATGCCGGGCTAGTGATTGGCAGTGGGAAAATGGCCTTCGACACATCTCAGGATGCAACCTTAGCAAGTCCAAAGGGATGTGATTCACCTTGTGCACATCTGTGTTATCCGGAGTTTTGCCGACAGGAGGGATACAGAAAGTACTTTCAATCTGTAGTTCCAAGAGTTGCATCACAAACTGAAACCCACTGGGGTTAATCAACAAGGAATTTGCGCAAAAAAATATACTGTATTCCTTTGAGTGATGGCGCTAGAAGGATGGTATGCAAAGACCATACCTAACCACCTTACAAACAAACTCTCTCATGATTTGAATTTATGAGCGAAAGCAGCACGAAAATGTATATACAAAGTTGTTATAACTAATTGTGTATACTGTATATAGGCTTAGGTGCTTAAGAAGGAGTTCCTTCACAAAATCACTTACAGTAAGACTCGCTCTTTCTTCGGCTTGTGACTCATGGGTTCCCCTGACCGATTGACCAATCCTTTTGCCTGCTTGAGCTTGGCGTAATGCTTCGCCACGCCCGGCGCGGCCATTTTTCTCAATGTCTCCTGCGGTGAATGAGGTCTTCTGCCACCCAAACGGAGGTGCCGCTGGAGCCTTTGGAGGCGATGAGGTCTTCTCCCTTTTTTCTACAATAACTTGGTCGCTTGCTTTGAGAGATGGATTCCGGTCCCAATGGAAGTCATCGACTGTTCCATGCTTTTCCTACCTTTCGTTGGTACGGATGGGTGGGCATTGCAAGATAACCATGACCTATCTATGAAGACACTGGTCAATGTCCTGCACGTGGAAGATCAAAGTGTTGCTGAAAGTTCATCCTATCCAGCTCAGTGCTTTGTTCATGCTGCTGGAAGATCTTGTTATCATAGACACAGGAAATACTAGTTTGTTTCTGGAGAAGATGGCCCGGCACAAATGACTGGCACAAAACATGACAGGACAGGTATCCAAGAAAACTGGTCTACGAATCCACTTGCACTTGACCTAGGTCAAGTAAAGAAATGTCTTCACAATCTTCAAGAAATAAAAACCAAAATGACACGGTTGCAAGGTCTCTACCCGTGAGGATTGTCCAAATTGTATCCACTCATCATTCCTCGTTAAACAACCCCTCAGAATTCAAGCTGAGCTTTGTTGTTGAACCTCCATTCATTGCCATTGGACTCTCAACTGTGCACAAAATCCTAGGAAACACAACCACTCGGTGAGACTCAATAGTATACCAAGTGGGAAACACCACAAATCATCACAGATAAGGAGTGGAGGAGTGGGTGTGGCTCATCTTCAGAATCTTCACCAAATCTCATACCCTCAGATTCTCCACTTGTTAGCGCCGAGACCTCTGAAGCCTCCCCGGCACCTCCAAGGCTTTCTTCCCAGCTTCTGCTTCGGTCTCCGCCTGGCAGTCGCATGTGATCCCATTGGCCAATCGATGTTCAAAGGAGTCCCAAGAAAATCCACACTCATCCAAGAATCCAACAAGTGTTGGAACATATTTTGAACAATCGCCACGCAAGACTCTCGCAGTGCCCACACTCCACACAGTGATAAAGAAATGGACCCATATTAAGTGGAGGACATGCCAACCATGTCAACTTCTCTCATAACAATGACGGCTCTGGCGACTCTTCATGATCATGTCAGCACCCAACCCCGATCAAAAAATATCAAAAAAACAAAAACAAAATGTATGGGCCAACACCTTGGATGCTCCGAGGTTTGCAAAAGGTCGTGATCTTCACAAACCAAAAAACAAGCGATCCTAACATCGATGCTGGAGCTTTACAGCCTCTCTGGCCCAGACAGAGAGAGAGAGAGAGAGATGTCAAACCAAAGGTTCAAAAGAGTCGAAACTACACTGGACCGAAAAAAAAAAACCTAAGGGCAATGTCTGAACAATCATATATACAAGATGGTACAGAAACACCAAGAAGGCTTGTAGAGTTCAGCGCTGTACAGCCGCCACACCCAGGAATCTACACTGAGAAGGTGCAGGATGCCGCTCCCCCGCGCTCAGCATCTGCGAAGATACTCGCCTGCGCTTCTGGTTTGAGGAGAGCCTCACGGCAAGAAATCCGCAGGTTAAGGGTGGCGGACAAATACCAGTATTGTATAATGATACTGATGGCCCTTGAGCCACATTCATGAGTCACAACGCAAACCTCAAACTGAAAGACTTTCATGGTTTCCTTAAAATAGACGCGGCATGAGTATTAAGCTGCATCGCAACATGTTGCAACATATAAACACAAGAAACATCAATTTGCCATCCTACAATGAAGGTTCCCATCCGCTATTTATACAAATCCCCTAAAACAACTTTTGCTTTGCAAAGGTCAAAAACCATTTGCGGTAAGTCACCACTGTGTGACAGTCAAACCTCTCCTCGCGTTGTCTGGCACTATCGAACACGTACGAAACATGGTTTGGAGCGATGTACCTAACCATGCCACAGATCTCATGATCGACCGCACGGACCCTCGTTGCCTTAGCTCTCAGCAAGATGCGCACCACTGCAGCATCCACCTCGTAGCCAAAGGCCTCCTGGCGCTGGAGTAAAAACTCCGCTTGAAACTACATACTCTCATGATACACTGGGCAGGCTGGCATGTTCCCGGATCACCCTTCTCAGCTTTGGCATCAAACCTCTTCGAAGCTTTACTCAGGTGCCTCCGACACCGACCTGACGCCTCGCGGTGCGTTCAGTCCAACTGCCCCTTCGGCCTCTCCCTGGAGATGCTCTTTGCTGATCAAGCCGTGGCGGCCTTCGGTGAGCCAATCAGACCGGGGGTCGATTGGTGTATACACATGAGAAACCTATGAACTTCAAAGAACCTATGATGTGTTTACACTTTACACATGTGAAGCCATGAGTTTGCGCTTGGACAGATTAGACATGCGGGAACAAACATGTGGAAAACACTATAAATGATAAAACCTCTCTCTCTCTCTCTCTCTTTGTGACCCAATAAGGACTCACCAGCCTGAAGGGATGACGACTAACCACACCGTCAAAGGTGAAGCGTTTTCCGACGAGATCCTTTTCACAACGTGACCGCTGGGCAACGCGTGAAAGAGGTGCACGCCAAGAACACCTCACTTGCACACGCGAGGTCGACAGTCGGCCCGGCCTACTTTATTGCCAAGGGGCAACTTCCCAAAACTCACTTGCGCACATCAAAATTAACTCGCTTGCCCACACAATGACTCACTTGTGCCCGCAGCGACTCACTTGTGCATGTGGAAGCGCACATAGGCATGTTGTGGAAGTGCCACGTGGAGGAAGGTGGACTTAGATGGAGTGGTTCCTTGCGGCAGGATTCCGCGTGCATGCATGGCACCTTCCTTCAGCAAAAGGCTCACTAAAGGTATGGTCACGTATGGTACATTGGAACAGCACCTTCCTTCTCTAAACTTTACTCTCGGGTGGCTGCTGCATTGGAACACGAGCTAGGGAAGGCAAGGCCAACACTGCGGAGTGTGGGCCGGTCAGTGTTCTGGAGCACCGCAGCCAAGTCACAGCAGGAATTCCGATCCTTTTCCATACACGCTCATCCGAAGGACATGTAAGGACGGTAAAAAGTCAAAGGATGTGTGACAAGGAAGCTTCCGAGGCGGAGAATGTTTTCTAGTCTCTTCGGGTTTGAAATGTCCTGTGGAAGCCTCGAAAACCCAGAAGCCTTGGACGACCTGACACCTTGAAGGTCTGCATGCTTGCTCCTGTCTTCATGGCAGTGTACAGGCCAGTGCGATGCCCCAAAGAACTATCGACTAGATCTTTGAACTAAAAGACTAAACAAACATCACCAGCTGGAGGTGCTTGGCGAGGTGGCCCATCCGCCACAAACCCAACCTTTTTAGGCATCTGGTTGGGCACATCAACCAAGCCAAAACAGAAGGAAACTATGCAGTTGATTCGGATGTCGCGCACTAACTCCGCATGGCACACGCACACGCTGCACGTACGAAACATGGGTGGAGTTCATCTGAACAAAACCCTGAGTCTTGCTGAATTGAGAATTTGCTACTATACACAGCATGAACACCCAAACAGCCATGCGATGTGTCCTTTCATGTTTTTCCCCACATTGCCGTGTGGGGTTCTTGTTTTTTTGCTGCACCTCCTCGCTCCTCCGCCTTCCTCCTTCCTCCTCCACTCTCACACAAATCATCTCTCACACAACATCACTCACACAACATCTCTCACACAACATCTCTCACACAACATCTCTCACAACAACATCTCTCACAACAACATCTCACACACA
>CAXAMN010022906.1:925935-942096 GCA_963970005.1 Durusdinium trenchii | reverse complement strand
TTTGCCCTCAGACCTATCAGCTTTCATAAGGAGATGTCACCAAAAAACTTCAGGCCTCATGTGTTCATCACAATGGCAAAAGCAAGAACGAGCTGCAGCAACCTCAAACTTCTCTTTGCTTGGAACCGTTGCCATGCTCTACAAACCTCTCTTGCAAGCTGTCGACATGTGGCCCCTTCCTTTGCAAGTCGTTGTTCAAGGCGCTTTGCTCAAACAGACTCCGACTCCAACCTGTTTCCAAGCAAAAATGTCTACCAACATCAAGAACGGCCAACTGCAAGCAGCCTGTATTTGCCATACGTGCCCTGCACGCACCCAAACTCGCAGAAATATCTGTGACATTGTGCCATTGGGCCCTCAGACCTATCAGCTTTCCAAGAGAGTTGCCATCAAGAGGCTTCAGGTCTCTTCAGTCATCAAAGAGGCACTCAATGCTGCAACCAAACAAGGGGTTTCTAATACCAATTGGCACTGGCTGGCTGACCCCACGCAAACACGGTGGAAACTCTAGACCTTTGCAGACTCTAACCATCCACACATTTCATGATCTGCAACATGGCGAGACATTGTCTCAAGTGAAAATACAGACTACAAGGTCAGCACAAAAGAAGAGTCCTTGATTAAAGCTACTTTAACTGTTCATAAACGGTTCAATATTGAGGGAGACCCCCCATACCGAGAGCAGCTGGGCGCCCGGCCAGACTTCGAACGACCCCTCAGGAAGAGGTCGCGAATGGGATTGATATGGATTGATGGAATGCCCCAAGTGGATAGCCAGGGTTGCCTGTGTCAACGTCCAAAAGGAAGATTCAGAGCCAAATCCACTGGAGTGTCTTCAGTGACCAAAATGTTACACAAACACAACCGCAAAGCACTGGTAAGATGTTGCATGGCAAAGCTGGGTCGGACCAAAAACCAAACCGTCAGGATCAGGCTCATGTCAGACCGTCGGACCAACATGGTGGTTGGATATGTACAGGATTGTGCAGGTGGGTCTAGTGGGTATTGTGCAAGTGCTTTCTAGCGGCAAATTGTCTACATCTAACAAATATATAGATACATCCTTTGTATATAGCATGAGCGTTGTGGAATCATTAGTCCCGCTGCTTCACAGACCTGCTTGATGGACAAGTCTTTCTACACCCACCTTGGAACCTTGTGGACAACCTGTTTGCTGGGCATCTGCAATGGATGCGGTCTCTCATCGGGTGTTCCTTCTAGGTGGCTTACCACTTGCCCAGTTCCTGCTAAGACAGCGGCTTCATCACGTGCCATTTCACCACCCCCCCCTTTCTGGCCCTGAGCCAGATGGCGAAGCGACCACTTGGCTAACATGCTTCATGATCATTCACATGCTTGCTGAATACACTTGCGGAAGCAGCTGATGCTCAAAAACAGCGAACTCGCTTGGTGAGTGGAGTGGACTGGTTTTCGTACATAACTATACCATAAAGTTTCAACTCCCAGGCAATCATCTAAACCAAGCAAAGAAAAGAACATGTCACCACCATCTCGCCAGCGAATTGAAGCTCCACTGACATGACTATCTGCTCCTTCCGGTAGACGTGCCATTGTGCCACCCTGCGTGAGGTCAAGTTCGCACGGGGAACGAGTGGCCCCGGAGCACTGGTCGGGATCGTCTTGCGATGGCAATGTCCAATACATTCTATTCCGTCTATGACGCATCAGACGTTTGCTCTTCGCCGTTCTATCCTGGAGTCAATCCATCCAGGACCATCCAATGGGTGTCCAATGGACTAGCCTGCACTACTTCGGGATCTCTATTGGACACCCATTGGATGGTCCAAGATATTTTGTAGCATGTGGCATGTGATTTGCGTTCCAATGCATGCGTGCTGCACATGGATCAGCTTCCTGGTGGGCACGACAGAACTGGTTCAACTGTGAATGCTCAACCAGCTTCGGAGCAGCGGGCAGACCGCCCAAAGTTGACAGACTTCAGATTCACAAATCCTTTGCCGCAAAAGCGAGAGGGCAGGGTGCTTTGAAGCATCTCAATCTTGCTACACAGAACAAGTCAGTGCTACTCTGTAGCACATCTACATCTTCGCATCATCAGTCCTACTCTTCTTGCACAAAGTGCACTCCGCCTGTACCTGTGTCCATGACTGTTGTTCCGTGGACCATGAAAATTCTCCCATAGGGAGGGCCACAGCAAGTCGCACTTGAACTGGAAGGGACAGTGCTTGGTGACACCCGGGAGCCCGTTGTTTGTTTTGTTTTGTTTTGCTTGCTTTGTTTCACTGCTGCCAGGGCTTGAACCCTGATCCCCTCTTAGAGGAGATAGCAAGCATTGGAAAAGATTGAGTGTCCTAAGAATATCTAAGAATCTCGGAGCAGACTATCCACATGCCGGCGCAAAAGAGGAGAAGCCGTGTTCCCTCACATTGAGGAGCACACTCATCAACGGATGCGATCTTATGGGCTGGTCTGAAAACCATCTCTCCTTCACAAATCAGTAGTTATACAGTTGCCAGATTGGCCAGAGAATGCGATTCATTATGACTTTGTGACCTGCCTCAGCTCCGATGCTTTTTCCATCCGCAGCTCCAGCAAGCTCCGCCCATCACCGACGAAGGCAGCGTCGAAGGCATCGAGCCGTCCGCGGCTTGAGCTACCGCGTAAGCCTGGGGAAGAGGAGTTCCTTTCGGGGAGAAGTTCCTGGACGTTCAAATGGTGTGGACTGAAAGATGGCCTGTCCTGGTGCTTTTGTAATCAATTTCATGACTCGGTCGTGATTCAAATCTTTGAGACTGGGTAGTGGTACATCCTTGAGATATCTTTGGGAAAACATCAGGATCTTTACAGAAACTCGGGCTTCTTGAGAAACATCAAGTTACAGTAGGAATCCGTGAGTCGAAAAGACAAATCTGTTCATGATCCTCATCTCACCAATGACTTCCAACATCCAAACATGGTCTGGCAGTGTTTCAACCCCCTGAAAATCCATTTGGTCACGTCCCAAACATGAACCAACACTTTGAGTCATCACAACCTCCCTCAGGTGCCAAAAGGAATCATTGTCCCTTTTCCATCTACTAGGAACAAGAAGCTACTAGGTGGAGGCCATCGCTATTAGGTTGGAGGCCATCGCTACTAGTAACAAGAAGCTAGTAGCAAACGAGGGCCTAGTCGCATTGCCCTCGGCGTCCCAAATCCCCGCCTTCGCAGGCGGAGCGGACGAAGTGTTGGATCTCCTGGGGCGCGACTTGGAAGGTTCTCCGGAAGGCACGAGCACCTGGCGAAGAACAACGAAGAAAAACGACAGCGTCCCGTCGCGAAGAAAACAAAATTTACGAGGAGAGAGGCCTGGCTCTGAGGCCTGCCCTGGCGGTTGGGGGTTTGGGTTCGGGTGGGGTGTGGGCTGAGATGGTGATGGCAGAACGGAAGCTTCTTAGTTGTGGCTTTGGGGTTTGATGCTCTTGTTTTGGAGTGGACACGATCCCAGGGGGTGCCACAAGCCAATATGGACATCGAAAACGGAGCGCAAGGATTTTCCTTGACAAACTCATGGTTTTCGACGTTACTCTGCAGTGGACCTACCCACCACAAGACAGCAACCTGCTGGTTTTCATGGAAGGGAGCGGTCAAAAGATTTCTAGTCGCATGGCTATGCCGCATGGCATGCCGCATGGCATGCCGCATGGCTCATGACTCCTCAAACAAATCAGCAGGTCACCTCATCAAAGGCGACAAGGTCACATCTTTCCATTGGCCACGCGGAAATCATCGTTTCACCACTGCTACATCTGTCTGTGCATGTGCCAAGTCGAGCTTGAGAGCAAGTCGGAGGTAAGGAGGGGTTCGGCAACTTTGATGAGCCATGGGCACAACCAAAGATGTCGCTGTCACAGGTCTCCTCAAAGGCATCATAGTCAAAACATAACAATTTGCAACTTCAATGTAAAGTGCTGCTTTTTTGTCCATCTCGGTGACAAGGAGGTTTCCCAAGAAACCTTTTTGAGACTTCTCGCGGACTCCTTGCAGATGCCAGGAATCCTCCACATTAGAGATTCGCTACTGACACGGTGATCATTGCCATTTCCTCACAGAAGTGTTTTCTGACGGTAGCTCATATGGTAGTTATGGCTCACAAATAGAATACTGTACCCTTAAACAAAAAAATGATCAAAAAATAACCATAGTAGTAACAAGAAGCTACTAGTAACAAGTGCATCGCTTCTAGTAACAAGTGCCTTACTAGTAGTAACAAGAAGCTACTAGTAACAAGTGCCTTATAAAGCTTTCGGATCCCAGGGTCTTGTGTGGTTTGATTAGCATGAGGGACGATGAAGAAATCCCGAGAAGGATGCAATATCCTTGGTGATGGGCTTTGGTGAGGATTATTTTCGGTTGATTCCGATCACCGTGGAAAAGGTCAAGCTTTTCAAGGTCAAGGAGTCAATGCAGTTTTGACATGTTTTGACTATTTGGATAATGATTGGGTGGCAACGGGCTTCGGCCCCAAATCTCACCAAAGACACCAGGTCACAGCATTCTCCCACAAGTCCCTTTGTGATTGACTGGTGGATCTACTAAGCCACGAGCCGCGCCTCGCCGCAGCTGGGGCAGAACACATCTGCGTGGCTTGAAGGTCACGTGCTCTTCAGCCTTCAAAGGGCCCCGCCGTTTCGGGGTCGGTCGCGTCGGAAGACCAGTAGGAAAAGGAAAGCCAGCCGCACAAACCCGCGGCGTAGAGCGGTTTCTCAGATTCTCGGAAAGATTGTCAAATTATCCATGGGCAAACATGTTCTAAGACTCACAAGACTTCATATCCTGCAGAAGAACATCATGAATTGATATCTGAATATGTGTATATAATATTATACAATATATAATACGGTACACTCCAAACCCATGAGCAAAGGGAAATGGTCTTGTTCTTTTGAACAGGTCATGAAAGGGGACGCCCCCTTCGTATGTTGGTACTCGGGGCCTCCAACTGAGCCACATGACAGAACACCGAGAATAGATGAGAATAGCATGATTTTCTTCCTAGTAGCAATGCCCTTTGCTCCTAGTAGCTTCTTGCTCCTAGTAGCGATGCCAGGAGCCGCTAGTAGCTCCTAGTACGTAGCGATGCCCGAACGGACGCCTGGGTCGCCTGGGTCGCCTGGGTCTCCATCCCAAAAGTCACCGGCACCCGGAAAAGTCAGCCTTTTGGAGATGTTGCGCGAAAAACTTGCATCGAAGGGTAAGCTCTTCGATGGGCAGCTTCCTGGGATTCTAAAGGAGACAGATGATCCAAACCAAGGAGGTTTTGTCAAAGGAATCACCAGCAAGACATGCTCTTGGAGTATGTAGCCGGATTGTATAAAAGAATGGCCAAGCCGAGGGCGAAACAGGGCGTCAACCTCCAGTTTCCGGGAGGGTAGACCACCAAAAAGGAAACACCCTGCCAGACTACCTGCTGGATAAGTCTCCAAACATCCAGATGGCACCCGGATTCAACGGGTCATCCTCCGCTACTGACTGATTCAAACTGATTCAAACCATCACCGGTCTTCTTTCAAGCAATCTCCAATTCAGGCTCACTCTAGAACCCCAAAGGCATCTTCTCCTACCAGGGTGGGACTGTCCACATGAGCATCACTGTCAAATTCATTGAAGCAACAAAACTCTTGCGACTGAGAAGAACCCTACCTCTTCATTGAGAACTCTCAAGACTATGATCATCTGTGAAGTGCCCCAACCTCAATTTCAAGAACAGGCAAAATGCCTGCCCGAATGTGGGACCATCTCATTTCATCTCCTTGCAAAAACCCATTTCAAGTAGTTATACAGAAGTCCACCCTGCCCAACATATCCAAGCTCGGCCCCTCCTCTGATCATCTTCCAGGCAACTGTGGCTGGGAGAGCATCGCAAAGGACAGGAGTAGAAAGCCGCTCCAACAGGGCTTCAGGTATTCCACCTGGTCTCCTGCCATGGAGGATGGAGGTCTTTTTTGTTGTCTTGCTTTTATAATGAATCAATACCAACTGTTCTTGTTCACTCCTCCTATGTTATTCTGTTTTTGCGCTTCATTGTTAATTGTCGCCTTCAAAAAGAAGTGTCAGCCTACATTGGCAAAAAATATGCTGTCTTCTATATACTCCAAGCTGAGAAAAAGCTATGGGGTCTATTGGAAAGGCAACCGCCTGTTGTTGTCTCCAAAAGAAGCATTCGGTTTTGCGACTCCTTGGCTCAGGGCTATGTAACTCACCGAATCATTGACACATACCCCATTCCTTCAATGGCCTGACCTGGAACCAATCCAGCAAACATAAAAAGACAACCTTTTCCCACCCCTCTGAAACACTAGGATGGTCCATACTGGAAGAGTACATTCCATTTCTGGTCACGGGTCACTGGTCCAGAAGAACCTGTCTGTTCCACTCGAATGCAAAACTTGAACCTGACAAATTCCCTTAGTGATGAATCATCCTTCCCGACACCACCACCACCAATAACCCACCCGCAACCCCAATTTGAACAGTTTTTTTCTCAGGTCAACTCTTGTGAAGGGGGGGCAATGACGGCAATGCTCCTTTGTTGGGGGGTCATTCCGTGGTAAGATCTGTAGAACATCGGTAGTCGAACGAAGAAGGACTTCGATGTCGGGGACAAATTGATGCCATGTCCACCTGCATCTGTCCTCAAAGAAGGGCGGTTTTTTCTACTTTCAATATCTTTCAATCACAAATACCCCCCAGTCTATTTGGGAGCGGCTCGAAACCAATCCACTGCCAAATGCTCTTTGTGGAGATATTGAACAAGTTCCCAACATATCCTCCAGTCCAAACACTCAAGTGAGTAGCCATATCGTTGAGGTAGCCAGCCCAACCTGTTTGTTCGGCTCCTTTGGACCAGGGGTAGCCAGCCCAGACCTGTTGAAAGTGCTCCTCGGCGAAGCGTCGAGACCGCACGGCGTCGTACCGCCGTAACGCCGGAGGCGGCCACCAGACCAAGTGTTTCGCTCGAGAAAAGCCGACGGTGCCGCAGTGGCTGGGCGTGAAGATCTTTCTTGACAAACCACAGATGAGATAAAAAGGTAGGGATCCAAGTTCCAATGGTTGTTTGTGAGGGAGAACAGGATTTTGACATCTTTGTGGGCCTACTCCTCATTTGTAGGAGGGTACACAATGACAGTGGTGCCTTGGATGTTAAACCCAGGTGCCTTGGGTCACTTCCGGGGTGCGTTAGATCCACGGTGCAGTCCATGGGGTCACCACTTCTGCCAAGCATCCCAATACTGGGTGCGCAGGGGAGCATCCGCTTCATCGCAGTTCCAGCATTTGAGGCGGACCCGCCACAACTTGAAGAACTGCTTCCAGAAGGGGTCGCAGTAGCCTGAGGACATGTGTGATCCATGAAATCATATGAAACCCACTGATTGTACCTAAAGCACCAACATAACCCTTGACAACCATTGGTTCGAAGTATTCGGATATTTTTTGGCCAAACCTGGCGAATCAGTCAAGTTGTGTTTGTTTCTTGCACGTTACATTTACTACCCATATATATATATATTATATAATATATGTATGATCATGTTGTTTGACCAAGAAACATCAAGAAACCATGAGATCCTTGGTCCTTGGATCACTCGGACGATAACTTTCAAGGGCGTTAGAAGATACAGGTTGGATCAAGCACAAACATCTAGATTCCTGGACTTAGGCACGGGGCTGTGTGGTGACGTTCCAGGTGTCTTTCTGGCAACAAAACAACTCCGCAATAAGTTGCTCTCCGGCCCGAAACCACATGAAGCTGCTGTTTCATTTTGGATTGTCCCGTCTTTCGTTGACACGTCACCGAGCTTCGCTTCTCGAACCTTCCGACATCCAAAGAAGGCTTCGCTCCACCAGCGTCGAGTGTAGGGTGAACGACCAGAGTTGGTCGAGCTCCACGGGATGGGCTGGCCCCAAAAAGACAAGATCCCCAAAGAGTCCATGAGGTAGGTCCTAAAATCGCTATAAAGTCATACCGAGTCATACCGTATCATATCATATCAAGTCATATCATCATATCACTCACCAGGCACAGTGGGGCCTAGCCTCAGCGAACAGATCATGCCTCATGCTTGCAACTCTCAGTGGGTCAGGCACGAAGGCTCCATTTGGTTCTTTCTCATGTCGTTTGGCCCACGAGACCTTTCGGTGAAGTCCAAGAAACAAGCTTTTGGAAAGACCCGGGCAGGAATCCACGCGAAGTTCTCGTCGGGCACGTCTATCTCCTCATCTCTCCCGATTGGATCCGAAAGCACGGTTTGCAGATCTCGGACCATTTCGGGTGAGTTCTTGGCCCGGTACTCGGGTGCACAACAACAGAAGCGCTTGGAGGCCAGAAAGTTGCACAGAGGTGAAGGTTCAATAATCTTAAAACTATGTACAATGTAGATACTGTGGAATACAGTGGATATGTTTTATTAACTTTTGGCTGACTTTTGAGCTTTTGTGACTCCAATGGTTACAATTGCTCAACACTGCTTGCTGGCGGGCACTCTGGGGAGCTGGTTCGACGAAAACGCCACTGCCGTGACAAGTTCCTAGTAGCTTACCTCCTTATTAAGTAGGCGCCTTCACCGACCCAAAGACTTTGTCTCACCGAGTCTCTCGAAAGAAGACCAAGCCAAGGCCCGACAAGATCCGCGCGTGGCGCGCCACCCTGGCTTCACTCTTTCAATCGTCAGGGATTGAAACTGATGCCTTTCTTGGGATATCTTGGGATTCATGATCAAATGTCAGGAGACAACTGAGACAACCAAATGATCAGATTCACTATCAACTGTTCGGGGAGGATTGATCACTATTGAGTTACGGGGATCATTGGTGATGGACACTCTTTCCTACACCACAGCAAAGCTGCTCTAATATCTCTAATAAGGTCTAGCTGCTCGTTCTCAGTGATGCAGGATGATGAGGAGTCATCCTGATTAATCTGACAGAAGGTAGCTGCAGCCCATGCAGGAAACCCTGTGCCAACAAGGAATGCCAAAGGTCCCAAGAGATTTTCCAAGTGGGGGTAGCCTGAGTGAACTACCACCCAAATTCAAGGTCTACCTTCTATCTCACAGGCAAGGGTCGGGTCCCTAATGCACCCACCGCACTCAGGACATCTTGGGACTCTAGATGCAAGGCCTACCTTGTTCACCATCGTTCACCGGAAATTGGAACTTGCACGACGTCACGACACGTCTTGCGCTCTTGGTCTTCTCGGTGTTCGACTCCGTCACACCCGATGTTTGCTCAGGCAGTCGCTGGGCTTCCGCCAATCCGAAGTCACCGCCGTAAACGAAGGCCACCCGCTGGCGCATCCGCGATCAGCCAAGGCTCGAACAAAAACCGTCGGTGAAAGGATCCAGCAGTTGAAAACGACTTGTGGTTTGGGAGACATGAACTGGAGCCTGGTGAGTGTTCAGAAAATGAACAGAATGTCCAACCTGGGGGCCTTCAAAATGAAGCGTTTGTGGGGAGTGATGGGGTTGCTTTGACTCACATCCAGGATCCACATGACCAGTAGAATAACAAAACCCACAAAACAACGGCGCACACACGCAAGAGATAGATGTGCAGTACTCCATTGCCGCCTTCTACCCACTGCAACAATCGACAACAACCTTTGGTTCAGCCTTCAGATTCCACCGACCCACCGACCAGATGTGACCAATGTGGTCAAGCAAAGCATCGATCCACCGACCTTGCTTCGACCAAAGACCATGACGACAAGGCCCACGATTCGAGACATCAGAGGAGTGAAAGTGCCTAAGAATCGATTCTTATACATGGGGACATGGTGGTCATCTAGTTGGTTCACTACTGAAGGCCTGGCCCAAAACCTCATGGAAAAGAAATGAAAAGAAGCACCAGGTGATCTGAAGAGGACAAGGTGTGTCTGTGTTTTTGTGAGTTTCTTCCCACTTAAGAGAACCTCCCAGTCATCTCAGTCGTCTCAGTCCTGTCATCTCTGTCATCTCTTGTCACCAAAGATCTCAGAAAACATACCAAGTACTTCGATCTCCCCACTGAAAGCCACCCGGAGGCTGGTTTGTTTCCCCTTAGACCATTGAAAAAGCCTACCTCCAAATCCCAACTTGCTGAAAACAAATACATCTCTTCTATCAACCAAGCGAATAGTTTCAAACTCGTAAGAATTCCTGGGCATTTCCTGGAGAGGCAGCAAGTGACCAGAGCGGCAATGGCCAAAACATATCCGATGAGTCCGGTCATGTCGGGAACGACCAGGACCGGGACCGCTGACAAGCCAGGTGAATTGTTGCGGTTCTTTTGCACATCCAACTGCCACAGTTCAAAAGGCAACATGGAAGCGGAACAAATTCATATGGTGGGGCAGAAAAATGTTCTTCCACAGGCCATGAAGGCGGCCGTGAGTGATCCGTTGACCGACCCTTTTTGGGGAGGGCATTCTATTAATTATACAATCTATATATATATGTACAGTATATGTATGTTGTTGTTTGCACAACAAGGTCCCCGCTTCATTCTGGAAACGCACCGGTGGCCCTCCACCTTCTGAAGATTCTTCCCACCCCTCGCACCTCCCCAGGATATCCCGCAGCTTGCACGTCATCGTAGAATGGCAAGGGCTCGCAACCCTGGGCAGGCCCCACCTGCACTCGAGACCGGTTCCGGGCGGTGAGACGATCAGTGAGGAGTCGGATTCGGAGGCGAGTGAACAACGATCCGGTGGAGGAGGGCCCAAGGAATGCTTTTCAGGAATCCCAGGTGAAAACAACCACACAAACGGGGATGTGACCAGGAAAGTCTCCTGCATCTGGAAAGAACACATGAAAGAATTATATAGTCGAGATTAAGATCATGTCCCGATTCTGCCCTCCAAAGTGCACCTGCCTCAGCAAACACAGGCGACAGCTTGCAAAAGCTAACATCAAGTTGAAACTGTTGACTTTTCGAAGAAGCTATCCAAATTTCCAAACTCCAGAGTGCCTCTCTCCAAACACATTGTCCTAAGCTGCCATCAAGCTTCCTGCTGGCATGACTCATGGAACAACCACCTGAGGTTGGGCCTTTCTCGCAGGGGGGTTCACCAACCCACTCTTTCTCCACGCCCGCCACCAACCTTGCCGTAGATGATCCCATCAAATTCGCGGCCTCGTGCGCCCATGGGGCCGCGATGTCCGAGATGAGCAATGGCCATGGCAACCCCCAAAGGGATGGTTTGGTGGGAAATACAACTTCAACTATATTTCCAGTATGAAAGAGTCGTTTGCGTGGTGCACAACCTACAGGGCCCTGAGGGGCTCTGACGTACAATGACGCCGGCTTGTCCTACGAAAGATTGCGAGCTACCAAGCCCTTTGGGATCGCAATGCTTGTGACCCAATATGTCCATGGTGTACCATGCTGCAAACTCGAGAACATATGCGCCAAGACAGACCAAAATGGAGCTTGTTTGCCAAGCCAAGCTTTTTTGTGCCGGAGGTGGTCTATCGAGTGGTTTCTGCCGGAATGCAGATCATTCACCGTGCAGAAAATTGCCATTGAGGTTGCACACATGAGGGAAGCAAATGCTTTTATATATACACAGTGACCACACTTTGTACAGATTCGATCAGATTCGCAATATGTAGTTGACATCATACATGACATGGGAATGATTGCACCGTTTGCACCGCAGGAGTGCAAATGCGATCATTCCCACGTCAGTCTCCGATGTTCAGTACAAAAATTAGGTCATCTGCAGAGAATTGATGACGGGGACAGGGACTGCAAAACAACCCAAGGCAGTTCTGGGCGCCACGAAATTGAATTCTCATTGAACGGCTGCATTCGCTGTTGGCCAAACCCACCCAAGCCACCAAAACAACGCTCAAACGCTGAGCTCTGGTGCGCTGCAGGGCTTTTGGAACATCCTCACGTTCGGCTTGTGAAGCCAAGTCCTGGCACTAGTCACAAGGGCATCGCTACTAGTAACCAGAAGCTACTAGTAACAAAGGGCATCGCTACTAGGAACAAGTGCGTCGCTATTAGTAGCCAATTTGCTACTAGTAGCAAGAAGCTACTAGTAGCAAAGGGCATTTCTACTAGGAGCAAGGACGCTACTAGTAGCTTCTTGTTACTAGTAGTACACACCCTTCTCCACTGCGTTTCCCAACGTCCCGACGGCGTCGATGCAAGTACCACAGCGGAGCGGGCTGGAGCTCATGTGGCATGGCATGATGCTGCAGTTTGGGTCCTGGGGCTCTTGGAGAAGCAATCGTAACATTTTTCAGACAAACCCCAATGTAAACCGCCACTAGGGAGTGGTCAGCCAAGAGTTTCGAGGGGGAAGGCATCTCAGCCATTGATGTGGACCATTTGGGGGGGAGAGTTTTCGGACTCCGAGCCCAAAGAGAGCTCATGAAGGTGATAAGTGATAAGTAACCAGTAACCTGATGGGAAAAGCAAACAGCTCAGCGCATCAGTTCAGTGTGAAGACATGTAAAGACGTTGTGCTGTCTTCTTGGCCATGATTTTCAGAAACCGATCGAATTGGCTGCACTACGCCTCTTGTGTCCTGTTGATCCCTAAGGCTGGTTACCTGTACTGCCTGAAAATGGGAAATGTCATGCCCCCATGCACAACCACCTGAGGAGAGCAGTCTATTGGGACATGCTCACCTTCAGATGCTTGAAGTGTGTAGCTTTGTCTCATGCAAACATGCTCTATGCTTAGTAGTTGCATGTCAGCAATGGGGACGAATAGCTCCAACATTCCAGAAAGATTGCCTTGTTTTTTCCGACATGGAAAGCCTGCATCCATTATAAGAAGGACCTCTACTGAAAGTTCTGCTGCATTGAGAGGATACCACCAGGGTTGTTATGGACTGAATCAGGTATTGCAATGTATTGCATGTGCTTTCCACCAGCAGCATCTTCTATCAGGGAGTGAGTCCAAAAAAACAAGCATCCTATGTACTCGCAGCCAGTTTTCCTCTCAAACAGGCACCTTGACGCTCAAGCGCCGGGCATAGGAAAAACCATAGCCGTACATCCTGGCAGGCTTCGCGAAAGAAGCGACCTGTGGAGCACAAAAAACAACGCCGCTACTAGGAGCAAGTGCATCGCTACTAGGAGCAAGTGCCTTACTAGTAGTAACAAGAAGCAAATGGAAAAATAGGACAGCTCTCCTCCCCAAAGAAACAGATTCTGGTAGAAGGAGAGCTGTCCTATTTTCAGTTTCAATGTGACTGGGTGTGACTGCGGGAACCAAAAATCAACAACACATCATGGTACTGCTCAAAGGTGTTCAGCCAAGGGATTGCGTGCTTTTTGTTTAGCGCTACCAAGTGAAAGAATGTCTACGCTTGCAACCCTCCAATTGAAAGAGGCTTTGAAATGGGCTCAATTTCCATGCCTTGTAACCTAAACAAGGGTTGCAAAAAGAGTGCGTTCAACGCTTGTGGCTTTCAGCCTCCAGTGCAAAAAGCGGTGCACAGAAGGTCAAACATCTTCGGATGTCCAGCAGGACGGCTTCGCTGTATTTGAATGATCTGTTCCCCACCTGTCAGGTGAGGGTCTCTGCCTTCCCCCATTCCTGACACAAAAACCTATAATGCATATATAACATAGAGGGCGAACAAAAGTAACAAAATAACCTCACCTGTGTCCGACATGTTGCTTGGATACCTCCGTGCAAACATATGGAATTGCATCTCTTTCAGTGCTCAAGTTGTTCTTTCCAGGAAACCAAGAGGAAAGCCCTGCACCTGGACCTTTGGTTCTGCATTCTGGCTTGCCTGCCGACCCATTCTGTCTGGGAACTGGTGGGTCGTCCATCTCTACCAGCTCACACAAGTGCTGGCTTTTGGACACCACTATTCCGTACGGGCTCGAGGCGAGCTGCGCATGGCTGGTGCAGCTCGCGTCAGGCTACTAACATATTGGCACCAGTATACACTTCAAAGCAAGCAAAGCGAGGTTCTTGCTAAATGGCTTTGGTACGTTGGCTTGCATTTTGGCTGCTTACCTGTATACGAGGCCGCAAGGTGGGCCTAGGACAGTGGCATATGGAGCAAAGAAAAGCGCGCAATGGCGGCCAAAGAAGCACTTTGAGTTCCTTTCGCCCGAAGGCAACCTTGCACACTCTGAATTTCCAGGGTTGCAGCGGTGCCCCGTCATGCCCTGGACCTTACTCTCAGCCGTGTCTCCATGTCGGCCAACATGTCAATATATGTCAGCAAATGTGTCAACTTAAATGTCTTCCTGCGTATTGCGGGATAAGTCGTTGGGTATGTTATCATGTATGCCAGTCTCAAACGTCCAAAGGTGCAGCAGACTCAAACGTAGCATATGTCAGTTCAAAAACCAGCTGGCACGTGCGCAAAGACGCCAAATCAGGACTCATAGGTTAGCCAGTACACTTGCTGGTAGATGCGTCGTTGTACATTGTCGGTCAGTGAACCAGCACAAATGTCAGCATGCCCGTAGATATCGCAATAGCTGCAATAGCCACATCAATACACATTGTCAGTGCCGATCGTCTCGGCAAACCGGTCTCTCCCGCACATCTTTCCACATCGATCTTTCAGGGCCGCTCATCTTTGGGATGAAGAGCTCCAGGTGTTTGCGGATTTTGAGCGGCAAAAATCTGCAGGTCTGGCAGGTAACTACAGTCCAACTACAGTAAATCACCCCAAACAAGGCTGCGCCCGGCCCGCCTTTGTCGCAAGTCCTCTTCGTGGATCCTGTCGGCCAATCGTGAATGTGGGGTTATGGCGGCTATGGCTCATCCAAATGGAGGGGTCAAAAGAATAGACTACAATCTGTGGATGCCGGCGCCCTATTGTTTCAGCCACATCCATCATGTGACGATGGGTGGACATTGAACAATGGAAACACCGTCTTGAGCTTCGGAGCCGTTTCTCAGAGTGTGTGTGTGTGTGTGTCTATCCCATTAGCAGTGCCTTGGTATTTGGTATGTACCAGAACATTCTCGCTGAGGAGGCAAGTACCCAACTATACTACGTATATACTGCTCCCAGGATTGCTTTGCGTGAGCTAGTCCCAGTAGTGGGCCAGAGTGGATCCCTCCTTTCATGGGTCATGAGCTGTTGATCAGTGATGAAGCATGGATCAAACTTGAGGGCAAGCAAGGGTTCATCCACGGGGGGTGAGGGATATCAGAGTACAGGTATCAACACCTAGTGGAGGCATCAGTACAGGTGGGCTGAGGGATGAGAGGATGAGGTTCGGTGACGATGAGACCTCCACAAATTGACCGGAGCGTGAGGGTCCCTCACAAGATGAGAATCCTTTTTGCTGAGACCACGCAACCTTGGGAATTCGAAAGCTGCAGCGGACCCGATGCTTAAAGAAAGCAAGTTGAGTCATTCTTTGCTTCACAGGAGTCGCTAAGGGGCGGGACCAACTCCCCATCTTCAACCAAGCAGCCAAGGATCATGATTCCGAGCCAAGTACCAAAAGTTGGACCTGGCAAGATCAGGAATGGCCAAGAAAGAAAGCTGCTTCGGGAATAGCCAACCAACATTCTCAATACCATCTTTTTTCACAGTCTGTGGTTTGTTCTGTGCTTCTACAGGGACACATCTATCGCAGCAATGAAGAAACTGAACGCTTCCTGCCAGAACCTACACTACTGGTATCTACTACTGACCTTGTAGAGCCAAATGGTCTTGAAGAGGTCCGTGTTCCATGCCTATTTGGGTCGATTTCAATGACTAGACGGGTGCGTCATCCAGTCGCCTGTGCTCAGTCTCTTCCGGCCAAATGGCTGGGTTGGGATCCATGGCCTTGGGAGCACAACATGTTGCCAGGTCTGGAAGTAGGGGAGATGGATTTGTCCTAAATCTCACTGAGAACCCAACAAATGGGTTTGAACAAGACTCAGAAAATGGTACGCATTGGCTTGGGGCGATATGGTCATCTCCCGAACGCACTCGCCCAGATTGGACACGCTTCTTGCCTTCTCTACCCAGTAGATGCTTAGATGTCTATACTTCATCTGTATCTGTAGGGGGTCATCAATGGCTTCCAGGAACAGGCCGCTTCTGGGCTACACTCGGTAAAAGCTCTGCTTAGAAAAGCCAAGGCTTGGGTGATGCACCCGGTGGACTCTGTGAAATCTAGCAATAGCCTCCAACCTAATAGCAATGACCTCCAACCTAATAGCAATGGTCTC
>CAXAMN010022906.1:865299-925733 GCA_963970005.1 Durusdinium trenchii | reverse complement strand
CCGACCTAGTAGCAATGGCCTCCAACCTAATAGTGATGGCCTCCAACTAGCAATGGCCTCCAACCTAGTAGCGCTGGCCTCCAACCAAATAGCGATGGCCTCCAACCTACTAGCGATGGTCTCCCACCTAATAGCAAAAGGAATGTGAACATTGATTCTCACATTGGCGGTCTTGATTCTCACAAATTCTCACATGAGTGCGTGAATTTGATCCTCCAAATCTTGTTGTAGTTGCCCTATGTTGCCCTATACTGATATCCAGCTCTGAATGAGCCGCATGTTGCTGCAGCAAAGGGTACAGAATTGCCAGCGTCAAGCGATGGGTGGGAGGGGAAGAATTGAAATCACCTGCTTATCTACTTTCCATCATCGTTACTGTCCAATCACCAATCAGAAAGGTGTTCAAACCCTCAAGGAGAAGAGGTTCGTACAACCAAACCAAGCTCTTCTGGCCGTCCAGTCCATGTCGAAACAATCCTTCCAATTTCTAGACAAACCTCACCCTCCCAAATGCTGATAGCACGACAAAGTTGCAAAAGTTCCGCTTTCCATCATTTGGTGGCTGCAAGATATGCTTAGATACCAGGAAGACTCTTCCTCTAAAGGTCGCTGGATCCGATCCAAAGCCAGGAGGTGGTGTTTTTCATGTCGTTTTCGAGTCTGAGTAGGAGTCATCCCAAAGTCTTACTCAGGTCCAGGACCAACCAAATGTTTGAGCTTCTCTCCTGAAGCCCGGCCCATCTGCATTCCAGCAACTGGCCCATCCACGATCCTCGAGCCTGACGTCACTGCGGCCCCACGATCGCGGAAGGGGATTGACCAATTGACCCATCGACCCATTGCGGTTCTTTTGGGGGTCAAAAGTCGGTTTTGTGTTCCACTTTTGTATGTGTGTCTTCTAAGACATGAGATTAGATATATATATATATATAAGTGGCAAAGCTCTGCGGATAAAACCTTGAAGATATGTCCCTTTTGAGCAACTGATTGGCCCTTAGGTATTCTCAGATTCCCTTCATAGCAGGCATATTTGGGCTAGGTTCAACACGTTTGTTCAGCATGTGTTTGGATCTGCAGCATTCGTTCATCAGCGACTGCGGAAAACGGTTCGCCGATCTTTGATCTCCTCCCGCCAAGCTTTGACCTGGTCTGAATCTATGAACAGTGGATGATCGTGAGTAGGAGCCTTTTTGAAATCAGCACCCAAGATTCAGGCATAAAAAATGCATAAAGGTCTTTCTTCATATCGATCATATCGTTGAATTCATCTCGAGAGCCTTGTTTTTCAGTTAGTCAGGCTACACCCGGTCACTTCACCTGGTGAGACTAAAACTCCGGTATGCCTCGATTCTTCCAGGAGAATTTGAGCCTTGAAGCCCCAAATTCTTCCTGGTCTACCACGAAAAAGTGGGGGTTGGACCAGGTCAGACCAAATTGAGGCTTTTCCGGTGCCCGGACCTGGCACTTCGCGCAGCAAGGCCTGAAGTCCCAAGAAGAGCCCTGGCGGGACTCGGAGACTTGAGAGGCCGAAGCGTCGGACGGACAAGGGCGGGCCGGGCTTTCCTGGTGTTTCTTTTTTCCTCTACGAAACTGCTGTTTGGAGGAGTCCGTGTTCAAGAGGGACATGCACTTCCTTCCATGCTGAACTTCAGCTTCTTATCTGGTCGCTGCAAAGGTGATGGAATGTACGTTTTTGAACAGCAGGTTCGCGGGAACTCAACCAGCGCCGATGCTGGGGCTTCTCTGGGTTGCGAATGATGAATATCGTTCATCCGATATGCACGGACTTTCCTGAAAGGGAAGCAGCTTGAAGCTGAGAATCTTGACCCCCGAACTTCGGAGGTGGGGAGGCCTAATTTTTGCAGCCTAGACCCAAGCATCACCGACAATTCCAATGGAGTGATTTTCAGTGCTTCATGCAAAACAAAGAAAGCCACACACTCCCACACACTCCCTGGGGCCATTAAGCAACAGATTTCTCAATTGTATTCTTCTTCGATCCACGCATCTGCTTGGATCCCAAGATCGCCAACCCCACATCATCTCAAAGAGTCAACACGGGCCGGCAGCACCAATGCTCACAGGTCCTTGCCAACCATCACCTGTCAGAGAGATCCCGTCACTGGGAAGCTCTTACAGTAGACGCACACCGGCGCCAGTGATGAGTGAATCGGCTTTGAGTCACCGGAAGAAGAAAGAAAACCAAGAAGATCTCATTAGCTGCCTGAATTGTCAACCTCCTTGTCTTGTGGCTGTGAAGCTCTTGTCTCCTTACTTCCAAGACTTGGAACAAAAAGACCTGGGACCTGGTCTGGACGAACATGGGGTGCCAATACCAACCGCACACGGCGGTAAAAGGGCACGTTGGGGGGTCGCACCTGCTCCAGTGTAGCCAAAACCACAAGTCACGTACCTGGAGAAGTCGAATGGGAAGCTTCGCCGGTGTCCGAGGCCATCACGAGTCGGTTGGAGGCCATCGCTATTAGGCTATTAGGTTCCTTTTGCTAGTACTTGTAGGTACGTTTGCTGTTGTGTTCAAAGGGAATGCAGGAATTATGGGTGACCTCTTGCACTGGAACCGCCAGGGCCTTTGTGTTCCGACACGAGTGACTGGCTGCAGGGGCATCTTCTTTGGTCCCTCTTGGACTTGTCCACGACCCTTTAGATCCAAATGTTCACCTGGGGTAGAATCCTGGAGTTACGGCAGGTGGTAAGCGCCAAATGATTACTGTAACAGTGCCAAGGCTTGGAACATCTTTTGGTGACAGTCTGACAGTTGGATGGACAAACTTTGTCTGCCAGTTCCTACTAATATAGACTTACTGGTGACAACTTTGGGAGAGACTGAGTTGAGGTTGCAAATCATTCAGATTCGTACTAAGAGGTTCATTCTCGGCATGCTGCCCTGTTGCTGGCCTGTGGGGCTTTGATTTTGATCTTTCATGATCTTTCCACATCACATGACTGAAGGCGCTCTTGGCACAGAGAAGGCAAACACGCTTTATGATTTGACAAGAGATTGTGTATGCTGCTCCTGAGCACCGCTACTGCTCTGCACACCCTGACTCACAGGTGTCACTCATGTTCCCAGCATGGAGCTTTGCATGAGAAACTTGCCAGACTCCATACACGGCATGTGTTCATTGACGCCTGTAGCAGGTCTACTCCGACGGTGAGTCCGGCAAAGCTGACCGCCTTGGTTGAAGCGTGCGAAGGCACGAGCAAAGCCACGACACATCTGGACAGAGACGTAGTATGTCCCCAATATGCACCCTTCACATGATGAAGTGTGGTGACTGGGAGGAGTTTGGAGACTTGTAATCGGTGGTGGCCAGCAATTTTTGGGGGTCGCTTGGGTTTGAGTGTTCTGCCAGGAAGAGACTTTTGGATAGCTGGGAATTCTCAGGCTGAGTTTATCTGAGTGCTATGACGATGGATTTGAGTCGCTCTTCAAACTCTATTCAACTGCATCAAAGGTTGCGCTTTCCGCAGAAGAATGTGCAAGAGGCGCAGGAATCCCTGCTCGAGATTGCGCCTGCGCATAAAGCTGTTTCCAAAGAAGATGAGAAGTTCATGCTTTTGCAGGCAAGCCTGACAAGCAGACGCAGAATCTTGGCTGCTTCAAAAATGTGAGCATGGAATCTTAGTTACCAGCTTTCGGACTTTGCGGCATCAGCATCATCTGCCAGATGTGCTGGTTGAATCACTCCGTTTCCGTCACACTGAGCGCCTGCATCGCCAGTGGTTCGGTGTCCCCTTCCAACTGGCAACAGATGGTCCGGAAAAAGGCCGCCCACAACGATTGGTTTGTTCGTGACCCCTTTCATCATATCCCACAATCTCTGGTTTGGCATGGTTGAAATCGGTGGCATTGTGAAGGGTATGTCGGAGATTTGTATTCTTCGACGGCTAGAGGACTCATGCACGAAGCGTGCTGCACCAGGCCAGTGCATAAGGAAACTTCGAGATTCGCTGTGCTGGTTTAGCGGTGTTGCTCGGGCTACGGGGTTCGCCGAGGCACCTGCGCGGTAAAAGCGGTAAAGATCGAACAGTTTCTTTTTTACCGTTTTTTTCCAGGTCGGTCGCCCTTTGTTTACGACACACGCGGTAACGCAGTATAGATCGATTTGTGTTCTTTCTGGGTCGGGCAGCTATGTGTCTATTTTATACATATTTCAACTATACGCGCGGTGCAAATATTGATGTGGTGGTTTCAACCGTTTTTCCAGGTTGGATATTTTAAAGGATCCGCGCAATCCCATGGTTCAACTAATTTGTTTTCGGTTTATAACCCTTTTGCTTCAAGTCTGACCTTTTGTTTACAGAGCTCTTGCTTTCTGTTCGTCTCAAGACTCGTCTTCTCATCTCATTGTTCAAGTCTCGCAGCTATGGATTCTACCGATAGGCGCCGATAGGCGCTGCAAAACCAGTGATATTCTTTTTTTAGGATCGTTTTGTTCCAGGTCTGATGGCCAAATTGCCCTACCAATTAAAGGGTGCGGTTAAAACAACAAAATAGTAGAGTTGTATATAATTGCAATGTGTTTCCCGCACGCGCGGTAAAAATTGTAAAAAATGAACATGTTCTTGTTGGACCGTTTTTTTTCTGGGTCTGTCGCACAATGTGTTTTATCTAAAAATCAAATTGTTGTTTATTTTTCCGGTTTTCTCTGCAACAACGCAAGCGAACCGGCTTAGACATCACTTGATTTTGTTGATTGTCAGATGGAGCAATGCTCTTGCCAATCGTATGTCGGTGTTCAGGGAATGTTTCTTGATTTGTTTCAGCTTTGCTTCTATATAAGATGGCAGGGGTCGTGCTTCCGGGCAAGGCGATCAACCAAACTGGATTCTTGCCTGCAGAACCGTTTGTCAGGAATACCCATTCGGCCAAACATCCATATGGCCAAACCAACCTCTTCGAGTTCATGTTGATAGTGTGAGTGAGGAAGCTTTTCCTTGAGAGAGGCTTCCTGACATGATTGTTCTGCTTTTGAGTATCTTGAGTGGCGACCGCTGCCAGTGGTGTTTCACCCAAACACAGCATAGCGTCAAAACCATAAGCGAGTCATGTTCACAATATTCTACAGTAGCATAGTATAGTCTGTTGTTGTTGTTGTTGTTGTCGAATTGAACTCTAATTACAGGAAACCACACGTGGCATTCTTGCCACTGTTTCGCCTGGCATCTAAACCCTTTGAGGATCCTTCATGGTTTTCAAGGGTTTCACCATCTTGTCTTCACCTCACCGATGTTTCTTGAGGCCAAAAAGGGAAACTTCGCCGCCTGATGCCTCTATTGAGCGCTCTTGCGCAGGTTCACCAAATGGAACCTGTCTGCCAAAGGCAGATTGTCTAGACGTTGAGCGGATCTTTTAGTCGATGGTCCCTGCGACCCACACCCCGACTGGTTCCGGTTCTTTGGCGCACAAGAGCTTCAAGGGCCTCTTCGTGGGCCACAAGCCCATTGTGCGGAGCACCTGAGCGAATCTGGTGCTATGAGCAGCCAAGAACTCATCGGACTTGGACATCCCCTTAGAGCCTGTCTTCCTCGGTCTTCCGATTGGATTGCTTGTTTGTCAAGGGTTGGGCTGGGCTGGGCTGACAGTCTTTCTGGCGATGCCACTCGCTTGGTTTAGTGGGTGGTTCGGAGGTTAGAAAGCGAAAGTTTGCCAGTTTGGTCCAAACACTGCTTAGCCGTCTGTCGTGACCAACAGGTGCTACAGCACTCGTAGAGCTGATCTCTGGATGTGTCTTGACTGCCACAGCCATTCACTTGAACCCATTCAACTTGGACGCAAAGGTTGGCCAATGGGTCCTTTGCACTTTACACGTTTTACAGAACCAAATCAACTGGCATTCCCTCTGTCAAACAACGGTTCCGGCAACCCATGGGCAAAACAAGGAGCAGAACCAAGCTCAAAGAAATGGCCATCATTGGCAATGGGTCTTGTCATTGGCAATGGTCTTCCCTCATCGTCCAGCCACCTCGCTCGGCTCCAGGGCTCCAGCTCGTGCCGCCATGGACTCGGCAGTGAGGCACCTGAAAGCAAGCCCATGGACATCGTGTGGAACCATAGTATGTTGCCATGCTTTGAGAGGTCAAACAAGGGTCGCATCGCGCCATTCATGACATCCGGTTGCTGATCATGGACCGAGATCACCACATCGCTTAGACATTCTTGTCCTGAAACCATTCCGTCCCCACCCACAGGCCTCCGGGTATGATCTAAGAGCTGCAAAACCGTCGCCTAGATCGTACAGAGCTGGAGACGGACCTACGGAAAACAGAAAGCTGGTCTCAGTGGTTTGGTGGTGTTTTCAGTATTTGGAACTACCATGCAGCTGGCAAAACTTGGTCGTTTTCACCCCTACTGCCATGGCGAGCCTCCTTCAAGCTTCATGAATCATGTCAACCCAGTAATTCAGGTGTCGGGCTTTCACACTCATAGGTTGCACCAATGACACGGAGCGTGTTGGAGGAACCTCCGCTCTTGGACCCTCTCCCTGATGGTCTCTCACGTCTCAGTATGAAAATGGTATATCTCCCAGGACCTCAACAGGTATCCCGATTAATTGGGGTGTGATATCTATATAGTATACATATCATATCTTATATATATATATGATATATCAATATATCATATATAAGATATTATAAGATATAGTGATATATAGTGCGTTTGTTCATTTGATTTTTACAATATATACTACTGTCTAATGACTTAGGCCAACGTGATGCAAGTGACATACCAATCTGGCTACCCTCAGGGCTAGGTCATGTGCCCTGACATATCGAGCAAAAAAGAAAGTCTGGGTTGGGAAACCTGGTGTCATGGGACCTGTGGACACCTCCTCGACAAAAAATAAAATAATAATAAACAGCTAAAATAATGCTAGATACCACTGCCTGGCACCCTGGTGACATAGTGGTGACATATGACATAGGGTGCGACTATGTGTTTTTGTGGGCGCTGCTTCCTTGAATACCTCATACATATTTTCTATGAATTTGATGGTTGTGGCCTGATGACATAGGCCTTAAGAGGAAATGCCAATGTTGGATCAATCCTGATGACATAGGCTTTTGGAATTGGCGTGTATGTCCGACAAGTCCTAAGTTACTAGTCAGTAGTATATTATCTATTCATATAATATGCATTAATATGCCTTTCCATCTCAGTGACACCTCCTCCTTCCCACACCAAACTCCCAACAGCTGCCCCGAACAGGGCGAGGGCACATTGTAGACAGCTTCCAAATGCTTGGAGTAGGGCCGCAGCCTTGGTCGGGCCGTCGCATTGGTCATGGCCAGTGTGGCAAGTGTGGCAGGTCCGCCACAGGGTGGGGGAGGAATGCTCCTAGTAGCGATGCCAGGAGCCCCTAGTAGCGTCCTCCTAGTAGTAAGGCCAGGAGCCTCTAGTAACGTCCTTGCTCCCAGTAGTGGAAAGAATGTCCCTGCTTCACAAAATGAGATTGGCGGCTCAAAATGATGGACCCACACACCCGTTCCGTTGACGAGCCTCATGGTTGCCACTGACCAGGGGAGTGCCAGGGCATGCGATTGGCTTGGAGCCATAGCTAGCAAAAGGCCAAAACACCGAGCAGCATTTTCAGGTTTCCTTAGACTCCTCATCTACCCATAGACCCAAGTACAAACACAACCCTGCACGTCCCCTGAGCGTGTTTGCCTCCCTTGGGCCTCCCTGCTCCTCTTCCGCTTGCAAAAGTAAGCTTTTTGGGATGAACGGCACCGTGAAGGGCGGTGCCTTAGTGCCAATGTCAAGTCATGTCGTGTCTCACTCGGACACCACAATGGTTGGTTGTTTCAAGAGAGGCCAGGTCATCTGTCCGTTCAGACCACGCAAGCTCCTGGATCAATGGGAGTTCTCAAGTTTTGCAACCTCGAGGGTGCAACTGGAAGATTCCAGATTCTACTCCTCAGCCATTTGAAATAGATGCAGAGAGGTACAGGCTTTACTTGGAACTACATCCTGAAAGCCTTAACCTCAGAAAATGAATTTTGCTCTTCCCTGTTCTTCTAGAAGACACTAAGTCACTAAAACCCCTTGCTCCAAACCACTCTTCTGCCGAACAACACCACACCGGTCCCGTGGTTCCCCACCGCCCACCGCCGCCCACCGCAGCTGCTCTACCTCGCAGACGGCTCCTTCGCGCTCGAAGCGCCGCGCGCCTTCGCCAAGCCGGCGAAGCGCGGGACCTCAGGAGTCGCCCGTGCCAAAAGTGTGCTTGTGTGCTTTTGTGTATTTGGTGTTTTCAAAGAACCAGAAAAATGCTTTCTTGAACTCAGACCCTGGTGAATGAGACCATAGGTTGGGAGTAGATGTGTTTCTGTTCTTTCACTCTTTTCCGCTCATCAACACCCTGACAAACATCGTCTCGTGCGCCTCGTGCGGCTCGTGCTCAGTGCAGCATTTGAGACTGCGGTGGTGGGACATTTGGTCTTTCTTGCGGGAGGCTCGCGGGAATCCAGCCTCACCTCTGGTGCAAACATGAATGGCTGCAAGTAATCCAGCCAGTAGATTGGCCATCATTTGCAAGGCCCATCAAATTGGAGATTGGAATCCAGGTTCAACTGTCAGAAATTAGACAAGCTGCATGGCAACTGATTGTACAGTAAATAGATGTCGGTTTAGATGGAAGCATTCCGCTCCATCATCAAAAATAAACTTCTTGCAACAAACCTCAACGTTCGCAGAGCCGCTAGCGGATTTCAGGTTCAAAGAAGTTGCGGCCTAACTTGTCACCAGTCACAGAAAGGGGAAGCAGCTAAAAAGTATCTTTCTATACAGTAAGAGTTCTAGGACAACATGGAAGGGGCCAGCCTCATGGTCATTCACTGCGAATGAGCAATAATGACCAAGAATTGACATGTGGTTTGCTCTTTTTTGACTAAGTATTGTTCTTTCATCACTCCAGTTTGCTTTGTTCATTGATCTTCGTTTTCGTTCAAGCCGCCGCTCCAAAGCAACCGATGAGCAAAAACTGTGTGACGATCAACGACCGGCGGCCGAAGCCAAACCGTTTCGCACCGACTCTCTTCTCGCACCGCTTTGGCGCCCTGGCGGTTCCCATGGCCAGGATCTCTGGATGGCGGAAGGCCTGTGGCTGCTGAGGCTTGTAGAGGCTGAGGGTCTTGGGGGTCTTGGAAAGACTAAAAGAGCCGCTGGGACGCTTCCCTTAGTTGTCCTCTATATAGTGGGTGGTTTCAGCGAGTCTTGTTCTGACACAAACCCACATCAAGGTCCTTCATCCAAACACGCCCTAAAATGATGCTGCATCTCAGCCACTTGTGTTTTCGAGACTTTGCTGTGTTGGACTTTGGATGAACAAAAAGAACAAGCCCTTAGTATATATTTTTATTAAGTACAACCATCGGAGCTCCCTATACTTCCCCTTAAACAGCCCTTGCGGGGATGCTTGTTGTAACCACTATATAGTCATTGAAAGTTAGGCCTGCTAAGCAGGACCAGCTATCTTCGGACGCAAATGTTCACCCCCAGAGAACCCGCCGTGACAGAAAGAACCTGCAACCAGCAGTTCAGCAATTGAAGACTTAGTCAAAAAGAAACTTGGAGCAGGGACGCTACTAGGGGCTCCTGGCATCGCTACTAGGAGCAAGGACGCTACTAGGGGCTCCTGGCCTTACTACTAGTAACAAGAAGCTACTAGGGGCTCCTGGCATCGCTACTAGGAGCAAGGACGCTACTAGGAGCTCTCTCTGGGCCCCTCAAGTCTACAGCCGTGGAGAACCTCCACCGAGGGGCATCCCAACCGCCCTTGCACTTGGTGAGCGCAAAGCGATGGCGTCGATAGAAGTCGTGATACCTAGAAGCGACCGGAGCCGAGCAACAGAGAGCACTTAAAGGGCCAGAGTGGTGTAGTCGTGTAGACCGCATTGAGGGTCTACTGACTGGTGCTACCAGCAACGAGGGAAATGGATCCGATCGGACATCTCAATTGGGACTCAATCTGCTTACCTTATTCCAGAGATCTTTTTAGATCATACCTCATCAAGACCCAGATCCCTGACTTTGCAAAATGGAAATCTTATGGACCTTGTCCGCCAGGGACCTAGGAAAATCCGAGGGTGCATCTCCGAAACAAACTAAGCATGTCATGTCAGTGACGCAAACATAGCGCCAAGTGCCTCAGTGAGGTAGGTGGAAGAAACCATGTAAGGTAGGTGCTTGCATGTGGAAAGAGTTGAACTAGAAAAGCACGCTTGCCACACGGGTACAAGCATGGTTCTCTTTCAGTACATGGATCTGTCATCAACCTCCAAAAGTGACACTCAGAGGGACTACCAGTGACTACCCTGAGTTGCCAAGCGGTTTTCCATCAAACTTAGCGACACTGCGGCTAACTGCCTCCAAAAGTGTTCCAAAGATATATGAAATGGGTATCACGTGGGAGGGGGCCTGCTGTTTTTTAGGTTCTAGCTCAGTACCAACGATCACCTTCTCTATAAGCTATAAGTCATCAGTCGAGCCTAGTTGTTGCTCAAAGGGATATCATACTACGAAGCACCCATGAAGTCCCTCGGCCACGTGCTTATTCCAAGTAAGACTGCAAGTCCACAAGCACTGCTGTCACCGGGAGAAAGGGTTTTCATCATTCTCTCTGTATGTGTTGTCCATTTCAGGCTCGACTGGTCCAGCCAGCTGCATTTCCAGCAGCGCGCCAAGTGCAAGTGGTGGAAAGCCAATTCTACGACGTAGTCGCTGTTCGCGCTCCCAGTGCTTTCCACTCAAACCGAGGGCATACCGGTACTGCCGGGTGATGCTTTAAAAAATGCAGAACTATCAAGCACCCGGGCGTTTTCAAGGGATCCCGTCACACAACCTAATAAAATGGTAGTTCTCTCACAAGGATTCCCTCACTGGAGGAATGAAGATGCTACGTATAAGAGTACACGAAAACTCGGCCCAATCAGCAAACCCTGGTGGTTCCGATCCGCCTCGCTTCCTCCATGGGACCGAACTTGTACTCGGAGACCTCCACGGTTTTGGACTCACTGGGTGGATTTTGGACTCAATTCCCTGACCGCAGCAACCATCGCAACAGCAGCGGATGTTTGGACCCACAAACTTTTCAGAGGAGGATACTGAGGAGGAACAAGAAGCTACTAGGTGGAGGCCATCGCTATTAGTAACAATGAAGCTTTTTAGGTCTTTGAAGCTTCTATGGTGCATACTGAGGAGGAATGTGATTCTGATGGGCATTATGTATAATATAGGGGGCCATGCCATGTCTTGATCGCTGTTAGCGGGGCAAGGACACGTGAAAGAATGTAGCTATTGACTAATGAATAATTAAATATTCCTTCTCTTGTCTCACGGGATGGGCTGCAAGGTTATCAGCCTCATAGGCAAGCAAGTAGCAAAACTATATAGAACTTGTACAAGTGTATGACCCAACTAAGGGTAATGTATTTGTATGGTCTGTATGGTAATGTAGACTCTTGATTCGTGATTATATAATGACACCCCCATTCATAGCCATTGGCAAAACACCCAGAAGCTTTTCTTGCAGATTTATAATTGTTTGCTCGATATAGCATATGCAAGAATGGAAACGACCCCAAAGTCAGATAGTACCAATCCACCAGGAGGGTCGACTGGCTCGCAGCCATCTGACCCTCAATCGACACAGCTAGACAAGTTACGACAGTGGCGAGTCCATAACCAGCCATATACATTGCCTACAGAGCCGCACAGAGTAGTCTTTTGGTGTAGTACCTGGGGTGCTAATCTCACGTACATGGTTTGGAAATATTGCTCAGATCTCGTTTGGCCAGACCCTAGCACCGCGACCACACCAGGTGATCCGGGCATCTCATGGACCGAATTGGCAATTTCGTTTATGCATTGGTCAAACCAGTTCCTACCCATCCGCATTAAAAAAGATAAAGGATATCACACACTGCAATATGCCGACCCACAGGTTTCCTTGCTACCGGTCAAGGCAAAATCATTAAGAGTTCTTGCAGAAAATTTTCGGTGGATTGTTAAACACATTCAAACCTTTTCCCGCCAAAAATTCATCCCCGTTTATAAAAAGCAGGGCACTACCAGTCTGACACGTTTGGGATTTACATCCTACCAAGAAGGTGGCGTGTCTAGACGCCCTACATTGCCTAATCCGGATGTAACATATCAGTATCTTGCAAAGATGTTAAATGCCATGCCTCATGATCCGCCGTATCATACAGATATCCAACCTTTGGCCTTGTTAACTCATGATCCTCGATGTCCAAGGCCGAATTTACCGGAAGTCTCAAAAGATAAACAAGATGCCTTTATTCAACACGTACGCTATGCCCTTTTTCGGGGTAAGCCATTCGACAGTATCAAACACCCAGACGCCTCCTAAATTAGATGCAAAGTGCCTAGCAGACTTTCAGTCGTCCCATATGCAGCCAGGTCATAATTAAGAATTCAGAGACCTTGAGAAACCTGTGCCTTTCTTCGTAGATGCCTGGTTCCGTAGTGAGATTCATTTAATTTGTATATTTTTGTGTATACTTTGCCGTTCACGGTCTCACACCATTTACCCACCAGTACCCGCTGGAAACCCAGCAAGGGATTGAGTGGGGGCGCGTCGATTACCGTCCGCGAGTTCGTGCATCCAAATGCGGGAGTTCTATTGATCCATACCAATCAAGAGTCTACAATAAGTGCACGCTTGACAAATTTCATGTCATCTTGACGCCTCCTGGCAATCTTGAAGCCTAGAGCTCTTCCTGTAGTCCTTTACCATGCATTCGCCCTTCAGAGACCCTTTACCGCCTTTACCTGCCAAGCAAGTTGCTCACCAGCCTTGGTCATAGACGTTAGTTCTCTAAAGCCGACCAAAGTACCAAAGCCACCAACGTCATATTATGATATCAAAATGGTCTAAGATGGTCTAAGAACCGTTCTTGGCTGGTTAGCAAGCAACTCCCATGATATTCTAGATTCCTCGAAACCCTTCCAGCCTTGCTGGGCCCTGCAAATGCATGGCTGCGGGCCGACATCAAAATGAAAAGAATCATCACTCCTCACGTCGAATCTCCGACCTGACCGCCCTTGGAACTGCCCACGAAGCCCGCGTCCACGCGGATCTGGGCAGCATTGCAGTCCCCGGCTCGAGGGATCGAGCAGAGCCAATGGTGGCCCCGGAGAGGAGGGTAGCAATGAGAAGGAGCTCAACCCTGACTCGGGGTTCAAAGGATGCCAACAAGGTCAACTAGACCCTGCCACCAATGGCAGCACAGAGAAAAAGAGTGACGATCATGTGGGTGTTTTCACCGCGACACCGTCGAAACCGTCTTCCTGGCCCGTCGAGATAGGGGAGATGGTCCCTCCGTATCAACGAATAAGGTTGGTTGGACATGGTTGGACCTCTTACCTTGAAGGGAGTGGGGGCTTATCGCTTCTATATGTCGTAGTAGTACAGTAGCACCTGAGATTGAGATCCGACCACGTGGACCATGGGTAATACGAAAGGTGCTGATGACAACCAAGCAAAACGAGGGGTGCAGCTGTACAACGGTGCCTAGTTGTGCAGGTTCAGCCCTCAAGCAAGTCACCTCCCCGACCGCCTTCTTTGGGACGGAGGACGCCACCACGTCGGAAGGCACCTGGCGCAAAGGCCCCTCGTGGGACGGATGCCTTGTGGCCAGACTTGCTGTGAACTGGCATGTTGGTTTTGTGGCCCACATGTCACCTCGATTCAGCTCAATTTAGAGAAGGAAGTCCTCCTCACCCAGGTCACTCGACGACTCGGCAGCTCGACCCCATCCGCACCGAGATGCCAATAGGAAAGATGACCGTGTCCTGGATGGGGTTGGAGGGCTTGGAGACTTCGCTTGTCACTCAGCGTTTGGAGGCACGGAACGACTTCGTTTGACTTCGTGAAGGAAGGACGAAGGACAGAGTCGAGCAAAACGGTGGCAGACCTCGCCGTCGACGTTCGAAGAAGAAAGGCCCCAAGATGTCAGGTGAAGCACAAAGAAACAGGATCATACACGGTGCAAATTAATGGTTGATCTTTGGAACAAGTGCATCGCTACTAGGAGCAAGGGCCTTACTAGTAGTAACAAGAAGCTAGTAGAAACAATATATAAATAGAAATAGAAATGAGGTCCAAACAGTATTAGACGGCCATAGATCTCGGATCTAAAGGACTGCAAAAGCTTCTTCTGACAGCTTCCACCACACATCGCCACCATCTCTATTCAAAGGGTCACAATCCGATTCTCCCCAGATGCAAACAGATGCAAACATCATGTGTCCAGTTTTAGAAAATGCGCAGGATGCTAGTGTGACACACCACGTTGTTCACTTCACCCAGCTCTCCTGTGAGTACATGAGAATGTGCCCTGGCCTCAGCCACTGACAGTGCTCAATGACACCTCGCTCCCATGTCTTCCTTTCAGGTGTCCAGAACTGTTGATGACTAAGGGGCCTATGGACTGCCGCACAATGATGTCTTCTTTGGGAAGACTAGAGGGGTTCATTTACTCATTGGTTGTTCACTTGGGAGCATTCCCTCCAGCAGTCAGTCTAATTTCCCATTAATTTACTAGTAGCAAAACCCTTGGTAATCCTATATATAAGCTTGAGATCTATGTCCTGATGCAAAAGGTCGAACTCAGGAATCACAGAACCAGCCTTTCTAGAACTCCCAAAATCTGTCTGTAAGACTGTCCAACATCCACCTCTGTGATGATGAGTCCATCAGATATTATTACCCCTCTCCAAGGAATGTTAGCGACCCATGTTTGGTCCCTGACCAGATCTTCTGCCAGACGTCAACACAGCTCTGCGCCTCTGAAAGTGGACACACCGCGCGCTATCATCATGTGCAAACCTGCAGTGGAGATCGCACCGTTCATGCCAGCGGTACAGGCTCCTGACCCCATTTCAAACAGATCTGCGTGGCGAAGATTGGTCAACATGGCAAATCCAGGAACTGATAAACTAGCCATAAGTCCCAAACAAATCCCTTCCCTCCTGGCAAATCCTTACAGCCTAGGATCTAGTGAAAGGGGCTCCAGGTGTCCTAGTACTTGCATAGTTTTGGGGTTCGAAGTGGTTGTGCAAATGTCTAGATGCATCAAATGCCATCAAATGTCTAGATGCATGGCTGGCCCTGGTCAGATCATCAATTGGGGGCCCATGTGCGGTTGGTCTAAGCTGGACGACAACCGCCTTCGAAGTACCCAATGGAAGTGTCGCGTCCAAGTTCAAGTGTCCCTCCAGCCAACAGGTTGCTGTCGAAGCCATTCTGTGCTGCCAAGAGTTGTAACACATGCTGTCCTGAAACACAAGGCAAGTTCTGGTGGAGCCCTGGCAACACAAAGAGAAACAAGCGCTACCCAGTCCACAGGAAGTGGAAGAGTGACTATTGTTTATCTGCGAGAGTTTTGTTGGACAGATCACCAAATTATCCTCCCTCAGACGTCCTAGTGGTATACGGTCCGTCTTCTTAGTTAGTTTGGCCAGCCACTCTTTTTCTGTTAGAATGAATTTGTGCTTGTATCAAAATCAAGGGAAGGGTTGGCTGAGTTGGCCCGCTTTCCAGTTTCCTCCACTCCCTTCTCAAGGTGGCACAGCCTCAGATGGGGTCTCTATGGTCCTTCCTGGTGCAGCTCCATTAGTCTGGGTTGAGGCCGGGATGGAGCTTGCGAGGCGTCGAGGGGACTGGGGAAACCCCGTGCGTCAAGTTGACCTCTGGGGTGACACACACAAACACACACCGCGATTCACGATCCTCGCACGGCGTCGACAGGGCCCCCGACGGCAAAGTCGCGCCATAGGCCTGAGGAAAAAAGCTGGTGGACCTAAAAGAAAGAGCACCAATGAAAGGGGCAGTCTCCTTTGAAGATCCAAACGTGGGAGTTATGAAAGTTCCTTGGGCATCATGGGCAGACACTTGTCATGTCATTGGACACGGTCGGTCTCTGCTTTGGGTGGGCAAAACACCGAAGCGCCCCGTCCCGCACCTGGTAGAGGGTCCCAGAGAGGTACAGCAACTTCATATGAAATGATATGACAAGCTACTGTGGCGTCCTGACAACAAGAGGGATGGTGAATTGTACTGTCACGCTTATATAGTTATCTTGCTGTTCTCTGAACTGTTCAACTGAGGGACTGTTTGTGACCTGTCGCGACACGTTCAGTGCAAGGATGAATGACAGATGGACCTTGGGGCTGACCAACAAGGTCTCTCAAACTTGCTGACAATGCCGCAGTGTTTGTGAGATGCTTAGTCAATATTGCCTTTTGTTCTTCTCTGACACTCATGAGAAGGTCTTTCCAAATGTCTGTCCCCCCTTTCATGCTGTAGCTGCGTCTTTTTGAGGGCTCAGCCCTCCTCACTCACTGTCTTGTGGCAGCGGCGTCTTTTTTAGCTATCAAGAGCCTCATGCGGCTGGAAGCAGAAGCGGCGATTCTGGTGAATGTGCAACTGTGCTGGGTGTATTCCGTAGACTCCCTGGCCAATTTCTTCCAAATGCAGTGGCTCTGCAAAGTCGCACCAAACAGGTGGTGCGATCCACTTCCATGATTATTTCAGGGAGTGTCGTATTTAATCCTTGGCCATATCTTGTCTGTACCATGGATCTGGTCCACTCGTCCTCTGGGTGTATTTGCCCAATGAATCTTCAGGCTTCCCACAAGTCCACCGGCACTTGCATGCTGTGCCTCCGGTCGACAAACCTATCAGAATTACAGCATATTACAGCGCGGTACTAGAAGAATCAGAGTCCAAGTGGCTCAAAACATGCCTGACGGGGTCCAAGATTATGTTGGTAATAGGAGATGCATATGAGTGGCAGCCTGGCAGTCTGTTTTGCGAAGCAAAATCTTGAACAAAGGCAGTCCCAGTTCCGCTCACCTCGGTCAACTCATCGACTCCTAGAATCGATGTAGGTCCCTTTTTTCAGAGGACGTCTAACCAGTCCAATCTCGAAGCAAACATTGAGGACTACATCCCCCACATCCACCTAACCCACCGGACCTAACTCAAACCATCCTTTTCGTCTCTTCGGCGCAGACGGCAGTTCCCATGCATCACTTCCTTATGAAGTAGCTGCACGTACGAGACCCGAGCGGAACCAGCCGTGACTGGCCCCGAGGGGCAACTGGGTCGGTGCCGAACGCGAAAAGGCATGACTTGGATATACTTAAAATATCTTAAAATCAAAGGCATGTGCTTTGTTTGAGATTTCCAATCAGCGGGCACGGCCGTCCTCTACTCGCTCTCCGTTCAGCTGTACGATGGGCGGCGTGAGAACCCCACCCTGTACCACACAGGAGAGCAGGGAATTCTTCGACACCACCCCCAAGAGGCGGAAAAACCCAGTGAATACTCCTGTTTTGCAAAATCCTTCGCTTTGGTGAAGAACGTGAAGAAGCAGTTTGGTGACTCAAGCGGGTATGACCATGTACCGAAATGAAAGTCATCCAAAAACGAAGTGCTGCACTTCTCACGGGGCGTTGACGCCCCCACGACCCGAAAAAGAAACTGGTTGGTTGGGGCACATCAGTGACACGGTACTCTGCAAAGGGTGGTTGACGGCTCTCCAAAATTGCAAATCAACGGTTCCTATGTATGGCACCTCAGAGAAGAGCTCTCTCGTCTCCGTCTCTCAATCAGGCAGCGGACACATGGACCACCGCCCGATGCCTTGCATTGCAGATCATGGACATATGAGCAGGATATGTCAAGTGGTCAACCTGCAATGTAGGGTAACTTCAATGATTCAATGACGTTTCTCCAACCATCTCTACAAACGCTCAAGCAAGCTGTTGAGACATTTCCTTCATGAGGGATATTATTCAAGGCGAGATAATATAACCCTTGCAGCGATGATTGATCCCAATGAACAATGGATTTATTCACGCACAATTCTACAAATCGTGAACAAATAATATGGCTTCAAAATGCGGCGACATTATCACTGCCGCAATGATTGTCGATGCCCTTTTCAGGGCTCGGCTCGGCTCCAAGAAAGGCCTGATAGACACTTACTAGTTTCTTCGTTCTGTCCCCTTTGTTCTTTGCTGGTACGGCTCAGGCGTCATCATGGCATCAAACAAAAAGCACTCCGTTGGTTCCTTTTGGAGCTCTTCTCCAACGTGCCAGCGACGGTAACTACGACGCGGAAACTGACGTACTCCTGTCTGCTGCAGGAGCTGAGCTTCAATGGCTCCCCTGGCTTCGCCTTTTGCGCTGCCTGAGAGCAGCAGAGCTTGGCGTGCGGAAGCACAGAATGGAAAGTTGAATTGAGGACGGCTGGGGGCATTGACATTTGGATTCGGATGTCTTTCTTTTCCCAACCCAAAAGAGCAGAAGGCGCCTCTAACCGACACTAGCCAAAACGCGGAAAACCTGAAAGAACAGAAGGTTCATCAAAAAAATAAGAAAAATAAACACACTAAGGTGCCCATGATGTCGTGCTGGTACTGAGTTGTGGCATCTCCTCGAAGTCTCGGGGTGGCGTAGTCCGTACCACCCCAGTGACCCCCGCGGTGAGCAGGCCTGCCGCTGTTCATCTTCGATGTGCCTGGGAATCCCCAAGCATTGCTGAGAGTTTGATTCAGGCGCGCAATGATGTATATAGAGGTCTAGATCACCTGTTGACTCCACACAAAGAACACCAAAGAGGAGGTGTTCTATTCGACTCCTGAGTATCAATATTGAGCTATTTTCCTCTAGGCACCTTTTTGATGGACACCATGAATCCCTCCTCTTGCTCTATTGAGACTCTATTGCCTCAGCCAAAGACCTCGGAATGCGGTATCGCTATCACCTCAGTTGTATGTATCCTTGTGAAGGTGTGCTTCTTAAGGTAATCAATTATTCTAATTACACTTAATTCTACTAGTAACAAGTGCATCGCTTCTAGTAAAAAGTGCCTTACTAGTAGTAACAAGAAGCTATTGGAAGTAATTACAAGAGATCCGCAAGTCTCACTCTCCCTCCAAGCAGCCGGAATCCCGGACTCTTCAAAGGCAAGCCGCGGGGGGGCAGTGGTGTTTGGGAACCCGTCCAATACAACAACTCACACAGCTGTGCAGAATGAAATTCCCCTTGATCCCTGAATTCACCTGTCATCTATAGTACCAAAAATGTCCATATCCCATGCAATGGTAGTCGATTTCATCTACTTTCAGTGGTCAACCGAAATCCCAACATGTCGGGTTTTTTACCAACTACGTTTTCTGACATGTGTCAACTTGATGATCATGGATCCTCCAAACGATGAGTTGATAACCCAAGCACTGCCCACCCCGGTGAAGCCGCTGGCGGTGCCTCCTACTGCGTGATTCTTGGTGAGCACTCAGCAGGAAAGGCCTGGCAACTTCCACCAAGTAGCCGTGGTGGAGAGAATTTGGAGGCGTCCGAGCCTCCAAGCTCCGCCCGTGGAGAATTCAGCCTTTGCTGAAGTGATAAAAGTCAACCCATTCTTAGTTCTGGGATGCGGAAAACCTCCACGGAAAAGTCATCCCATAGATTTGGATCCTAACACAGTGTCCATGGTGTTTCATAAGGACTGTAGATGGCTTTCTACAGCTGCAGGTTGCGCAGGCTTGAGCAACAGACAACCAAGGACATTATCTCGTCTGGTGATTGTTGGATTTTCCGAACACAACATCTTTGCAATGTCAGCGATTTGCCTGTGGCTAAAGGGAAAGGATCTGAAATGCCTTAATGTTCAATCAAGGATGATATTAGGTTGGAGGCCATCGCTAGTAGGTTGGAGGCCATCGCTAGTAGGGTGGAGGCCATCGCTATTAGGTTGGAAGCCATTCCTTCTAGTTGTATATGTTGGTGTTTTTAATTAAGGATGATCGGTTGCACTGGTCCTTGGATATCCTTGGGCCGTGTGACTTTTTTCGCCCGTGGGACTCATCCCTTCGCCTTGGTCAGAAAGATGCACGCGTCTCAACCTGTCGGTTCCACGACCCACTCGGAAGCAAAGGTGTGTAATTCAACCTCCATCCTGGAATAGAGACATATGAAGCAATCGGAAAGCATTATATACCTCTTGGTTTTGGGATGTTGATGGATTTTGCATATTCTGTCTACTTCAAGATGACTATGCAGTACATTTATGCAAGAGGTCACCTGGCTTGACTGTCCTAGACATTCGACACCTCTTCCTGCCATGGTGCTAAAAAGATGACGCTCACGTCTCGCACACATTGATTTAATGAGCATGATCGCGTGCGGTTTTTTGCAGACTCCTGCAATTTTGCACACGAGTCGACGGTCGTCCATCTGGAATGCTCACCCAACCGGCCCCACCGCGTAGGAGTCGTCAGGCGAACAGATTTCAATCTTCACACCTGCCTGGCCTTAGCAACTGTCTCGGCCGTGTCTCCTCTCATCATGGCCATAAACTCCTGGGCGCAGGAACAGCGAGCAAGATCCAGTGATTGTAGTCTTCCACTTGGTTTGAAGATTTGGACAAGTTGTCCACTCAAACTGAATGAGCTCTTTTGAATCTGTTGAATCTGCGGAGTGGTGCTGAGCCTCGGATTGGACGCTGTTCCTCCTACACAGAGTACTTCCTCGAACAACGGGGAGGTGACGCCTTCGAAAAACGGGAGCGAACCTCAAAGTCGATGGAGCCGTCTCCATTGGTGTCGACGGCCTGGGCCAGCACGAGAAAAGGAGAAAGTAGAAACTTTCTCCCCAAATGATGAAATTCCAAGAATATTGAAAGACATGGCGGCCATCCACCTATATTGTGTGAGGGTCCAGAATCTTTTAGCACCTTGACCAAAAGCCTCTGCTTTGTGACAAGAAAATGCCCAAATTGGCTGTTGTTGGCTGCTTGCTGCTTGGTGTGATCCCTAAAACCTTCCAAAGGCCTTCTTCTGTGGACACCCTCACCACCAAAGTGGCGTTTTGGTCCATCCACTGCCCATCCGTCTTTGCATGGCCTTGAGGATCTCCTCGGAGCTTCTGCCAAAGGCCTTTCCGGGAACGAAAGCACATCGACATGGGTGTAGTGGGAGTGAAAGAAAACCCAACACAACAAGTGAAGATAAACTATTTTGGATCTCTTTGGAGACAAACCCATCTGCATGCCTTTTCGGTCCTGTTTGGGTGTAAAGGGGCAAACGAATGATATGCATTACCCAAACGCCAAAGTCAAAGACCGAAGTGTTCAGCTTCGACTCAGACCGACCCCCCCTTACCGTGTTGGACCCACATGCTGGACCAGCCTGGTCAACGCTGCCATTCTCGAGGATCTTCTTCATCTCCTGGAGTGTTCGGTCACAACATTGACTTTCTCTTGCTAGAACTCCCTTCTGCGTAGCTATGCAAAAACCATCGTCTTAAGCACCTCCTTCAGATCAGCAACCCCTATTGGCGTACCCCAAAAGTGAAGAAATGCGGTCAAAGAAAAAATATGAGATATCCTCCGGAAGGATCCTCTGGAAGAATCTCAGCTCCCCGTACACGTCACCCTGACGATCTGAAAGAGTGGATCCCATCATTTCCACGGTCAGACCCGCCCCAGCTGAAAGTGCACCAACCTCTAAAAAGGACACGAATTTGAGAGCCGGCAGTTTTAGATAGTTTTGGTGAGGGTAGTGTAAATCGACCAAATAGATGAAACATGATGAACACCTCGTGCTTGGGGGTCATCTGCTCTTCGTTTGCAACCATCCTCCCATATGTTGTTTGCCTTTTTTGACCCTGCCTCCTGCCTAGAAGCACAATCTGGTTCTTGGGCACTAGAGTGGAAAGGGGCTCGCCAAGACTACGACCTACATCCTCGTCCTGAAAATGGCTTCCCATGACAGCCTGGTTGAACGCCGAAGTTGAACCCGGAGGTTTGTGCTACGATGCCTCCAGAGTGATGTGGCCATCACCGTCCTGGTCGAAGACGCCTCGGAGAAAAAAGCATCCGAAGTGATGCCGTTCCGAGCGGACGCACGACATGTTTCACCGGAAAGAAACGAAGGCTTACAAAAGCAAGGAAATGCTGGGAAGTTCCGGCCAGTCTGAGCACAAGATAGCCCAGCGATCTTCAGGGGTGTGCAATCTTGCAAGCGATGTAACACTCCCACTACATATACCTGCACAATCCTTCTCACAGCACTTTGTTTCACCAGCTCCAATCCTCAAACCACTGGTTTCTGGACAATGGGCATGTCGAAACCCAGCCAAACCGACAGAGTTGTGTATCGTGGGCGGTGCCGAATACTACTCTGACCTGGAGACCACTCAGCCAGAGCGGCTAAATGCTGTGTAGCAAAGATCTTCTTGAAGGTAGCATTTCCTGGGTGCCAGACACCAGCAGGCCCTTCCCCGGCTCCCGGCTGACATAGATAGCATCACTATATATATAACATTCTTCATGGTTGGTCTATCCGTGGTGCTACAACTGCTCCATGGTCCCACATGGGAACTCTAAGCCTCTGGGCCCCTGGCTTGTCAAGAGTTGCTGCTAAGAATTCTGTGTAGTCAATCAAGCCGCTACCATCCGAGTCGACACCTACACAGCATCCCATCGTTCGAGGTCGAAACGCCTCTCCACTCCGTCCACTTCGTCCTCTCCGTTGGCCCAGTGGCTTTCTCTGGAGAAACCCCTCCACAGCCCATGATTTAGGAATGAATCTGTTCCCGCAATGGTTTCCAGCAAGCTGAGAAAGGGAGTGGAAAAGGTTTTGGGATGTGGTTGAATCGCAACTCTTTGCTTCATGCAGCACACCCTCCGATCATGGATCTGCAGTCACCCCTTTGCTTCACCAAAGGCCCGTGCAGGGAGCAAATTTGCAGTTATTTGCCCCACCTTCCATGATGGCTTCCAAGTCGACTCCGGCTAAAATGTGTTCCAAGTCGGCTTTGGCCATGCCATCCTGCAAGCAAGGACCCTCCAAACTCTCTTCCATGACAATTATAGAGAATGTGGGGCGTTCCAACCGCATCTCAATTGACACTGTGTGCTTCTAAAATATTCGGCAGATATTCGATGAGCATGAGCATGTGAGAGAGAAAGAGAGAATGAGGCACGCTCACACATTGTGACTGTCTAGAGTATGTCCACTTGCTATAGTAGTACATGTGGCGGGTGGTTTGAAGAGACCAAACAAAGTGAGCTCCAGCTGTTTCCCAGACATTATTTTTTCTTGAGCTGAGATACGAGTACGTTGGGGAATGGGTGGTTCAATGACATAAACTTGTTCACCATCACAAAATACACACGGTAAGGTGTGTTTCAAGGGTATGAATCTGAGTCACTGCGTTTTTACCTTTTGTGTTGCATGTTGGCAGAAGATGGTTTGAAATTCTAGTTCGAAGGAAACGCCTCTTCAAGATAAACAAATTCAGGCTCACTCAGTCTTCCAAGACTATGATTCAGGGATTCCATGTCCATAGAGTATTTCAGGGATTCTTCAGATTGACCCAGTCAACCCTTCGCAGAACCCAGCTGAGAACTGCCTTGGCCCGTTCTTTTTTGCAGCCCATTCCCACCACATCGTCTTCGGGCCTTTTCCACCCTGTCGTATCCCAAAAGAGCCTCAACCACCTAGGTATATGATTTATCCAGACCACACCCTCCAGATCCCCCGCGCTCCGCCCGCGATGCCTTGAGCTCCTGGGAGGTCAAGAAGCCATCGCCGTTCGCGTCCAATGCTTCGAAGGTTTGTCGCAGCGCCTGGAAGCAGCGGAGGCGTCATTCGGCCCAGGCGACTCCCGCGCCCCGGGAGAAGAAAGAAAGAGGTTGAAAGAATTGGAAAGGATGCGGAAAAACAAAAAACACAACGTGCGGTGCCTATTTGCGGGGAAGCCCTGGTCGTTTCGATTAGCAATAGTGCATGGTTGGATCCATCAGTTCCACATCTCATCTGTACAAGCCCAGAAAACCACCCGAAGCGATGAATCTTCAAGAGCAACTGAATTGCTTCACTGCTGTTGCATAGAGCGGGAAAGGCTGACCTGTAGGCCCCAACTTAAAATCAAGTGAGCGAATGTTGTCCAGCAGCTAGTAGAAACAATAAGCTACTAGGAACAAGTGCATCGCTTCTAGTAACAAGTGCCTTACTAGTAGTAACAAGAAGCTAGTAGTAACAAGTGCCACGCTACTAGGAACAGGTGCCTTACTAGTAGTAACAAGAAGCTAGTAGAAACAACCTGAGGTGTAGGTGCCGTGGATCTTAGGGATCTCAATTGAGTTCAAAAATGTCTGTAAAACCACCCCTGATGGGGACGGGGGCCCAAACGCATGAGGATCATGATCTCTTCTTTGTGGGGAGCGTGCACTTTTCTTGAAGATTTGATTCTAGTCGAAACCTCTCAAAGTTGAGTCTAATCTACAAACGTAACTGGAGTATCCACGTGAAGAGGTATACAGAAGGAGATTCCATCCATCCTTTGGGCTAAGAAGGAAAGCAAAGACCCCTCTCGACTCTCTACGGTTCAACCCAAAAATGGGTCGACCTCGGGAAGTCGCGGTCAGGCAAGGGCCCAGGCGATTCGCAACTCTCCCACAGTGGGACCGCCTTGATCTTCTCTTCACTGAGCTGACTGGCAATGATGTGCAGGGCAGCCTGAAGCGGTCGTTGAGTCGTTGGGTCTCCGGTCAGACTTTCAGAGCCAGAAGGAGGAGCGATGCCCCATGTCTCACCCTTCACGGGGTCATCTGCTGCTCAACGGAGGTCAACCTAGAATCCCACAACAGACTGCCAGTGAAATGCAAAGTCCCGGGTGGGGGGAGGTCTGCAGAGTTAAAAATACAATAGTACTCTATATATGACCTATACATTACATAACTATATACTAATTATATGTGACTACTAACTACAATAATTACAAAAGCATTTCGTGCTCACCTACCGTCCAGAGCTGTCCAAGCCTCAACCCAAAGATCGGACACTTCACCGAGGGAAGTGGGTACAACACTTAGGCAGGTTCAGAAATGGACGGGTCTTCTGACAATAAAGTAATTCAAGAAAAGAAAGACCCAAAAACAATGAGGTGTTGCTTTTCGATCCACGAAACGCTTCATAGGGTGGTACGGTTCAAGACACAGAGTAACATTCGGTTGCGCTAGTCTAGTTGATGAGGCAATGCTGCATAAATGACTTCGGGCTTCCAGCATCATCATAATATGGCCTCTAAACCTTATCCCTCAGTTAAACAATCATAGAAATTGGTACTGGTAGAGTTTACCTCATAGAGAAAAGTCAGCATCTTCCCAACAGCCCAGCAGCCGATTGGTCCCATTGTTGCTAAAGATTGCTCAACGACAACGAGTAGAAGCGGAGGCGGATGCCTTCTTCATCTTATGCTGATTCTGAAAAGCTCTCAGGTTGTCCACGAGGCCAGCCTGCACAAAAGGCCCTTGCGTTCAACATGCACTCCAACCAGATGATAAACATCACTCATGTTCTGGGCCCGTCGTGTTTCTGACAAATGACTCCAGATTCGAGGCTCAACCCTTGAAATCATTTTATCAACGTTCCCACGCTAACCAGCCTTGGACCTTGGAAGAACTGCACCATCTGAATTGAAGTCACGCGATCTCCAAACCAATGAAAGAGCCGAACAGTGAGATGTTGAAGACCCTCCTACCCAGAAACAGCAACTTCTCACGGTAGTATCATGGCACTTGACCATGGCTGCTTGGATTCGCAGGTGCTTGGCAGAAAGATTGCCATCGACGTTTAGCACGACGACAATACTGAATGACATACGCTTTGGGGGTTCGAGTCCCACTGACTCGAACGGTCCTTTGTTTTTCGATAGCCCACGGTTTTCAGACGTTTTCCATATTCGGTTTCATTCGGTCGCCTGCAGGGACACCTTGGTGGCCCGCGGTGCCCGGCACCTCACGGCGATGCACCGGGTGGGACGTCCCTGTCCAAAGCACAAGGTGTCAACTCATGCCGGGGCATACCATGCAGCAATAAGGCTCATATAAGGCTCATACCATGACAATAAGAATTATATGATTAGAATTGTAATTACTAGCTTCTTGTTACTACTAGTAAGGCACTTGTTACTACTAGCGTGGCACTTGTAATTACTCTCTTTGAACCATACCATGATTCCTGGGCATACTCCAGTTCGACCCTTTGGGGGTCGATTGCACTCCCTGAAATAATCATGGAAGTGGAACATGGCCCCTTGGACCATTTTTCTCTACAAACAGGTAATTGTGAGCTTCCATGTTGGTGACTCAGAGTGTATGACCCACACAACCCCACAAGGTTTCTACTCCATTTCCTGCATGAGTGCTTTCGTTGTGGTTTGGGGAAAGCAACTGGGCAAAGACTTGGGCAGAGGGTCAAGACCTGCAGCCTGCGGCTTCGGCTTCGCACAACTCCGCTCCTTTTTACATCCTCAGCTGTTTCACGTGCGTTCTGAGCACCTGCTCCTTTGGAGGAGTGCCACTTCTGAACTAAGTTCGGCCAAGCTGCCTGCGGTGATCTGATACGGAGTGTGCTCAGTTTATCACCTTCTGTGTGAGAAAGTCCACACAACAGGGCACCAAAAGAGCAGGACGTTTTGCAAAAAAAATATGATTGCATGCACCGAAAAAGAACCAGAAGCGAATTCAACTCACCCTCTATGGTTGGAGTGGGCAGGGAGGAGGAGGAGGAGGAGGAAGTGGTGATGATGATGATGATGACGACAGTGGTCGATGTTTAATTTGCATGCTTGTTCACCCTGCCCGTTCGCTGGTTCCCCCAGAGCCAGTATGCCTCTGTTCAATCACATCACTATCCATTCGAAGCCCAAGAAAACATAACGTCTCCATCATCATGGTCACACTCAGAAACTTAGCAGAACAACTAGCCTGCAGCTTCAGTGATTGCCCGGCATCACGCTCCAGTGCATGTGCCACACCGCAGCTGGGACCGAAAGTCTTGGCCGCTTCGCCCTGCTCTTCGCGGGTGCCGCGTCTCAGTGGTTTTCTGGCCGCCTGAGATCGGGAGCGCATCGGTGGCCAAGGAAGACAGGCAGTTCCCTCAACCTGCAAGTTTCTCATTCTTGACGTCTAAGCAATGACCTGCAAAGGAGAACGGCACCATTCATCCCCGGATTCTCCGATGTTCTTTCTTCTCATCTCAAATTCCAAACATATGGGTCCACATCTGCTAATCAGATTCAACTGATGGTCTGATTCTGGGAATCTGTCTCATTGTTGGGTCTGATTCTCAAGCTTCCACCCATGACCGGGCCACCTGGTTTTCAGTGCCGTCAGTGAGCCCTTCAGTGACTCGACCGTGTGGCCATGGCCTGGCAGTCGTGCTGAGCTGTGTCCACGTGAGACGGGTGCCTCCAACATTGTGTTCAACAAAAATGATCCTGGGGACAACCCGTTTGTAGCTGTAGGTGGCCCTAAACCTCAGTCTTGGAAGATGAAGACATGCTTCCTTGGATGGGGCAACGGTGCAAATGGGGTATTATCCCACACAGTTTAGAAGTGGCAAACGCCATTCCCGCCGGAGCAACGAGTGTGTCCAAACTTGGGAATCCTCTCAAAAATTTAGCTTTGAACTTTGAACTGGAAAGGGGTCTGACCTTGGTGTTGTTGGAGGATAGTGTTTCAAGCGTTGGAGGGATCACCCAGCCCTTCCCATTCCCACAGCCCTCCATGCAGGCCTCGTCCATAGATCGCCTGGCCTTCCAGCCTCCTGCAACCACGGACTCCAAGAGGTGGAAAAAATGTTACAAATGAGGACTTGGACCACAACAAAGTTGACCTCAACCCAAGACATTGTCAAGGGATTCACTGGATTGGTATGTGTGTAAGAAGCAGGATCCCTCCTCTCGAATGTGGAAGCTTGGGCGGTTTCATGGGGTAGAACCCAACCCCATGCTGAACCCATTCTTTCGGGACTTATTAGCAGCTAGCCTACGATACAAACATGGATGACCTGGGCAGACTCTCTGTCAAGGGCAGCTCCTCAGTGGGGTACGTTGTGACAGCACGCACCAGAGGTTCGTTCATGTTCTCAATCCCTTCCAATAGAAAGGGATGGTAAATAGGGATGGTAAAGCATCCCTCATAGGGGAGCTCAAGTTGGCATGGGTGTGGATCTCTCAAACAGATCCGGAGGAACATTGTGCCTGGAAAAGCTGGCATATTAGCATGTTTGAATACGTTTAAGTAAAGGAATATTGAAGTACCTTTTCCGATCAAGCTGCTACTGTGTACATCAAGAGTCACCCATGTAGAGTAGAGTCTCTCTGCAACCAGTCTGACTCTAAAGTCTAAGTCCACTTTCTCATCGGTGAAACTTCATCAACAAGACCGCCGTTGAGTCTGCAACGCCGGTCACCTCATCCAATCCGATGAGTGGTTCTGGTACTTCAGCATCTGCGCGATCGCTGAGGGGCAAATGAAAACTGAGATAACAAACAACGACACCAGCGGCGCCTTGAACCCCAAAGGTTGTGTCGGATGCTCGGAACTTGGAACACTTGTGGCCCAACATTTGTGGCCCGAATCTGTGCCAAAATCTTTTCAATGGCGCCTCTTGCAGTCAGCTGGTTTGATCGTGCTTGCTGGCCCTGGTTTTGTTGAGCTTGAGAATGCTCCAAAGGTCCCACACAGGATTGCACCAGTCCAAGAAGAAAGTAGGTCAAGACCCTGGTGAACCTCCCACCGCCCAACAAAATGTCAGAAGCGTAAACTGCCAAGATCAACGAAAGACTTTCTTGATGGCCGAACATGAACAGGGACGGTCTCGACAAGCCAAACCACCAAGGTGAAAGCAGAACAAAAAAGAATGCCGCAACATGGGGAGGCCACATAAACAGACCACCAGAGGTTTTGAGGGCGGTGGTGGTGGCAGGGATGATCCAAAGCTTTCCCACACCCCTAAGGACATTGCACCTACAAAGCATCGCCCAAAGGAATCAAAGAGAACCTACAGAGGATTTGATGAGATGCAAGAAAAGTCCAGCCCCATCAAGCGATTTCGGAAGGTCCCCCAAGTGAGTGAGATCATTCAGCATGTCCTTTTTCTAGATGCGTTCCTTTCCCTGAGATTTAGCTAGGCATTCCGAGCCTGGAGGGGTGCTGAGGAGGGGCAAGCTGACACGGTGGAAGCCTGGCCACGGTGGAAGGGTGACTGAAGAATCGTTCAGGCCTGTACCTGAACCACTGAAGAAACGTCCAAGCCGCCATAGATGTCCTTCGATTCCGCTGTTCTTAGGGGTCCTTCTTTTGCCTCCGATTCACACGGAGCCATTCTGAGTCCGGATTCCTGGATGTTGGATGATGTTGGAACACATGCGTTGTTTTGAAAAGAAACAGTGGCACAAATGGTGTAACTGCACCCCGTTTGAGACCCATATTTCAGGCCGAAGACGGTCTTCCTGATTTCATGCGGTGATTCGGATCGATTCTTAGAACTGTGATACCAATCCCTACCAATGGGCGCTTCCAAAAACTGAGCGCCGGCGTGAGTGAGGAAGCAATGCACACTGCCTTGCGTGATCATATGGAGTACTTGACGAATCAACCTGGGAGTACAGAATATTGTGAGCCAAGAAGGGATGTGTTGCACTATCACAGACGCAAGAAGGGATATTCAATTCTGGCCCTCTCTGAGCGGAGGTAGCCTGCACCCACCCATCAGTAGTCTGCCAGGCATTTAAAAAACCATCCTGTTGAGGCGCCTATGAATAAAGTTTTGGCCACTGTGAGTTCGCGTGTCACTCCTTCCATCTTTCGGAGTGGCGACGTCCTACATCCGGTCCAATGTCAAAGGCCAAACGGGACGGCGCAAGCAGTCTGGTCGTATAGACTTTCTCATGGGCTGCTTTTTCCTGCCAAAGGAAGTTGTCTCTTGTCACGACAATTTTGGGCCTGTGAAACATTCCGAACTTGGGGCGGTTCCCATTGGCTGACCCCCGGAACCCTCCTTGTCGTTCCAAAATGAACAGAATGCATTGGTACAAGTACTGGGGCACGCCCAGATCTGATGTCTTCCTGGCCCAAAAACTGCGTGGCTCCCAGCCCTGTGCCTCTTCAGCCGGTTCCAAGTCCAGCAGCGAGAGCCCAGACAAAGGCCTCAGGCTCTCATCTCACAACACCAGTGGTTCACTGTGGTGTGGTCTTATTATGTCTTATTCAGGTTTTGAAGGAGCCAGATTCCCTCGATCTGATCAATGGACACCCTTGAAGGGGATGACTACTTGAAGTTGTTTCTTAGGGGGAACACAGCATAAATCCACCTCGATTGACATCTACACTTACATTGACATCTACTCCAAGAACCGTCCTGGTCCTAGTCTCCCTTTCAGGTTGGGTCTGTGTGGATCCGCATGCATTTCCTGGTCGAAAAATGGAAAGTGTCGAATCGGTGCAACAGATCTTTTACTTTAAAGTGGAGTAATATGTATGGAAGTTTCACCCCAATGAAGAACTGTCCCTTGCAAAGACTCTTGTTTAGGCACACCTTACACGATGTCTTACATGGTCTTGCAGGGTGTGTTGGGCCACGCAATGAAGCTGCCTTTCTTTCGTGCAGAATATGGTCATGCCCAATGCTTCAGTTCTGCGCCGACAATTCCCTTCTGAGATTCCCGTCTGGAGCTGTGAGAGCCGAGTGGGCCCAATGCCTGGCGGAGCCCTGCTGTTCACAAGCCCCAAATTGCAGGACCTGAAAGGCTTCAACTAACACTGAAAATAAAAATTGATGTTTCATGGGTGCTTTGGAGAGTGAAAAACTGGGAACATGTATTTAGTCTTGATTATATATGTGTTTTTTGGTTGTATATGTAATACTGTAATATATTATATGTCTAGTTTTATACTAATACGATTCAGAACCTAACTTTACCTGCCATTCACTAGTTTGACCACTAGTCCCCTGAACATTCTAGGGTCTTTCAGCCTTGGTCCATACCAATCCACTGTCAGCTGAATTCTCCTCACCGTGCCCTGCCCCTGCCTGTCACCATGCTTGCAATAGCGCTGCAGCGGGACTCCCTGGATCTCAGGCTTGAACACATGGACAAGTATTTGCCGTGGAACTACATCCCACCTTTCTTGTAAAGGAAGAATCCACCCACACAAAGAAACTGAGTTGGAATGGAGAAATTGCCTGGCCAATTGGTTGTTGCTGTGTACCACCAGTCAGCTTTTGTGGCTTTTGTGATAATTGTAGTAGTTGGCAGTTGGCATGACTGTGGGTAGCTGGTAATGCAAATCAATATTGGTCGGTCATGATGCATCATCAAGCATGGAACACGGCAGTTCTCAAAAAGTAAAAGATGCCACGGATCACTTATGTCACTAATGCTCCACTCTATTTGGACACTACACTAGGGTTCGTTGCCAAAGCTGTTCACTTGGGGAATGAATGAGCACGTGTACACCGAAATGGCAAGCTGATCTGGCCCAGTGACTTAGTGGGAGACAAAGCTTGTTCATGCCAAGCTGGCGGAATTTGGGCGATGTGGTGTCCAACAGCATCTCACACTAGGAGTGAGAAGTGTCTTGTTCCTTGCCTCGGGGACGAGAGCATCTTGATGTCGGTGCAGGTCGGGTGCCGCCTGGGGACCCATCGAACCGAAGTTCGAAGCCTCTTTCGAGGGCTAAAGGTCGAAGCAGGAAGCTCTTGGGATGGGGGCAGCAACAGCCTCAAGTCCCAGGATCCCAGGAACAGAGCTACTCCATTCAAGGACGCAAATAGGGGCTCCTGGCCTTACTACTAGGAACAAGGACGCTACTAGTTTTGTATAGTTTTTATCTCGAGACTGAGAACGCTTTTGCTGTCCAAACCGATGGTTTCTAGTCTACGTGTCCGACGTGTCCTTTTCTAGGGAGTCTCGGGTGGGTTTCGCAAGTCCTTGGATACCCTTTGTTACTAGATGCTTCTTGCTACTAGTAGCTATTTGATCCTAGTAGTAATGCCCTTGTTACTAGTAGCGATGCCAGGAGCTACTAAAAGCTTCTTGTTCCTACATGCAAGGCATACCCACATCAGCTCATGTCGTCAAGCCTCCAAAGCTTCCCCTGAACAACCTGCACTGAGCCCCACACACCAGCTCAAAGCGGCCAATGCGACCCAAGTGCTTTCGTCCCCTGAAAACAGAACACCACGACAAGAAAGCAATGTCATATTCACTGTTGATGTATTCAAAGTCTCCGTGTATTGGTTCTTGATCCACAGCCTACATTAGGTTTGCCAAGACCCAGAGCCGCGAAAGGGTTCGCCAAAAACCCTGCCAATACCAGTCAGTTCATGGTAAAATGGTTGGGGAGTCCCATGCTCAAACTATGGAGGATAAAGAAGATCCCAAAACCTGTCATGGCGGAAAATAAACATCCAAACAGTGGTGGTAGCAATGCTATATAGGATGTGTTCAGGTGCACTTCACGTAGCATCACCACATGTTTTCTTCTTTCTCTCTGTCAGTCTCTCTCTCTCTCTCTCTACAGGTGTGAAGGTCCAAATCTTGATTGCAAAAACGAACAGAGACATCGACATAGGAATTTCCCCCATCTTTACTCCAGGCCCTCTTGTCCACTTGAAGATACCGATACCCCTGATGAGCTGGTCAGCCGCTGGTTGCCTACGCAGGTTCCCACCATCTCAATGACTCAACTCCCTTCCATGGGCGATGGCGCACGTTGCCCCTGAGACCCCGGCTTGGGCGGGTGCTGCGTACGAGCGCGAACATAATCCAGCTCCTCTTCACATTTCCTGGCAGATTCAGGCCATTATCAAGCAGATCGACGGCACAGGAGTTCGTCATGTTGGCTTCTGCAGAACTCTTGGCCCACACCCACAAGAATGTGCACAAGCTTGTCAAGCTTCCGTCTGTTTTCGCTCTTGAGGTTGGCTAGCTCCTCAAGTCGAAGTAGACTCATCCTAAAACTCCAGTCCGCCTCCCAGCCTCAAAACATCTGTCTCCAAAATGCCAGGGCCAATAGGCTCTTTCTTGCGCCTTACTTCCCTACTTGAGAACGGGCGTACGCTGAGTATGCTGAGGATTCTTGCTGAGTACTCTTGGAACCACATTAACCCCAAGGTTCGCGCATCCCTTCATACACATTTGTTCTTATCATCCACAAAAGACAGTTTGAAAAGTAACAACAAAACGACAAATCCCAAAAATGTTGTGGCTGCCTAGTCGCGAAGATCGGGTTCCGCATGTGCCAACCCAAAACAGGGGCCTGAAACCAGCTCTGTCTGTCTTCGGCTAGCAGGGCCTTGCCCAGATCAGCTCACCCTGCACGCGTGTGTAGTCCGAGGAAATACCTACGCCGTGAAGGCCCGACGTATAGGGTTGGGTGGAGGCAACCGAAAGTGGAGTGAGAAGAGGCACCGAGAGAAGAGCGCAGCCATTGGAGACCTGGAGATCAAGAAGTGGGCTTCACCCATAAAGAGTGGCGACCTGGAGTCTAGAAGGGAAAAACCCTTGATATCCTGATGACCGTTCTACAATTAATTTGCTCCGCATATGCTGGTGGGTAGCAGAAAATGCAACCTTGAGGTCTTCTCGATTTGCTTGAGAGGCTTTGCTTGAGCATTGAACGAAGAGGGTGATCCTGAAAGGTTGTCCTGATCGAGATCCTTGAATTCTGGACAGAACAAAGGTGGGGACCACTGCGAGAAACCGTGGTAGACGCAAGTAAGATGGAAGGATGACAAGAGTACAAATCCGCCAGAAGGAAAAAACAAAGCACGTATACAATCGTACAGTAGATGATAACTTACCCCATCTGAGGCCATCCTCTATCCTGGTGGTAGTCATCAACCGCGGCTACCTCTTTGGTTGAAAAGATCCTTTCTGCCAAGTGGGAGATTACACCAGTCCCAGTGACCTCTTCGAACCCCAAGTAAACACATGAAGAGTGACCATCCACCGATCTCGGCTGGGACGACCCCCCGGTCTCACCCGGGAGATTGGGCCGCCCTCCAGCGCCCTGCGAAGCTCCTGGATGTCCACCGGATCTGGGAAACTGGAGGGATCGATGGTGGTCATTAGACCCATCGCAAACCGCATGGGTCTAACGCATGAGAACAAGTACATTAAGGCATGTTTAGAGGTCATGGCGGATACGATACAAGAGAACGTCACTGCTCTGATGAACTGGAGCTGGGGATCCTTCTCCATCAAGAACAGATGAACTTCATGTTTTGCAACCGCGAGTAGTAACAATAAGCTACTAGGAACAAGTGCCTTACTAGTAGTAACAAGGACGCTTCTAGTAATTCAAGTCTGATGCCATTTCGCCGTTTGCGGCCTAGCTCCATGTCCACCGAATCCATGTGACACGGTGCACTTTCTGACCCCTCAAAGCAGGATCCGTGTGAATGCCTGTAATGCAGACTCTTCATTATGTAATATGAAGAGGTGCAAGGGATGTATTAATCAAGAGTCTATATCAAATGCTACTAGTAGCTCCAAAGTGTGGCATGGAGTTCGGGATGCCAAACTCAGCACCCGTTCGGCCCTTCGGAACAAACCCAGCGAACCTTCTGGCATGGGCGATCAAGCGGATCAAGCGCAAATGGATTGTCAAGCTTTCTTTGTAGGTTCAACTGGGAAAGCCGCAGGATGATTGACAGGGAAAGCCTGTTCTTGATTGGTGGGGTTGCCTTGTTCTTGGGTCATGTCAAGAGGGTGCTTCCTCATTCTCCACTTGCTTGAAGTAGAGAATAGACGATGGATTCATAGGGGCACATCACTCGTCAAGGACATCAAAGGCAATGTCACAAGGTCCAGGGAATACACCCTGCCTTTGTGTGTCGTCTGGTCGCCTTTGGTCTTGGTCTAGGAATCTGCCTCACCCAGAGGGAACATATCCCTGTGAGTTCACAGAATAGTCAAGAAGCCTGGAGATGTTCCAAATCCCTTTCTGTGGTTGTCTTTTGTTTCTGATTCACGGCCCAGCCCTTTGTGGGCTGCATTGAAGAGTCATTGCTTTGAGCCGACACATTCTGTGGATCTCCAGACGATCACACAAACCACACGAATTGCGCCACTCCTTTGGAGGACATCGCCAGCTCGACTGTGGGGAGAACTCAGAGAAGTTCGATGACAAATCAGTCTGGATACGAATCATGGAAGATCCACTCCTCGTCCAAACCCACTTGTTACTTGAGGCCAAGGGTATCTATTGAGGGCGTCTTTCATGAGGATGATGCCACTCCCACCCAGTCTGTTCGAACCACCTCAGGTCGGTAAGGTGGACCCGGCGATCCGACTGGGGATCTTCGGGGCCTCAGAAGCTACTAGTAGCGATCCTTGCTCCTAGTAGGGATGCCCTTTGTTCCTAGTAGCTTCTTGTTACTAGTAGTAAGGCCAGGAGCTACTAGTAGCGAATGTTGATTCCCAGCAGATTGCCAATCATCTATGGCTGTGTCGACACCTTTTCCGATTGTGTGAGCAAACAACATCTCGGGAGGTGTCCTGAGAATTCTTGGCCCACATGTGGGGTATAAGATAGGTCTTGTAAGGTGCTGTACTTGACTGCATTTTATGTGCATATGTGTGCTGGCATTTTAACTACATGCATATCGGACCATACCCATGTTATGGCATGAATTGGGTTTGTGGTGCCCAACTGCCTCAAATCCAATAATCCAATCCAAGTCCACCACTGCCGCTCCCGGGCCATCCTGAACACCCCAAAACCCCTGGCCTGATCCATTCATGTTGCAAGGCCTGGGCGCATGGTTCACAGCCAAAAGGCCAAAAGAGAAAAACAAATGCCATCTGCTGAATTCCAGATGGCCATGAGAGTCATGACTCAAAACTGGAAGAAGAAGAAACATAAATGGATCAACAAACATGGTATGGCCCATGTATCATATTTGGATGTGTCAACTAATGATATTTGACAACCTTAAAACCATTGAAAACCTGTCTCCCGTGACCATGCTTTTCTACGGGACTTCTGTTCATAGGTAGCGACAGATCTTCAGCATTTGGGTAGCAGATACTCTGGAAAAATAGATAACAAGAGTAGTTACTGTATATAATAGGATAGCATGTGCAGGAGGTTACCGTGAATTGCTATGCACCTGCTGTGACAAACCATGTAATGTGGGCTTGCCCACGTCCACCTTGCATCAAAAAAGCGGAAGGAAAGACCACAATGGCTCAAGGTGCTTGGGTCAAAGCCGGTTGGAAACTGGAGGAACATCCATTGGATCACTTTGTTGGGGGGTTGGAGGGTCAGGACACCTCAGATTTAGGCATTCCCAAGACCCTCATGAAGAGCCAGCCTCTTCAGCGCTGTAGCGCTGGCTGGGGTCAAACTTAATCAGCATCCGGATGAGGCCCTGCGCAGGAGCTGAAATTCAATCACATCAATCAAAGTTGGCGGGTCAAGTTTGAAGCCTCTAGGTTCTTGCAAATCGTACTGAATCTCAAAACTTGAAGACCAAACGGGTGTTTTACGGTGTTTATAAACCTACTGAACGTGGAGTGTACAGCAATCCCCACGCTAACCTGGTCATGGGAGCTGGCATTGGCTCGGATGCCATGTAAAGCTGTAAGGAGGGCACTTCATGCATCTTCCTTCTTTCTTCGTACAGGCTTAGTAGGCTCCCCTGTATCCACCCTCAGCAGCCTAGCCCAAGAATGGCGCTTGGCAAGCCACAGGATTTGAAACGAAAAGAAAAGCTACCCCCAGTCAGCTGTGCAGTGTTCATGAAGTCTACACTGACTAATCATGGAAGTGGATGGCATGGCCCCTTGGATGACCATTTTTTTGAATACCGGATAGGTGGTGCCAACCACTTCCGTCTGAATGACTCGGAGTGTACCGGAAAATACACACACACCCTTGGGCCAGCCATCTCGCCCGCTCGGCTTTCCGCTGAAACCTTGGCATCTTCGGAGATGTGCCTCCAATCCTGGCACTTCCGGCAGGTCATTTCTGGACCCCTTTGATTGGACCCAAACCATGGTGGGTTGGTCCACGACCATTGGGACTCACGACCATTGCTCAGGGTACACATTGTGCTCGCGCTCATTCACCAGGGTTTGGGCAGGTGTTTATGCACAGGCCTCTACCGAGATAACCAGTTCTGGCCCACATCCATGTTCGTGTCAACCGCGACGGGCTCGCAACTCCGACTTTTTCAGCGCTCAAGATGTGGCCAACAAAACCTCGCACACACCTGCACATGGCACTCGTAGAAACACGCTTCCCCTGGCGGACATCTAAGCAACATTCTGTTCAGCAACATCAGAATATGACGAGAAACATCTAGCCCCAGCCCAGCCCTTCCTGGTATATAATGTTTGTCACGGAAGAATCATGGGTTCCGCGAGATGTCGAAGACTGGTCATTCTCTCACAAACATAGCCCTGCCAGGCATTGGATTTGTTTCTTAAAAATGTAATATTTAAAACAAATAAACAAAAAAAAGTAATATAGTAACAATAATAACAATAATAATAGTACAGCAATAATATTGACGGAAATCTCCAGTACTTCAGCATCTTCCCTCAGGGAAGTGACACCATGCCCGATCGCTTGACGGTGCTGTCCCGTGAGGTGGCCTTGTGCTCGAAAGTGAAGTTGCCACCCTTGACCTTCTGGAGAACCTCCACAGCTATCCAAAGCAAACGTGGCTCCTTTACAGAGCTGAGAGATGTTTCTCTTGGAAAGAGGTGGCAGGCTGACCAATGTCGCTCGAAGGCCTTCTCAGCTGGCCAAAAGGGACACTATGTATATATATATATATGTTGATTTGCATTCGGCATGAGCACCAGCCCACTTGCCGGCCGTCGAGGGAACACCTTTAGGCACGAGTTCCGCAGGTTGGAAAATAGGTGCGCCCACATGTGGTGGTAGGATCCACTTCGAGGTTTTTGAGATTGGTAGCGGAGCCCTGAATAGCAGGGCTCCGGGTAGATAGGACTCTACTCCGGATCATTCGGCATGAGCGCGGCTGCTAGTACTTCAGACTCCACTGGTCTTCGATCGTTCAGTGGAGATTCAGAAGATGCCAAAGAATACAAGCGATGGAAGGTGTGGGTGAGCAACAAACTGCTCACCATTGCTGACAAGGTTCCTGAACACGCCCGTGGCGCCTACGTGTACACCCTTTTGTCTGGCAAAGCATTGGAGTGTGTAGAGCACCTTGACCCCAGCAGTTATCAGAAGAAGGATGGCGAGAAGATCATCTTCGAACGCCTGGACCAGCGTTTTCCTCAGAAAGACGCTTCCGACGAGATGTCGGAAGTTTTGACTGAAGTGTTTGCAGTCAAATCCCATGAGGGAGAATCTCTGAAGGCCTGGATTTCTCGAGCAACTGAACTGTTTGATCGATGTCAACGCAAGGTCAACGTCAACTTTCCTGAGGAAGCTCGCGGTTGGATGACCCTACATCGATCTGGTTTGAGCGATGAGCAAAAGGCAGTTGTCCTCGCTCGGTCGTTGGGAGTGTTGAAGAGGGAAGAGATCGGTCGTGCCATGCGCTCTTGTTACCCCGACTTCGTTGTTGGCAAGAGACGCGCTGCAGGAATTTCACTGGTCGAGGATTCCCTACCTCCTGAGGACGACATCGCTGCTGATGAAGAGTTCGACGAACTTGAACAGTTCTTAGCAGAGCATCAGGTCGCCTCCGAAGAACCTGATGAGTTGTTCGATGAACCTGATGTAGCCGAGGCCCTAGCTGTGTCTTGGAAGGAGAGGAGAAAAGAGATGGGTCAACTCCAACGTGCCCGCCGTTTCAAGCAAGCTCAAGATGTTCGTCGCTCCTTCAAAGTCGAGATTGAGGAGTTGAAGCGTCGCACCAAATGCAACAAGTGCGGTGCTGTCGGACATTGGGCTCGTGAGCGCAAGTCAGGCAAGGGTGCTTGGAACAAGTCAGCATCCTCAAAAGGGTCGTCCAAGGGCAAGGAATCAGCTGCAGCCATGGTAGTTGAAGAACACTTCATCGCCATGATCGACATCCTGCCATCCTCTTGGCGATCCTTGCAGTGGTTGAGAGAGAAGCAACAGAAATGTTCACCTACTGCTGAAGAGCAGCTGCTTGTGAGTTCACCTGGGTTCGGAGTTTTGGACTCCGGTTGTGGCCGCTCCATCATTGGTTGGGACGCATTGCAAGAGTTCAAAGACTTGTGGAAAGCCCGCCAGATGGAGATCCCAGAGCCTTTCTCTGAGGTGAACCACTTCAAGTATGGTAACGGCCACAAAGAGATGTCCAAACAGGCCATTCGTGCGCCCGTCCATCTCGGTGGCAGGGCAGGAACCATCAAGGCAGCCATTGTGCAGGGCCAAGCGCCCCTGTTGATCTCTCGCAGTGCACTCAAAACCCTGAAAGCCACCATCAACTTCGAAACGAATGAACTGACTGTTTTCGATGATCGTGTAGTCATTCCTTTGGCCACCAATCAAGCTGGCCAATACACTGTTGATTTGCTTGGCAATCCTGAAGGCTCCAACAGTGCCTTCGAAGAAATCATGATGACCACCGCCATCGATCAGGTCAGTGCACCAACCCTCGACGTGTCGGGTAGTGATCCGCCGGCCATGTCGTCCATCGAGCTCAACAACGAGAAGCTGATGGCTCCAGATGCAGGTTCTCCGAATTCCGAAACAGCATCGTGGAGTAGGGTAGATATGTATGCCACTCATGTTCCTTCGCTAGGTAAGCAGGGTCCCAGATGGACGACAGTCAAACATAGAATTGTGACCGACCTTGATTCTCATGAGGTGCTTTTCGACGAGCCAATTGATCCCAGTAAAGGTAAGGCCAAGTATCGTCATGCACTCCCTCCACATGTACTCCGATGTCAAACCGAATTTCTGTACACGCCACAGGAAGAGTGTCTGGTCTTGGAGAGCCTGCCCAAGCATCATCTTCGGCAGTTGGAGGCCATTGTTCGGGAGACGCTTGCCGTACAGCCCCATGACAAGTCCCAACAGTCTCATGATCATGGTAAGACACTTCTAGTTGCCGAAGTCTTTTCACCGCCTCGATTTAGTCCGGTGGTGGAACAAATGGGCTTCGCGAGTCGTTCATACGATTTGCTCAACGGGTATGATTTTCGACGTGCCGCCGACAGGTCAGCTGTGAAGCAAGAACTGAGTGAGAGACCCCCCAAATTGCTTGTTCTCTGTCCGCCTTGCACGGACGAAGGCGGTTGGTTCAACCTGAACAGCATGTACATGACACCAGCCGAACGTGCAAGACGCATAGCTCAGAGTCGCATGTACATCCGCTTTTGCTGCCAACTGTTTGAGCAACAAGTGAAGTTAGGTGGTAGAGTGCTTTTGGAACACCCTCAGGGTTCAAAACTGTGGACATATCCAGAAGTCCAGGCTTTGAGTCAAGAACACCACCTGATTCTTTGTCACATGTGTAGGTATGGTCTCAGACTACCTGGTTCTGACAAGCTTCTCAAAAAGGGTACTCACTTGTTGGTCAGTCACGAGGACATGAAGATTTTGGCCAAAGAATGTCCGGGTCAGCAACATCCTAAGCATGCATGTCATCAGCACATTGCCGGATCTGTTCCTGGTGTGGGTCAAGTAAGTACGTTTGCTGGACAATACACTCATCAGTTCGTAGATGCCGTGTTGTCGACCATCCCAATGTTCAGGAAGCAGGAGGCAGCAAGCTGTGCAGCATGTCCATCATGCCCAGAGCAGAAATGTCAAGAGGTCTTGATGGCCAAAGCCGATCTAGGTAGCGATGTTCCCGATGACCAAATCAAGAAGGTCCTCGATCGGTTGCACAGGAATCTTGGTCATCCACCCGTGCATGACTTGATTCGCCTGCTGAAACATGCTCAGGCCAGCCAGAAGGCAATTGACCTTGCTCGCAAATTCGACTGTGATCTGTGCAAGAGTCAGATTCGTCCACATGTGCCATTGCCAGCCAAGACCAATCGAGTGTCGGGTTTTAACCAGGTCGTCGGTCTCGATGTCAAGAACCTTCCAGGTTGGACCTCCAACCAGAAAATCAAGGCACTAAATATTGTTTGCCATGGTAGTTGCTATCAACTGGTGATCCCATTCTTCCAAGCCGAGACCTCGGAACTTCTTCGAAGATTGTTCACCGATCATTGGATTCGCATTTTCGGTCCCCCGAAGGTAGTGGTTCTTGATCAGGCCAGAACTAACATGGGAGAGGCACTCCAAAACCATCTCGATTTGCAAGGCACCGAAGTGCGACAGATCGCAGGCGAAGCACACTGGCAACTAGGTAGAACAGAAGTTCATGGAGGTTGGTTCGCCCGCATTCTCACCAAGATCATTGCTGAACACACACCCGAAACTCAAAAGGCTTGGGAAGAGTGTGTTACACATGCACATGTCAAGAACCAGATGATTCAGAACTATGGCTACACTCCCCATCAACACGTGTTCGGTCAGAATCCCCGCATTCCTTCCGACTTGTTGGACGAACCACTTCATGTAGTGCCAGCCACCGCAAGCCTTGATGAAGCCAGTCTGGCACAATCACAGGCCATTCGACTGTCTGCCCGCAAAGCGGTCATCGAAATGCAGGATAGTATGTCGCTTCGTAGAGCCTTGGCGGCCCGGCCACGCCTGCACCAAGTCTTTGAGCCAGGATCCATGGTTGCGTACTGGAGACATCAGAAGTTCCAACAAGGTCAGGGGGTAGTTTTGGGAGGAAAGTGGTATGGTACCGCCATAGTTATCGGTCAAGTTGGTCGAAACTATGTGATCGCTCATCGCAAGCATATCTTTCGCTGTGCGCCCGAACAACTGCGTCCAGCCACGTCAGAAGAGAGTATCTTGGTCAAGACGTCCCAATCTGAGCTGTTAGGAATCAAAGATCTCATCCAAGGGGGTACTTTCAGAAGTCAGAACTTTGTTGATTTGGTTCCTGGACATTATCCACCTGAAGTGCAGACTGATCAAATAGGCGATGTTCCAATGGCCAGTAATCCGCCTGTAGTGCCTGGGTCCGTTGATCAGCCTGGTAAGGAGTCTGACCAATTGCCTCTTCATCCCCCAAGTACTGACGAGGGAGCTCCAAGTCCTCCTGAAAATCCACTGATAGGCGAGAAGACCGATGAAGAAAAGTCCATTGAAGAGAACTCAACATCTGGATCCGACTTGAAGACTGCCTCGAGTTATGGCCCCGTTCGCTCTCGATCGCGAGTGGCCATGAAAAGTGGACCAGCAGCACTCTTTCGACCAAGACCTATGCTGCAAGATGACTTTGTGGATCTCATGACTGAAGTTGTCCCCAGACTCATCACTGAGCATATTGATAAATCATCAGCAGTGAATTGGGAACCAGATCCTGACAGCATGCAAGACGTGTCCAGTGGTCCCAGCAGCGGTAGTGGTCTTAAGAGGTCTGCCGATTCGCAAGTGGCAACTGAAGAGCCACCAGCTGTGCGTCCCAAGACTGATGACGCACAAGAGTCGCTAACCTCCCAGTGGTCACATGAAATCATGTCAGTGCAAGAATGTCAACAACTGATGCAAATTTGGGATCAGACCCAAGACGTTGAAATCTTGATCGCAGCATATCTTCAGAAGAAGACATCTAAAGAAGTGCCTGCTGTGGGAAATGAACCTCTTGTGCAGCAAATGGTGGACGAATCCAAGCTGGTAGAATGGTCCACATTGATAGAAAAAGGGGCTATTCGGGTTCATACAGGTAAGAAGGCAGCATATCTAAGAAGCAAATATCCAGAACGGTTCATGGGTAGCAGGTTTGTCATTGTGAGAAAACCATTAGAAGAAAACCTGCATATCGACATTCAGGATCCCTCCACGTTCCGCATCAAAAGCAGGTGGTGCTTGCAAGGTCACTTAGACCCAGATCTCGACCAAAAATTGGATGAGGGACTCCTCCAGAGCCCCACACTCAGTCAAATTGGACGTATGATACTAATGCAAGTCATATGTTCACATGGTTGGGATTTGCAGTTAGGCGATATAAGAGGCGCCTTCCTAGAGGCCGGTCCACTTCCAGAGAGATTTCGGCCACTGTTTGCAAAGCAGCCTCAAGGGGCATCCCTGGAGTCGAGGCAGACGCTGTCTTGGAGGTGGTTGGGAATGTCTACGGACAGAACGACGCTCCGTCCGCATGGCACAGGGCTTTCGACCAAGCCGCCACCAGCATTGGTTGGGAAAAGTCCACCTTCGACTCCTGTCTCTATTTTCTTCGTGACCACTATGGTTTAACCGGTATCATGGGTGTTCACGTTGACGATACAGCAATAGGTGGAACTGGACCCCTTTTCGAAAAGGCAGTGCATCAACTCAAGGAACGATTCCCATACCGGAAATGGCGGGTTCAGTCAGGAGAGTTTTGTGGAGCTTTTTACACACAAGATCCTAAAACCAAAAGCATATCAATGTCGCAACAGACCTTTGCTGAAGGGATTAGACCGGCCCACATTCCGAAGGGAGCAAACAATGAACAACCCTTGAACGAGCAACAGACCAGGGTTCTTCGGGCGATAAATGGAAGCCTCAACTGGATTTCTACTCAATCACGACCTGATGCTTCGGTTCAGACCAGTCTTAGTCAACAATGCTTCCCTAGGCCGACCATCAAGAATCTGAGAGAAGCAAATAATGCTGTTCGTAGAATCAAGCAACATAAGGATTTGAAGATCCACTTCCATCCGATTGATCCAGCACGACTCCGAATCTGTTGTCATTCTGACGCAGCGTTTGCGAATGTTGGAACTCACACCCAGGCTGGGTACGTCCTGTCCTTTGTAGATAAAGACTTGAATGAAGGAAAGATTTCTCATTGGACTCCGATTGTTTGGCGCAGCTACAAGCTGCCAAGAGCCGTGAGCTCCACACTCGCTGGAGAGAGTCAAGCTCTGTCCACCGCGTCAGGCACGGTTGAATGGATGAGTCTGATTTTGAGCGAAGCCCTGGATGGCAGTTTTGAGCCAAGGCAATTCCTGGAAAGACTTCAAGCTCGATCACCGATTCTCACAACAGATTGCAAATCGTTGTATGACCACTTGATTTCACCCTCATCACCCACTGCAGTAGAAGATCGAAGAACCAGCATCGACATTGTCATCATCAGAGAATCCATTCGTAGACTCAAAGCCTCCATGAGATGGCTTCCCACGAATCGCATGCTTGCCGACGCCCTCACTAAGGATAAACTAGATCCTGTAGATCTCCTAAGGGCTTGCATGAGAAGTGGAACATACCAAATCTCACCTGAGGAACATGTTTTGGCTCAACAAGCTGCTGAGAGGGAACTTCGGATGCAGAGACGTCAACTGGCATCCAATCATTCCCCTGGCAAAAATGCAGAGCCAACGTGCGATCCCATAATTCACTCAGAACCATAAGATAGATCAGCTATGCTTGAAAGACTTTAACATCTTGAATAGTGAAAGATAAGATAGTCATATTCGGGAGAGATCTTGTGGGAGCACTATGCGGTGCGAGTCTTCAGTGCATATGTTGTTTTTGTGAAATGTTGGTTAAGCAGTGCCGTGCATGTTTTTCAATCGTTAATGCCTCCGCAGCCTTTTGAAGTGAGCACGAATTGTTTTCGAGTCAGCCGACCAAGATCTAAAATGGCTTGGACCTCTGATGATGCCGCCAAGCTGCAAGAGCTGCTCCAGAAAGCAGCTGCCAACGGTGTGCATCCTCTTGCTGCTCTCGAGAAGACCGGCCGTCACTTTCAGGACGATGGTTTTGAATTGGTGACCACTGGTGGCATGTCAGACGCCACCAAGCGTCTGGGAGATGACCAAATGCCCGTGGCAAAGAAGCCAAACCAAAAGAGCTCGACCATGCCTCTGCAGACCGACGGCTCTATGGGATACTATGTCAAGGAAATGATGCCTGTGCCACTCCCCAGCTCATCGCTGGACCCGGCTCCGACCTACCTGCCAGCTGGAGTGAAGGGTTTGACACAGTGGAGCCAGTCGATCATTGGTTTTGGCAAGTTCAAAGGCAAGGGAATGAGCTATGCTGACTTGATCAATGCCGGCACGGAAGAGACCAAGGGATACATCAAATGGTGCAAGTCCCGGCAGTCCAGTGCTGGTGGTGAGTTGGCTGACTTGGCCAATTTTCTAGTTCAGCATGAAGCCGAGCAGTGCAAGTCGGATAGCTCACTCGGTGAGGTCATCGCTGGCACCAGCACGCGAAGGGTCTTCAAGTCGTGAATCACGATTGGATCCTCGATAGGCTGCCTAGATTCGAGCACTGCATGAAAGATGCTTCGTCGATTTTCTAAAAGAAGATTATAAGCAGTGTTGATTTGCATTCGGCATGAGCACCAGCCCACTTGCCGGCCGTCGAGGGAACACCTTTAGGCACGAGTTCCGCAGGTTGGAAAATAGGTGCGCCCACATGTGGTGGTAGGATCCACTTCGAGGTTTTTGAGATATATATATATGTATATGTATGATGTGGTGGCGGAATATCCCTTTCATTGCTTTTGTCCTTTTCTTTTAATTTGTTTTTACTTGGGTTATTGATGTGTTCTTGTGAGTTCGTTTCTAGTGTCCCTCCGAGAATCATCTTCTAAACTTCAAACCTTGGAGATTTGAATCTTGAAGAAACAACACAACAAAAACGATTGGGCACAGCAACCGCTGCATTATCATACGCCCATGGAACCACCAACACTTGGGTCAAGTAAACTTCGGACACCCACGGGCCCACGACTCAAGAGTGTGTCCCATTCCTGACATCGTGTTCGGCCCAAATATGCAAGAACTGGACTTGAGGAAAAGGAAAAACAACGGAAGGGGTCTGGGATGGGCCAGAATCATCGCATCGGGGGTTGTTTCAAAGCGAGTGCTCTAGATTGACCGTGTTCGAACCAAATTCATATTGAATCACAAGATCTTGATCTTTGCCCCGATCTTTGCCCCACGATTGCACTTAAAGTACCAGGAAACTCTTGGTTTTAGTTTCATGTCCACACCTCTTGGTCAGTCTTGCCATAGAAAGGAGGATAGCCGCAAAGCAAAGTGTACCTGCAATCACTGCCGCATCTGCACCAACCACAGCAGGTGGTGTTCAGTCATGGCATACGATGGCATAATTCATTGATCGAACTCTAATGTTGGGTCTTGATCAATAAGCACCCTGGCAGGTTCAACCTCCATGACCTTCAATCAACTGCATTTAGTTTGGGCATCATTGATGATCAAGGTCAATTGTTTACAGATTTACATCGTGTCCAAAAGTGCCTGGAGCGGATTCACTTGTGAAATGTTCAGGGTGCCTATGGGATCATTCTAAGGGTTGCATGAGTCCCTGAGGAAAAATGGTCAGTAGTGTATAGAGTAAAGAAATCCACCTGCACCCAAGTTGCTGAGGCGTAGTAAACTTGCGTCGTAGTGCCGGCCCAATAGCTCAGTTCGCTCAGCCACCGGGGCATTTTTGGAATCGTGTTTTTGGACAACACCTTCCGAACATGGGCCCATCTTGGCGTTAACTTGGCCCGCCCATGTTTCATAGTGTTCCCGAAAAGTCCAACATAGTCAAAGGTATGCGCTTGTGAAAAAAAGCAACAGAAGCAAAAGCCGGGGTCGCTTGCACCTGTTTCCCGTCTGTGACCGCCAAAAATTCAGCTTGACCCCGATTGAACCCAACATGCTGCAAGCCTGGCTAGCGGCAACTTGGGCACATGTTGAACCCAAAGACCCAAGTTGCATCATGTGTCTCCTAACTCAGCCCCAAACGGGAGCAACTTGGGCCAAGTTGACCTAAACATGGACCCGACAAGGGCAACATGGTCCAGAAATTTGTTCCACAACGGCCAAATTTGTGGCATGGTGGGTTCAACTCTGAACCAAAGAATCAATCTGACGCACCATGCTGATACTATCCTGGTGCCGGAGGAGCTCGTCGCGGAGCGACATGCATATGTTTTTGGGCTCAACAAATATCCTCAAGTGCTGGAAACCTGGCTGTTTGTGCCTTACCGATCTCCAACAACATCATCCGTGAGCCCACGATGGGCTCACATGATGACACCGCAGCTCCAAATATCACAGAGGTGGTCATAGTGCCCCTGCAAGACCTGCCGGGAAAGGCGGCCGCTTGAGCCTTGGCTCAGAATTTTGGAGGGGGCACCGAAACCTGGACAAAGCCGAGCCATTAGGGATGATGAACATATTCTCACTTCATGGTTTCATTGGCCCTAAGACTCCGGCCAATGCATTCGGTTCTGGAAAGAGTTTGGAAGAAAACTGAAGGTTTCACCCAAACTCGGTCAGGGTCTTCAAGACATACTGACTAGTGGAAGTAGTGGACGAAGAAACCGGTCATCGGGATCATCCGCAGTCTCCTGATCTAAGGCAAGTGGAGACCTCCGAATCCATTGAAAGCCAACATCTGCCGAACCCTACCGTGTCGACAGGACAGTGCCTGGGGTGCCACGTAGTAAGGCGTTCCAGCTTTGGTTGACATGGCCTGCAGCTGATGGAAGCTGCGCACAATCACAGTAAGCCGGTCTTTAGCAGGTTGTAGACCCACCGATTGAAAGGGATGTCAACTCTTGATCTGGCCGTGGAATCCCCAGATCATCTGCAAGATGGCACTCACTCGACAATGTTCGGACTTATACCACTGATATACAGCAACCCTTTGGTGATTTCTTGCTTTGTATGTTGCTGCTTCATTCTGGCATGGACCTTGAATCACAATTTCCTGGCACGCCCCAGGGTGTTGAACAACCATCTCCAGCATCTTTCCGTGCAGCTTGCCACAGTTGCAAAAGGACGGGTGTCTGGAGGCGAAAAACGATGTGGGGACCTGGATGGTTCGAAAGACACTGAATACAGAAAATGCACCTAATTATGTAATTACAACAATTACCTATCCCAACCTTTCTCGCGAAACTCCACCAATCTGTGCTTCAACCAATGACTTCGATGAAGCTCAAAAAGGTCTCTGCCCTTAGCCGTACAGAGCAAGGTTTGCGGAGAAACAAAAACGTTCTACACGCATGAAGCTGGCGTAGATGGTGCCCCAGGGCGATCTAAAGATCCAATTTGGTTCAGCGTGGCACACACCCAGACGCCACACAAACCAATGCAAAGATAAAAAAAGAAACCAAATGTGTTGTGCTTGCCTAGCTAGTTTAATGAATCTAAGCAGATTTAATCATTCACAATGCAGCGACGTAGAGCTCCCATGTGAGCTCAACATATTCTAGATCCGTCCTCTCGGGAACGTCCCCTGGGCCTTGCCAGTGCTAACCACGCTGGAGAGGCCAAAATCCTGAGGCAAACGAATGGCCACGCAACACCATGTGGCCGCCCATAGCTGATCGGAATCTGCGTGCAAGGAATGGGCAATATCTTGATGCCAGGTGCCACCGGGACACGACCGTGACGGAGTCCCCAAAGATGATTTTTCTCTCTGGACATTCGAGTACGCCACTTCATGTCACTTCCCGATGACTCACAATCCCAAAGCCTGCAAAGTGCAGCCCAAAAGATACAAGAAGAAGTGGAGAAGGACCCCCGAAGCGTTGCTGCGAACACCGCTCTCTCACTGCAGGCGAAGATGTTATATCAAACTGTGCTCACGACGGCAAGGAGCAGCATTGCACTGCGAATCTCTTGTTGAAATCAGCAGCAAAGGTCAACACGTTCAGGCTACTGGGCAGTGCTACACTCCCTGAAATAAGCAAAGAACTAGAAAACCACCTGTTTTGCAGAGGAATATGGTATTCTAAGGGGGAGTGCTACACCATCCAACTTGCTGCTTCGCCTTCATTTCACCTGCATTGCCTGAAATCGCTGTAGAATTTTTATCACGATCCAGGCCGAAGTCCCCTCAAAGAGTCGGGTGAACACGGATCCCAAAGTCGTCAATGTGGATGTATTGGAGGCTACTCGGCAGCGCGAGACAGTCCAATTCCTCAGCAGGACAGGTGTGTGACCAATTGAGCAGCGACAAATTCAGCAGGCCGCTGGGCAGCGATAGACCATCTACAGTAAGCTGGCGGTGAACTCTGCACGACCAAAAGTCAAGGTCTGCAAGCCGCTGGGCAGCTGTGCACAGTGCAGGCTCTGGTCAAAGTCATCGCCAAAGGTCAGGGTCAGCAAGCTGCTGGGCAGCAATACACCATACAAGCTCTGATTGAATCGACAACCAAAGGTCAAGGTCTGCAAGCCGCTGGGAAATGATACACCATCCAAGCTCTGATTTGAATCGACAACCAAAGGTCAAGGTCTGCAAGCCAATGGGCAGCGGTACAGGGTCGATGGTCTACAGGGTCAGTGAAGCAATTGCATTGATGGCATCCGCAGCAAGCAGTTTCCTTTGTGAACCCCTTCTTCTGCTAGGACTCTCAGCAAACTCACAGCTGCTTCTCCAGCGACAACTTGCCTCACGACACACATGATCTCGTCACCGCAAGCTTGTTGCAGCAAGAAGAAGCGTTTGGAACGAGCAGTTCAGATCATGCAAGGACCCAAAACCCACAACAAACACCACACAAAGCGTGTAGGCTTCTCGTTGGAGCCCAGCAACTCGTCCGCCACACGGCGGAGCTTCGGGGCGTCGTCCCCGGCGTCCTCGTCCTCGTCACGTGCGCGCGCGGTGTTAGCCATGGCGGGACGAGGTCCGGTGGAGCCGCCGGAGCCTCCAGTGCGCCGGCCAAATGGAGCTGGGCCAGGTTTTAGCGCGATGAAAAGTGGTTCCAACCAAGAACTGATTGAACCGCCAATATTGTGCGTTCTATAGCGCTTTTTCATGATTTCATGGTTTCCTTTAGATCTTAAGAAAACTTAGAAACCCTGGCTGTCTGTCAATGCTTCACCTCGTGACAACGGGCGGACTCTTTGGGCCAAGCAGCGAGCAGATGTACATTCATGCAACGGAGACATCGAAAAAGGATGGCGATCGAAGACATCGTATGCTTTACGCAGACATGAACTGCGAATCGAAAGCGGGCGAGTCCAGCTCCACCTACCTGCTTGGTCGGCTTTGGTCCCACTCACGGTGGTTGGATCCACCGGCTTGGCGAAGGGCTGATGAATGGGCGACACCGCGACACCCTCAAAGATGGCTGCTTCGCAAACATGCAGCGATCCCGCACCGAGCTCCGCTTTCCGGCCCTGGGGGCCCCAACAATTAGCTTGAGCTGGTTCTGGTCAATGGGAGCCTGTGTGAACAAGGTATCCTCACTCATGTGGAGGTCGTCAGATCACCATGAGCACAAAAGATGGAGAAGCATCCATGTACCGCAAAAATCAACCACTATGAGACCACTGCCCCAACGATACTCATAGGTCCGACCCATGAAGAGGAACAGTTTGTTCTCACGTTATCCTCTCAGACTTCCCTTCTCTCTTGAAGGGGCATCCTGTGGTTTTGGTCCATGCGGTCCTCTTTCCATGTTCAGCATGCTTCGTTCCTCTGTGGACCAGAGTGGATCGGTTCGATCCGCATGTTCTGAGCAACTTGTGGGGCATGCCTTGAGTCCATTCCCGGCATGGTCATCGCGTGATCTTCGATCTTCTGTCTTCAGTTGGGGATGCATCTAGGAACTCTCCAAATCTCCCTTTTCCCTTCTTGGACATGCTGATGAAAACCAGTTTGGTGTCAAAACCCAGCCAAACCAGGCCCGTCAAGTCATGGGCCACTCTGTTACACATCGTCTTGGCGACCAGTCATTGGCTGGTACATGCTCATCAGCTGATCGGATCAATAAAGCCATGCCCTGGGGCCCTGCTCATCTCTTCGTCCCAAAAGAAGGCAGCAACCCACCGAAGGGCTTCCCGAGGTCCACCGAAGGAAGCGTCGTTTCCTCCAACACCGCCGAACCTTGGAAAGGAACCTGGGATTCGGCCAGTGGGATTCGATGTCACCACTGGGGGGAGCTCTACCCCTACCCCATCTATTGCACTGGATTCAGGTGTGTGGGGTGGGAATTGTGTTGCTGATTTTCCGAGTGCCTTCCTTCAACATGTTCAACTTCGTTGTTACTAGTTGTCTTGGGATGTGGGAGGCTTGCGCCCTGGTCAGCTAAAAAACAGCTAAATTAAAAGAGCTTTCTCCACAGGGCAGGTCCCCTACCTAGCATGTGCACCCCTGAAAAAAGTAACCAATCTTCTTACCAATGGAAAGGGACACACCATGCTGAGGTACCTGGACTGGTTCTGCTGAGAGAGTCTCTCGGGCGATCATTCCACATTGGTCGAGAAAAAGGAGGAAAAGTACAGTAAATCTCCAGCCAAACTTATCAGTGTCCATCGGAGCATTCACTGAAGACTTGTGCAAACCTATTGCCGCCCTTGACTTTATTGATGGCCGAGCAAGAGAGAGAGGGGGAGATAAAGAGAGCGAGAGAGAAAAAGGAGAAGGAGAAGAACAAGAGAGAGGCTCAGAGGTGGACGGAACTAGATAACATATCAAACAGGTCAGATAGGTCAAAAAGAGAGACATATAGATGTGCAAGATGGATGGGACGGGCGGAGGGCTGTCTGTTTCCTAATTATGCCCGAACAGCGAAGCCACTCCACGATTTTCGATTGAGGATGGCGGTTCAATTTCTAGATTTTGGTGTCCTCCAAAAGCATCGCCATTTCTGGATCGGTGCATCTTCATGGAGCCCACCACCGCGCAGACAAGCCACAAGAAATTTTCCGGCTTCAAGTCCCTGTGGCCTAGGACCAACAAAACATGGGTCAATAGGCAACAGGGCCTGACATGAGAAGTTTAAAGTTCTCGTGTTTGGAGCTGTCTGTCAAAGTAAAGCACTGCATATCCCAAAACCAAGTGGTGAAAATTTACCAATCTCAGGTGTTTGGGCCCTATGGCCTTTTTGGTTGCCACAGCCATGTACTTAGTCAACGGGAGGATGAAGTCGGCGACGGTCATTATGGAGCTCTCCCTCAAGACACACATGTTTCAGGGGATGACTCTACAACTCTCGCCCAACAAGGTGGACCTGCTGAATTTGTGCAGCTGATGATGAAGTTCTTTGGTCTTCTATAAACTGAGACCAATGCTGCACGGAACATACAGATCCCTAGGTGAGCAGTGGAATTTCTTTGAGCCTCAACTCCAATACACTATCTGTTTGGGAAGCCCCTCTCGTCTAGACTCTTCTAGACCCAGCATATACTCTAGTAGGAGGTCACTTGTTGTCACATGTTGTGACGTTTTTACTGTGTGTATATATATATATATACGTATATATCCTTCAGACTACTTTAGTGGCAAATCACATGGTATCTCGTTTTTTTTGCAGAAAGGGACGCTATGCGGGTGTGTGTTTCACAGTGGTACTAAAACACATGTTTTTAAACTTTACCTTTCATGGAACGATTGCTTCAGTAACCCCCTGCTGACATGTAAAATGAATTGAATACATGTGTTTTTCATAGAAAACGTTTTTTATATGTTAAAGTTCTATGCGGATGTCAGCTTTCTGCAGGTAATACATAACTATATGTTTCTAATATGTGGTTTGAATTGCTTCTCTCTCCGGTCCTAATGCTCTCCTCTGCTGTCAATGGGTCCTAATGGAGTCTGGAGTCAGGCTTGAACATCTCAATGCTCATGCCTATGGCCCTTAGTGAGTGACATAGTGCCCTTAGCTCATTGTAGCCTTCTACCCGGCTAATTCTTCTTTTTGTTGCCAATGCCTTGAAATTGTGGAATGCCTTGAAATGTGGGTCAACCTCTGGTTATGAAAAGCTTTTTGTGATAAGTAAATAAAAGAGGAAGCAATGAAGAAATAGCCGCATGCGTCTTTTTCCGCGTACGAACAGGCCTGGGGTCGTTGTACCCGGTGTGAACAAAAGACTCGAACTGAAGTTGAGAGCATCAGGGGAGACGACCGTGTTTGAACTGAGGAGCACATCTCTTCGCGAGACCTCTTCACGAGCCTCGTTCAAAACACCGGTAGATCACCAAAAAGGATCAGAAGGAACCATGTCCTCTAACCCAGGCCCCCCCGAACACATACCTCATCCGAGCGCACCTTTTGACACACGTGTTCTAACATGCCTGCCGCGATCGAGTGCGGCTAGCCAAACAGCACGAACCGCGATATCAGCCTGCATTCACCCGTCTGCAGATCATTACGCAACGGAGCATCCGATGGGTTGGAGTCCGTAGCCACACGATCGATGAACACTCTGCATTGCAACGCGCGAATGCGGTCCCAAAAGACCGACGCGAGGAGACAGACGTCATGTCCTCGCGAGACGAGTAGCCTTTCACAAGCGTGGCTTCAACCACTTCCGAATCGGTAAAAAGAAAAAGATCGGCTCTGAACAGTCTTGACGAAAAAGCCTCGAGCGCCACAATTGTGGCTACCATTTCAACAGGTATGATCTGAGTCTTGCGGCTGAGCCACCTAGCTTTGATCTCTTCAAGAACGACCTTGGTAAATTGGCGCGGCTGCATCAAACGACGATCAAAAACGACGCCGCCTATTCGATCAGGCAACACGATCGTGTCTCTGGGATCAGGGGAAAAACCATCAGTGAAAATCAAAACATCAGCTCTTGTTGTTGGCGCAAAAATCGATCGGTCTTGGGGGTCCAGCCTCAATGAGCATGCGCCACTGGTTCAGTTCAGTGACTCTACCAAAGCTGGATCTAACTCAAAACGATCGGATTCAGCGACCCTTGCATACTGCCTCTCCGAGATCGGCCTGAGAAAGGCACGGCCTACTTTACCCCAGAGCTGGCTGGCGCCGAACATCAACTTTCCCTTATAAGCTTACCTGCCCGACCCGGATCGAGCGAACCGAGATCGAGGATCGAATCGATCTCCTCGAGCAGCTCATTCTTTCGAGAAGCCTTGAGGATCCAATCCTCCAGATTGTATGTAACCCCGAGCACGACCGGCTTTGTCGAAAGCTGCAGTTTCCTGGAGTCGAAAACGGCACCTAACCACCAGTGAACTTTTTGGGCAGTCAAGAAAGCCGAATTGGTAGTCTCGATCGGTTCAAAGCCATACTTATCATCATAAAAATAAAAAGCGGCAAGCCCGAACAGGGAAAGTAAGATCTCATTAATGGCAGCAGATCTACGGCTGTAGTTATACACAGCTGAGACAAGACCAAGCGAATGACCGACCATCACGAAGAAGGCAGGCTTACCCGAGCATGGGTCCTTCAAACAAATTACGCTGAACATCCTGCACTCCTACTTGGCGATAAGCCCTTCGTTCATCCAGAACCCAACCGGCAAAATTCGACTCAGGCAAAAGAGACTTCAACTTGCGCAGAGCAGCCACATTCACGTCGGTCGGCGGCAACTGGAGCTTTTCAGTAATTTGAGTGATCTGGTTGATAAAGTTTTTGGTTGCACTATCGCAGCCTTTGTTTTTCTGAACTACTTCAAATCTCTGTGTAGGGATCCAGTCGTCGCACTTGAGCAAGTCTGTGACCTGAGCCTCAGAGGCAAATGGGCCCAGAGTGGATCCCTCGGCCACGTCTTCGAGTGTCGACTCCCACATCTTCTGCAAGTTCTCTGACACCGGCACGGCACGAACCCTAGCAACGATCTTGGATCTGAGACCCCAGGCCCTATCACATGCGAACGCAATTGGCAGAACCTTTTGGTCCTTATCGTAGTCTGGCCAACGGCGAGACCGCGCAATCGGTCCGACGATCGGGAACCCAGAGATCAACAAATCAGGTAGGAAGCGCTCGACGGAATCACACGCACGCAACATCTCGTAGTACAACGCAACATGGCAAGTGACACCGAGCTGGCAAGGTCGGTGATCCGGAACGCCTCTCAGCAAACGCCGTAAATGCGGATCCGTAACATGAGTAACTGCTCAGTGTGAGGCAACAACTGGTGTGCCCGAGCGTCCCAGCGAGAGGGCCTGCTCCCTCATGTCACGCACACGCGCTGGGGTCTTTGGCAAGTTGAGCGATCGCTGGGTCAAGATCAACCTCAAGGCTCAACGGATGCGGAATGTCGAGCGCCCATGCGATGGCGACCCCTGGCTCTGCCTCAGTGTGAAGAAGAGGTTTGCGACTGAGCTAATTTAGTGCGAAAGACCCAAGCATTAAAGAAGGGAAACCAAACCCGACCTTTCAACTTCACATGGGGATGACCGCCGGGACAGCGGCGAGCCAACCTGCAAGGCTTCGCGCGAAACGAGGAAGCGAGTGGGCTTTATGGACGGAGCACCAAAATAGCATTGATCCAGGTCAACTGCAAAAGCTCGAGTGGCCTGCACGAACGTGGAGACTTGCGGAGTTTTCCAAAGGAGACTGAACCCCTCTGAACAGGCGTACAAGCGACCGCCGACCTCCCAGGAGCAGGCGATCACTCGCCACCCCTGGAAGACAGTCACAACGATCGACGGGATGAACACCGTGTCGTTCAAGATCGTGTGGATTGCATCGGCGATGTGCCACAACTGGATCGCCATATCTTTGTCTGAGCGATAGCCCCTGAGTTCGAGATGAACTAGTAGCTGACCTTCAAGCTTCACCTTCACATCGACCCAGGTAGGACTTGATTCAGTCATGGGAGGCCATCGAAAGGGTTGAAATGCTGCGTGCGATAGCACTTCACCCGATAGGGCCGATAGGGCATCCCACTTGGCACAATTAAGGCACGCTTGAGTAGCATGTCGCTGATCCACATATGGTCACCTTGACCGCATCCAGCGTTCGCACCATGAAGAGCCTGAAGTGGAAGCCACTTGAAGGCGATCGCACCAGCGACTTGTCAGATTTGATGTTCACATGAGAAAGTGCATTGGTGAGCACCTCATCGATCAGCCAGCCTTGGAAAGGACTTTGGATGCGATTGTCCCTGGTGTCCATGATCAGAACAGATCTTTCACCTTCGTTGGATCCAACCTGTGCCCAGGGAGCTGAGTGTTGAGCGGTTTGTGGGCAAGATCTCCAGGAGCCATCTGGCCCCATCTCATTGCACGCCTTCCTCTGCGAGCAGCTTGCTCCTGTTGGCGACGAAGGCGTCTTGAAGCAGGAGCTTCGTTGGAGTGATCAAGCAAGCTCTGAGCTGCCTGGACAGCGGGAGCCGCATTCGAAGCTGTCGGAAAACTCGAAGGAGGTCCTCCTGCCGGTGGGGGCGGAGGCACCATTTGCGGCTGATCAGCCTGGCTAGCATCAGAACTTGTCGGCTGAGGAACCTGGTTCGCAGCAGAAACTACTGGTGTGGCGGAAGTCCCTGTTGAAGGAGCCTCTTCATCCAAACGAACCCATGAGCTCACTGAGCCTGAATCATCCCAGCGTGATGAAGCATTTTGAGCTTGTCGCTGGAGAGCAGCTGGTGGCGGCTTCGCCTTGGGCTTCACCATCGCGGGAGCCGCTTTGGCTGGGAGACCAGTATTGGAGCCACCAGATGCCATGGCACGATCGAAGGAAACCCAGGCCCAATGACCTGAACAGCGATTGAATTTCCTGGCGAGCGTGCCAATCCTTTTCGCCAAAATGGCAAACGATAGTCACATCACTGAAAAATCAAATAAACAGAAGACAGAGTTAACTGAACAGTTTTATTATGAGTGCTTCTGGTGTGCCAGACCTACCTAACCGAACACACCACTTCAAATTATGAATCTTGAAGAAATACAATATAGAGGTTTTGGTATAAATTAATAAAATCACATTTGTTACTAAAAAACACCAAAAAGCACCGTAAACACACACACCCGCATAGCGTCCCACACTCTATTTTTGAGGGGGCCCATCTCTCATTCGCAAGCTAAATACTGCTGTTGGACAAACAAATTAATAGGCTACAAGTACCTACTGCGTACGTAATACTATTTATAGGCCGTAGTAAAATTGGGGGTGGTCTGCAAAGATTCAAGATCACTGCTAATGCTTTGGAACAAGTCTACTATTGGCAATCCGGGCTATATATTGTCTTGTTTGCTAGAGGGCACTACATGACACTACAATGGACATGCCCAAGTCGTCACCCTGACGTGAATCAATCTCAGCAGTTCTTGGCTTCGCTGTGACCACACCCGGATGTGTTTGTTCAAGGGGCCGGTTCATGCGAGTAATGTTGCTCCAAGACTTGCCATTTCATCCGGCGAAATCAACACGAAACGTCAGGAACCCAGAAACCCAACTTGTTGCGCAAAATCGCTTGACCTTCCTCCAGCCTTAGCTCAACAGGACCCCCCCAAGTTGGAAAGTTCAAAATGAGTTCTCCGAATGCTGAGAAGAAGGGGATGGCGCGTAGTTTCAGGTATCTACAAAATGGGGTATCTCCATGTTGTCTATCGTGATAAGTACTGGACTTGGTCCAACACTAGGTTTGCCTAGTCGGGCCTAGTCTCTTGCCAACTGAGAAACCACACACAAGTTAACGAGCCTTCTGTAGATTCAAACCATCTCTTCAACCCTCTGGGTGGCAAGCAATCCCGAACAAACATGCGTGCATCCGTGCCTTATTTGGGTATGGACCAATCTCCATGGACCAGTTGTCAAGGGTTTACAGTTCCCCATGAAGAATCACAAGGGTTTTCAGGAGGTTATCACTATGGACCACTATATGACTATGGACAATCACTATCTCCATCCCTAGACTCTCGACTTGACACTTTCAAGGTAAACCCGGAAAGTGTCAACTTTCAAGGTAAACCCGGAAAGTGTCAAATGCAGATCGGCTGCACCAGGTGCCCCTGACAGACGCCATTCCTCAGCGAAGCGAAGCTTCAACCGGCGGGTTCCAGGGACGAAGTGAAGGCCATGGGCCATTCTGAAGTGGGAAGAGTTCTGAAAAAAGAAAACTGAGTTCCGTCAGAATGTGTGAAGACTCCTCTTTTGGAGGGCAGACCAGCTTTTTCAAAGCACCGTTTGGGGAAACACTGTACATCTGGTCATATGGTGGGGAAAATGGGCCAAACCCTGAGCCTGAGCCATACGGACGGAACTGACATGAACTGACCTGCTTGCGTCCAACATCGTAAAGCCCAGAGGTGTGCCTTCGCTACCCATGAGGCTGCGTAGCGAGCGACAGGCCTAGAGACTGATCCTGATCCTGCTTCAGCCTTAGAACACCTGGAACCACGTGGAAGACCTCATTCGATGCTCTCTCCATCCCTAACAGAAGTCAAGAAGATCGCGCGCGGAGCGGTCGGTTTCGACAGTGAATCACGCAACGGCATCCAATCTACTAAGATCACCCCACTCCCCGTCCGGGGTGCAAGGCTGATAGAATAAATGTATGGTCCGGTGGCCCAAGCGAAAAAGCTCCTAGTAGCGTCCTTGCTCCTAGTAGCGATGCCAGGAGCCCCTACGTAGCATCCTTCAAAACCCTTCAAACATGACATGCTCTGCAAAACAAATTCTTGTCGACAGCAACTGAGCTGACGATCCTGAGTCGTTGGCCAGTTCGATCAAAACACCGCGGCGAATGCATGGAAGAATCTGCCGTTCGCATCTGACAATCATACAATGATTGAAACCTTGGCCAAATGACTTCTCTACAGATCTCTACAGTATCTTTCAAAATGCACTCGATGCATGATGTGATTCTGTACACAAAAAGTTTTGGACACAACATGCACCAAGTTGTGACAGTAAATCTTTGTTGAGTTCAACATCTTTGGATAAATGACACATTAAAACGTTAGTGAAGGGGCTCGCCACTACCAGCAACTGAACTTGAGGCCCGCTTGAATATCTCAACAATATCCAATGAACGCTCCGTCAAGTGAATCCGGGCAAAATGAATAAGTTGACAAGGTGAGAATCAGAGATCTTCACAAACATCGGTTCAAGGATTGGGCTAAACGGCTAAACTACAAGGTAAGCGTGTCATGTTTTGAAAGAATGGTGGATAGCCTCAAGGTCGACAGTCAAGTGACCTCTTCTTCTGCCAGTATGTAGTGACGTGGGCACCAAATACCATGAAAAGCCTAATGCTGAGATGGCAACAGTTGCCACTGTGAGACCATCATACAAATGCGCAGAAACCAATTCATCGGCAAGTAATTAGTGTTCTTTCCCGAACCTGAATGCCATCCCAAACAAAAAATACTGACTGCTGTCGTTTCAGTCCTTAAAAGCTTGAAGTCGGTCGATTTAGGTCCACCGTCGCGAAGAATCTTGGCTAGCACCACGAGAGGAATCATACATGGGTCAGAAGAAAAGCAAGTGCTCTCAACAAGATCTTGGTGCAGTCCACCCTTACAAACTCACAATCTCTCGCGGCTTGGACCTTGAAACACGAGACTCTGCTTTCTGAGAGTTTTCCACAAAACCGCCTTCCTTGCCATCGTTCCAATCACTCCTCGGAATCCTGGGGTACGCTGCACTCTCCAATCTTTGCCGTTCCTTCTCGATGAAGTTCTGAAGCTTTTCAGGCTGTCGCTAGACTCTCATCAAAAAGTCTCTGAGGTTGACGCAGTGCACTTCAGCCCTGTTGCACGGGGACGCCCGCACACGGCTTCGCTCGGGGGACGAAGCGTGAGTCGCGCTATTCCTCGCCATTCTGGACCGAGTTTGAGCAAGCCTAAGAGCCACAAAAGCTGCACGCGTTTAGTGAACATCATTCTGCTTGTGCGTTCCGTCACAACTGCTGTTCTGTCACGGATGCTCCAAATCACATCCTGTGAAAACCACCTCTTTCCACTGCTGGTAGGGGATAGAAACCGAAAGGCGCCGTGTGAACACCCCTGACCTTGAGGCACGGTGGTCTTTGAACCAGGATCCCAAGCCCAGGAGTAAGTAGCAGGGTCCAAATGACCAGGGACCTCAACTTTAAAGTATTCACTGTCATACCCTGCGTTCAAGTGGTGAGTGAATTGTGCTTTCGTGATGGAATCAAGAAGCCTCCTTCCTGGTGGTGTACATGTTCCAGCTTGGGGGTTCATGAAGGCCTGAGAGGCACCGATCACCGATGGTTTCCTATTTGGAGTTCCATTAAGCAGGTGCCTCACAGGAAGACCCAACCAGGAGGTCGAAGAAAACAACAAAAGAGTTGTCTTCATCTCCACAGTTTGGCCGTTTTTAGACCCAAGTTTTGGGATTTAGGGTGTCCATTTTGGGAAGCCAAATGGCCAGTTTCCACACGCAAGGCCGACCGTATGATACACCCAGCGGAAAGAAAAAGAAAACACAGCAGTCTCCTGGAACTCCGAGCGACGATTTCGGATCCTTCCTCTCAGCCGAGCGTCTTGTGCATGTAGAAGATTGCGTGCAAAATATGCGACCTGAGGAGGCCGAGTTTGCGATGGCCAGGCTGCGGCACACTAGTAGGTTGAAGGCCACCTAGTAATGCATCCAGGTAGACCATGCAAAGTCATGACTGCATGAGCCGTGAATCACGCATTCTCTGGAGGCACAATCTTTCCGAAAGGGCATCTTGAAAGCATATTTAGACACAAAAACAAAGCACTAACAGTCACTAAGACAGCAGCAGGCAAGGTCACTTCACATAAGCAAAGACACAAAGACTACCTGGGACTGAGTGAGAGAGAAGAGAGAGAAGAGAGAGAAGAGAGAGAAGAGAAGAGAGAGAAGAGAGAGAAGAGAGAGAAGAGAGAGAAGAGAG
>CAXAMN010022906.1:837158-865289 GCA_963970005.1 Durusdinium trenchii | reverse complement strand
AGAGAGAGAAGAGAGAGAAGAGAGAGAAGAGAGAGAAGAGAGAGAGAGAGAAGAGAGAGAGAAGAGAGGAGAGAAGAGAGGAGAGAGGAGGGAGCGAGGGACGGGGACAGCGACGGGGACAGGGACAGGGACAGGGGCAGGACAGACAGCCAGCCAGGCAGACAGAGACAGAGACAGAGACAGACAGGCAGGAACAAGCAGACAGGCGGACAGGCAGGCACAGGCAGACACGGACAGACACAGACAAACACAGACAGACACAGACAGACACAGACAGACCGACCGACCGACAGGCAGACAGACAGACAGACACAGCCAGCCAGCCAGCCAGACAGACAGACAAACAGACAGACTGACTTATAGCTTCTAGCAGGTCACTCACAAAAGAACAACACCAGAAACCCATTCTTTCAAGGTTGACCCACCTGCATCCCAACGCACCTTCTTTTACATGGTGACAGCCGAAGCTGGTAAACGGGGTGGTAAATTAAAATTCATGGGGCAGACCTGCCTTTACATACTTGATGCCCCATTGGGCTCTAGGAAGGCCTGACCCCCGATCGCCCACGCGCGACACCCCTCGCATGCACAGGGCGGGTTGGATGGGACAAAACACCCACAGGTCTCACCGGAGTGCCACAACTCCACCCTTCAAACTCAACCCATGGGTCACTTGACTGACGAATTCCAAGCAAACCAGCATCAAGAAGTGATCATTTTCGTGATCGGTCGCCAACTCCTTACCGTAAGAAACTATAAACGGCCCCAAGACAGACAGGCAGGCAGGCAGGCAGGCAGGAACAGGCAAAGACAGAAACAGAGACAAAGACAGGCACAGACAGACACAGACAAGCAAGACGAGACGAGACGAGACGAGACGAGACGAGACGAGACGAGACGAGACGAGACGAGACGAGACGAGACGAGACGAGACGAGCCGAGCCGAGCCGAGCCGAGCCGAGCCGAGCCGAGCCGAGCCGAGAGGAGAGGAGAGGAGAGGAGAGGAGAGGAGAGGAGAGGCGAGAGGAGAGGAGAGGAGAGGAGAGGAGAGGAGAGGAGAGGAGGAGGAGGAGGAAGAGGAGGAGGAGGAGGAAGAGGAAGAGGAAGAGGAAGAGGAAGAGGAAGAGGAAGAGGAAGAGGAAGAGGAAGAGGAAGAGGAAGAGGAAGAGGAAGAGGAAGAGAGGAGAGAGAGGGACACAGACAGAGTCAGAAGGAATATGGGGCAGCGCCCGTGGAATCCTGGGCAGTAATCGAGGAGCACTGGCGGCTTGCCATGCGGCCACTTGGTTCAATGGCCCCACTTGCACAACTTGGCGAAACTTGTCCCGTTTGGCCTGCTCTTCTAAATCAAGTTACATGTTCCGCGCTACCACCTTACCCTGCACCTGCATGTGCGTTTGCTTCGCAAATATGTGTCCAAGGGCTCTGCGTCCATACGTCGTCCATCTACATCTACATCGCTACGGGCGCTACGTATTATGCTGCCCAACTCGGTCACTAAAGTGTTGTCTTTTCACAAGAGCAAACAAGAAACAGGATAGAAATAGAGAGGAGAATAAAAAGGAGGCAGCTCCACTCACAGAGTCGTCAAACCGTCTTGGGAGCCCCGGCACAACCACCGCGGCGTCCGTCTCCCGGAAGTGGCCGGCCTGCCAACTCCACTGACTCCGCTCCACGTCTGACGACGAAATCTGGACACTGGGTGCCTATGCGGCCATGGCTCCAAACTCTATGGGCACCCCCAAAACCCACTGGTGAATGGAAAACATTGCGGGTTTTGTTGAGTCTAATTACCAAGTGTGCTATATATAAATATTATATGTGAATCAATCCAGTTGAGCACCAAACCAGACCTTCGAATGGTAGTTCGATCGATGGATGCACCAAACGCGTTGGCTCAAGGCCGACAGGGACAGGACAAGCACCGAGGAAAACGGTGCGACGGCTGGGTGGAGGGCCACCTTTAGGTTTAGGTAGGGATAGGTCCCCTTAGGTTAGATAGATTTGGTTGACGGGCGAGGAAGCTACCTTTGTGGCTGATAGCCACATTGGTAGCGGAGCCCGGAGGCTCAGTGAGGTCACTGGAAAGCCATGGGTTCCGAGGCGGAGAAGGCCAACGCGATCTGGACACTCCTACCGAGTTTTGATCCAGGCCAAGATGACGTGAAGGAGTACATAGCGAAAGTCAAGTTTTTGGATGGTATTTGCCCGAAGAAGGATCGAGGAATGCTTGCTCCAAGGTTGGCCATGTTGTGCAAGGGTACTGCCTGGCACCAAGTTCGATCCATCGAGCCCGACAAACTGACGAATCCGGATCATGGAGTGAAAACCCTCCTGGAAGCTTTGTCGGCGTGGGAGGACAGCGCCGAGTTGAAGACATTTGAGCTGTTCGAGAAGGCAATTTACAAGACCATCCAGAAGGCCGACGAGAGTGCTCAGTCTTTTGTCAATCGACTGGACGTGGCGTTCGGAGAAGTTGGACATGAGACAACACTGAAGTCGGTGATGGCATTCGTATTGTTGAAACAGAGCAATTTGACCACCGAGGACAAGAAGAAGATTTTGACCATGACACATTGAAGAGGCGATGAGAAGCTTGTCAACCAATGTTCTGACAAGCAGTGGCTCCGAGAGAAAGAAAGTATACCCCACCAACCTGGTTGAGGATGCACCGGACCCCGCAGCAGAGCAGTCGGATCAGTATTTTGACCAGAGTGTTTTTGCATCGCAAGTTGAGGAGGAAGACATGTCCTCCGAGTTCTTGGACCAGTTGGCGACTTTCGGAGACGCTGACGCATTGACCGTGCAGGGATTCGAGCGTGAGTTGATAGATCTTTTTCAAGAAATTCCTGACCTTCATTCAGCGCTAGTGAGCTACCAGGAGGCCAGAGGCAGGATCGTCGAGCGAAAGCGAAACAGAGGATTCTGGCCTTTGAAGGGAGGCTCAACTGGAAAGGGCAAGGGATTTGGAAACAAAGGCTTCAGAAAGGGCCAATCCAAAGGAAAGATGAGCTGTTAGCACGCATAGCAAGGACACATTGCAAGCGATGCGGGGAGCTCGGCCATTGGAAGGCTGAATGCCCTTTGAAGACGACCAAGGAGTCGCAAGCGAATGTGGCTTCAGCATCCCATGAGGCCGAAGAGAACGACTTCTTTGAGCAGGTGTTGATTGAAGAGATCAACTCAGATTTTGAGGTCGGGTCCGAAACGGGAAACAACAATCAAACGGCATTTTGCCAGGAAAAGCAGTTCGAAGTAGGAAACACCAAGAGCCGGAACCCGAGCCCAATCGAGCCAGAAGCACAAGCTAATTTTTCCGAAGCCGTGTTCGAGAGAGCCAAGATGTTCTTTTCGAAACGAAACCAAAGCCCGATTGCACCGATCAGGAACAGCCAAAAGCAGCCGCTGGATCATCCAACAGCGGTGCCCGAGCTTGGACTCACCAGTAAGGCTGGCCAGTCCGAAGGGTTCAGAACAAACGGTATGGCTATCATCGACACCGGAGCCAGCCGTAGCGTCATTGGAGAAGAAAATCTCCAGACGTTTCTAGATCTGCTACCAGAGTCCGTCCGATCTCGAGTGAAAGAGCGAGCCAGCCGCGTCGCATTTCGATTCGGAAACAACCAAGTGGAGCATAGGTATAAGCAGATACATGTCCCAATAGAGCAAGATAAAGTAAGAATATGGCTAATCGTTGAGGTCGTGCCAAAAGCCACCCCCTTTCTCCTGTCAATCCAAACAATGAAGAGGTTAGGAATGATTGTCGACTTGCAGAAGGGTTCGTGCTTTTTGAAAGTGTTAAACAAATCAGTGACTTTGCATGAGGGTAAAACCGGGCTTTTGATGATTTGCATTCAGGATTTGTGCAGAAATTCAACCGAATGCCAAAGCATTTTCGGAGCAAGCAGTCGCAACAAGCCAGATTCGCTTTTCGTTGAACGCTATGCCAACTCGAGGAGAGATGCTCCAGATGGTAAAAGGGATTGCCGAACATGTTGTTCAGAGTCTGCAGACATTGCTGATGATTCTGTTGAACCAGGTGGCAACCCAAGTCTCCACACAGGAGGTGCCGACCGAACAGGTGACAATGATGAGCGAACTCCTCAGCGAGGTCCAATCCCAGAAGGAGAAAATCGAAGAGATCGCACTGATCATGAAGCAGAACACGTCGCCCCGTCGCAAGGAAGAGCCGTTTTCAGTCCTGACGGAAAGCGACCAAGAAGTCTGGGAGCAGGAGGTGCGGGTGTTTCAAGCCCAAACACCACCTCGACATCAGCCAGCTCAGCAGAAGATGCCAATGAATCCATCGACTCCGCCGAGAACAAAGTCAGTGGCAGCCGGGAAGGGAAGCTTCCAAGCCCAGATGTCACCAAATCAAGCCGTTTCAAGTCTGGTTGGGATGGCAGCCCCTGGAAGCCCATTGCCGATGAGCCCATCACACGACCCAAGAAGCCAGCCATCGATGTCAATTCAGGAGCAGGGTCTTGCATGGACGACAACTGCAATGGATCGTTGGGGCCAAAAGATGATCACCTGGGGAAAGAAGAATCCCGGAAAGACCTATGCCACGGTCTACGAAGCCGATCGTCAATATGTGAGCTGGTGCCTGAGCAGGATCAATTCGTTGGAAGCTCCGATCAGCGATTTTGCCCGCTACTGCCAAACCCGTCAGCAGATGGAGGAGCAGTTGCACCAGAGCCAATTGATGTGAAATGGGAAACATTGATCCTTGATGCATCAATAGCTGTAGAGAATGTCCAAGAAGCCAAACTGTTGAAAGCATCTGAATTCGGTAAAACCCAGTCATTCGGAAAGCAAATCGATCTATTAGAAGTCTATGCACAGCCAAATAGTAGACTAGCAGAGGAGGTAGGAAAACACGGAGGAACAGCAGTCCGATTCACAAGAGACCATGGTGATTTGTCTACTTTTGAAGGCCAGGTGCAGTTGCTTCGAATGATCTGCAGGCTGCGTCCAAAACATATCTGGGTAGCGCCGGAGTGTTTTCCCTGGTGTGCATGGAATCGATTCAACGCAACACAGAGCAGTCGTTTGTATGAACGCATTCAAAGAGACAAGAACCTATCTAAGGAACATTTAGTCCTATGTGCCCTGATATGTAAGATTCAAGTACAAAACGGGAGACACTTCACAATGGAGAACCCCGGAACGTCAGACATGTGGAAACAAGAAGAACTAGAAGTAGTGATGAGACTTACCAAGACAGTTCACTTGGATCAGTGCAGGTTTGGACTAGTTCATCCTGAAGATGATAGGCCTTTAAAAAAGCATACTCGGTTGCAAACAACATCAAATCAGATTGTTCGAGATTTAGATGGTCGAAGGTGTCAACAAAATCACGAGCATTCACAAATTGCCGGGTCATGCAAGTTTCAAGGCCAGCGAATGGCATTGTCTCGATTTGCCGCGTTCTATCCCAGAGTGTTCGCAAGGGCAGCAGCTAAGAGCATTTTGCAGGAAAAGAAACAACCAGAAGCATTAGCCTGTGTAGAAGAAGCAACCGAGGAAACATGTCCAGTTGATGAAGATCATCCTGCGAAACGCGCACGTTTTGAGCCACCACGAGAGCCAAAACGGAAAGCCGAACCTGAGAAGATAGTGAAGAATCCTCTTCACGGAAAACCTTGGGATGAAACTTTTCAATGGCTGCAATCCAATTTGCCGAAATCAGGATCTGTCGACGTCTCTCCAAGCAGTTGGCCAGGAAGTTTTCTTGTTGAACATTGTGGATTTCACGTGAAACAGATACTAGCAGGAAAAAGCATGGACAAGTATCTAGTAGGGCAATCCACGAATCCAATACGGAAAACTGTTTGTCAGTGTAGGAGGACAAAAGAAATTTTCGACTTGGGTGAAGAACAATGGACAAAACTGACATTAAGGCAACAGAGAAGGAATGCTATGCCTAGTCATATCATGGTCTGTTTGTTTGGCAGTCCTGTTGAGTCGAAAGAGCAAGCAACAGCCAGCGAGGAGAGACAGTCCGACCCCGTTCGATCCGAAGAAATGCCAGAGTCCAGAGCTGTCGAGCCGAGTTCCAAGCAGATCAGCCAGAGAGCTGATGAAATTCGACCAGAAGAAATGGAAGACAAGACGACCTTTGTCCCAGCTTGGTCACCACAGTCTTCAAATAATTCAGGTCCGAAGTTTCATGAACTAAGCAGGTTCCAACAATCACTCATCCAGAGAATGCACAACAATTTAGGACATCCAACAGCCGAGAAATTAGCAAGCCACCTTCGAAGACTTCGCTTCTCTCAAGAACTTGTAGACGGAGCAAGTGAATACCTATGCCAATCGTGTTCGGAGAGAGTTGGACCCAAGTTGACAACCCCAGGAAAACTGAAAGAACCCAAAGACTTCAACGAGGTGACTACATTAGATGGATTCGAATGGAAAAGCAATTCGGGCACCAAATATTATGTAATCCACATCTTTGATGAAGCCACCCATTTCCACTTGGGAAGAAGGTGTCAACGGGGAACCGAAGAAGCAGAGAGGGTAGTAAATGAAACATGGATGAACTGGGCAGGACCACCTGAAGTGATTGTTCATGACCTTGCAGGAGAGTTCGTTAGCCAACAATGGAAGAACATGCTACAGCAAAACAGCATTCGAGCAGTGACCACAGCAGCACCCTGGCAGAGGGGGAGGATTGAGAGACATGGGGGAACAGTGAAAGAGATGCTAAGTCGAATAGACCACCACATTCCAATCAAGACAGACAAAGAGTTCGACTATGCATTGAACCAATGTTTCCAAGCCAAAAATAGTATGAGTGTAGCAAAAGGGTTTAGTCCAGAACAAGCCGTTTTGGGAAAAGCCAGCCGAGTCCCGGGATCCATATGTGACGACGAAACAACGATATCTCATTCGCTCATAGAAGGGAATCAACTGAAGCTGAAGTCTTCCAGCGAAAAATGCAAATTCGAGCAGAGGCAAGAAAAGCACTTTGTAGATGCTGATAATAGTCAAGCAATTCGCAGAGCAATATTGAGACAATCCCGCGGAAGACAACACGACTGGAAATGTGGGGAACTTTGCATGGTTTGGGACAAAAGAAAAGCACCAAATATCTTGGAAAAGGGGAGATGGGTAGGACCCTGCCAAGTAGTGATGCATGAGACTCGGACCATAGTTTGGGTAACCCACTTGAATAGATTGCTAAGAGTTGCTAGAGAGAACATGAGATCCGTCTCATTGAGAGAATTTCAAAGTCACCACGGATTTCAACAAGTCGGCGATTCGAAGAGACTGAAAGAGATGGCTGAACAGCTGGAAACACAACTGAGAGAGAGGAGTGGAATGTTCCAGTATTCCGATCAAGTAGAAAACATGTCATATGAGCCATCAGAAGCAGCACCTTCGAATGAGGACCAAACCAGGTCAGCCCAGCCAGAGGAAGAGCCTCATCGACGCAATTCGAACGCAGAGAATAGCATAGAGTATCCACCGGGATTAGATGCAAACCAGATCCCAGTGATAGATCCGAATGCAGATGAGGAGCTTGAAGGCCAACCGGGAACAAATGACCCTGTAGAGCCAATAGAGCCAATAAATCCATCCGAATCAATTGGGGATTCAATGGTGGTTAATGCATGTATATATAGTAGAAGGGGTAAACGACAACGGGGAGGCCGTCTATGACCAGGGAACTCTATGGAGTGAAGAGTCATGCCAGATAGCCGAAGCACAGGTCTGTAGTTTCGAATTCGTTGTTCCAGTGAAAGCATTGGAGAAGTTTTGTAGGAACCCCTGTTACCATGCAGAAGCCTTGAATAAAGCAGCCAAGAAAACCCATACTGAGGTACAATACAAACATCTGTCAGCCGCAGAGAAAAAGCAATTTGATGAAGCCAAGAAACGAGAGTTGAAATGTTGGATAGAAACTGAGACGGTTGAGCCACTCCTAAGGCATAAGATTCACCCGAGTAGGATAATGTCTTCAAAATGGGTGCTGACATGGAAGGAGGACCACGGCTCTCCTTCAGGCCGAAAACCGAAGGCTCGCCTTGTCATTCGGGGTTTCCAAGACCCAGAGGTAGGAATTGTATCAACTGAGAGTCCAACCCTGTCTCGTGATGGCCGAATGATGATAATGCAAACAGTGAGTTCACTCCACTGGCGAATTCAATCGTTCGACATCAAAACTGCGTTTTTGCGAGGCAAATCAGATGAACGAATATTAGCCATGCATCCGGTTCCAGAATTCCAAGAATTGTTGGGTTCGAATAGTGAACAGGTACTCTTACTGAAAGGCAATGCCTACGGTAGGGTGGACGCTCCATTGCTATTCTACAAAGAGCTCCGAAAACGGTTAGAAGAAGTAGGATTTGAAACACATCCGCTGGACAATTGCCTGTTCTTGTTGAGAGACCCCTATGATTCGACAAAGCTGGATGGAATCCTGGGAACGCACGTAGATGACGGAATAGGCGGGGGCAATCAAAGATTTGATAAAGCCCTGGAGCAATTGCAGAAGAAGCTCCCGTTCGGAAACCAAGAGTACAAACGCTTCAAGTTCACCGGACTGACAATAGAACAAAGAGATGACTACTCAATCAAAATAGGACAAGAAGACTATGTACATCAAATAGAAGCAATAGATGTAGCAAAGATCAGAAGGAAAGAAACGGAATCACCAGTATCAAACCATGAGCAACATCAGCTTCGAGCTCTATGTGGAAGCCTTCAGTATGTGGCAGTGCATTCGCGTCCAGATATAATGGCAAAGGTATCTTTTCTGCAGAAGCGGGTTTGTGATGCTAAGATTAAAGATCTCTTAGAAGCCAACAAAATCCTTAGGGAAGCAAAAGACACAGCCACAACATCCGTGTTGGTACAACCAATTCCAATGAAAGATGTAACTTTTGCCAGTTTTGGAGACGCAAGCTTTGCATCGGAGCAGCAATTGAAAGCACAGCAGGGAGTTTTCATAGCAGCATGTACAAAAGAACTTGGAGAAAACAAGATATCAAGCATATCCCCATTAACATGGCACTCAAAGCAGATAAGTAGGGTAGTTCGATCGACCCTGAGTGCTGAAGCCTATGCAATGTCTTCTTCATTAGATAAGTTGACTTGGCTTAGATGCATGTGGGCAGTAATCAAGGACGGATGCTTCAAGTGGCAGACACCCGAAAAGTCACTAAAGAATGAGACTAAGGCTTTACTCATCACAGACTGCAAGAGTTTGTACGACTTGGTGAACAAAATGGCGACTCCCAACTGTCAGGAGTGGAGAACGACCATAGAGGTGATGCTTATAAAACAGCAGACCCAAGACAACACCGAGTGTAGATGGATATCAACAGCCATTATGCTTGCAGACTGTCTAACAAAGCCAATGGACTCATCTTTTCTACGACGGGTGCTCACTCTTGGAAAATTTAGAATCTATGATGATGACAGTGCCCTCAAAGAAAACCCAAATCGAAAGTTTAGCTCACGATGGATCGAATCCTTTGCTGAACCGTGCAATTCGAAAAAGAAAATAGAGTCAATGTGAATCAATCCAGTTGAGCACCAAACCAGACCTTCGAATGGTAGTTCGATCGATGGATGCACCAAACGCGTTGGCTCAAGGCCGACAGGGACAGGACAAGCACAGAGGAAAACGGTGCGACGGCTGGGTGGAGGGCCACCTTTAGGTACCTTTAGGTTTAGGTAGGGATAGGTCCCCTTAGGTTAGATAGATTTGGTTGACGGGCGAGGAAGCTACCTTTGTGGCTGATAGCCACAATTATAAATATATATATATATGTTATATTATATGGAAATGTCCTAGGTCCTACAGTAAGCTCAAGCAGTTAAGGGTTCCGCTAGATGAAAGAGAAAGGTGATGTGCATGTCTGTGTGTGTTGTGCAAAGAAATTGCTTTCCATGCCTCTTTCAAAAAGTCCCATATTGTGCAATCCAGTAACATTGCTCTTCAGCCGTCGGCAGATGAGTTGCATGGTCTGGACTGCAGGATTGCTGATCCGGTAACACCAAGAGAAGCACATGAAACGCCAAGCCTCGATGATCTTGTCGAAAAGCTCTCCACCCGAACAAAGCTCCATGACCAGGTACAAGTGTCGGCCTGGAGGGTGCCACGAGTGGACGGGGAGGGTCGAAAAAGGCGTGGCACGCACTGCTGAGGCGTCTCCTGGTGCAAGGACGTTACTAGGGGCTCACGTCTCAAATCATCCTCTGTCCAACAAACAAAGTGGAAGATCCACTGGGCCCAGGACATCCACTATGTTTGCTGCTGGAGGGCGTTCCGTCATCACTACTGTCTGATCTGAACAGGGCTTATGTTGTGAGTAACAAAGCCACCTGAACAGCTCTGTGGGTGGAATCCCACGGCTTAGTAGGTGCCGAACAACCCAGTTGTTCGACATACGCGAAGCGAGAAATAAAGGCGGCGATGTCCGGCCAAGCTTCAATTGCACTGTTTGGTTGTTTCGTGTCACATCGTGTCACCATTCCATATGAGTCACCAACGCTCACCAATGCTCAATCTCTGTGCGTCTTCGAGACTGGCAGAGTCTGGCTGCCGAAACGCGCTCCATCACTGGGGCGGCCAAACGATCTTCGAAAGTCTCATAGAGCTTGATGATGTTTGGATGGTCCATGACCTGTGGGTCACGGGAGGATGGGGTCACGGGAGCGAGGCCTGTGGGTTTAGAAGTTATAGCGGCAACTTTTGAGGGAACAGGGCTTTTTGGGGTGGGCAAACAAAGGAGGCAATGATGGGCAATGTGAGGGAAGGCAGAAGGAGCCAACATTTATGTCAATGACTCGACTGTTTTGTGTTCTGCATATCCCATTTCGAGGTGAAGCTCGCCACATTTCCAAAACTGTGGCCTGCCATCAGTTAAGTTGTTGCGACGTCACCCCATCTTTGTTTGAAAGGATGAAGCTGAGAAGCATAAGCAAGTTCAAGGTAGAATCTCAGACCGCCAATGCATGGAACATCTACTGTCTGTTTAATCCGGTGATGCCAAATGAAATGGTGCTACGACAGGCGCAAGCCCTATGACATCACCATCAAATCAAAAGCCGAGATGCTGGGAATCTGCAAATCCCCAACCACAACTTGCATAACAAATTGCATCAACTAGTCCACGGGTCTGCAACTCACCTGGGACCTGCTGATGAAAGAAGGGCAAAGCTGACACACCCGGAAAACATTTGTAAATAATAGTAGCGGTCTCGCAAGATGTTCAAAAATCTTCCGTCCTTAAACGCCTTGATCGGTCAAGCCTTTGTGAAGAACCCACCCATTCCCCAACTGTTCTCCCACCAGCGGAGCCCACACTCCACATCCACCGATCCCTTGAAAGGCCTCCCCACGCCAACGGCTCGAACGGAACACCGACGGCTGCAGGAAGAACCTTCATGATGTCGATCTCTTGCTTGAACCGCTCCATGTTCTTCACGTGGCCCTGCCAGGCAAAACTTGAGCTGCGTAAAATTTGAGGAAAATGGGGCGAAAGGCCCTGTACGTTGCTTGGTTTAACGAGGAGGCCATTAAAGGCAAAATGGTCAGGCAATTTTTTAACAGAGTCCTCCCAAGAAATGGAGTTCTTCAAGGTAAGACTTGGATGCATGGTGAGCCTCAAGGTCCGGTTGGGTCTAGTCATCTAGTCGCCTAAACCATCGCATGGTTTTCCCGAAACAGTCTTCCATAAACCACCTTTAAAACCGCTCCCGGTAGACAAATGTGCCTGTAAAATTGACGTGGAGATCGGTCACCCCCCGTGGGTCCATGCACCTAACATCCGAAGAAGCCGTAGCATCGGTCCGTGGTTCTTTGCTGAAGAAGCAGCATCAATCGGTCGAAGGCTTTACCCAATTTGCTCGTTGAGATCCTTTCGACTCACAGGACCAAAGCAGAAAGCGCCCAACGGGGACATCTGGCTCATCTAGAATCTAGATCTCACCAAAATTTGTCAAACTCACAGCCATGAACCTCTGCCGAAACTTGCTGAGGTGCTTTTCATTTCATCTCCTTTCACTCCCTTTTACCCACACCCCGACCCGTGATTCTGCTCTTCCTCTTATGTGTCTTTAACAAAGAACTACCAACTATTAGAATAGGAGCAAGGACACTACTAGGGGCTCCTGGCCATACTACTAGGAACAAGAAGCTATTAGAAACAAGAAATAAATAGAATTAAAAGTAATGGCTTCAAAACCGCAACAAACGCTCCGCCTTGGACATGGTCTTGATCGCTCGTACCGCCCCGGTGGTTCGATGCCTCGGCCCGGGTGGAGCAAGGTGAGTCGTAGACCGTTTAACGGGGGGTATAGCTGTATATTATATCCGTATGATATCTATGTATGTGTTGTTTGCTTGAACATATTTATCCGTGTTTTATTTATATTGATAACTATATTTATATATATAATGCGTATAACATGAATAAATACATCTGTAAGAAAGGTGTTGGTGTTACCCTGATACCATGTGAGGTCACTTGTTTCTTCCTCCAAAGATTGACCTCATGATTCCTCACGAGCAAATCTGGGGAACATCCATTTGTGTGCGAATGGTCCGTATAGGATTCAGGACGAGTGTACGCACAAATCGATCTCTTGATCTCCAAAACTCTCCCACGCGGTTCGGCTCCCAAACCTTCCGCTGGAGACGGAGCCGTAAGTGCCTTCGCCCAGCTTCTTGGCCTGCACATTCTATCTTTTCAAATAAAGGAGGTTGAGGTTGATCCAAAAATGGGCCGTCAAAAACAATGACGGCGGTTCGGCACGACAAACACCTGTGGCCTGTGGCTGTAGGTTTTCACCTGTAGCCTGGTGATTGGAGGTTGTCACAGGATCGTTTTGTCCTGCAGGGTGTGGTTGGAGGTCGACCATTGGTTGAACTTGGGGCATATGTGGAGTGAAGCCTGAGAATCTCCTTGACGATCTTGGCCTCTAAGTTCCCAGCTTGGTCTGGCGTTTCATTCTCCTATCTTAACCCCTCAGAGGGTTCCATCCAAACCGAAGGAAGAATGGTCTAAGACCTCCGAGTCCCTGGGTCCTGTTCTGATGAATCTGAATATGCGGGGTTTCGCGTGGTGCACACCTCGCATTCGCTCCAAATTCGTCAAGATTACCTGGGTCACGCATCTGGTGCATGGGTGTTTGAGCAACTCAGGGGCGGTCCAGGAGCGAACTCTTAAGTGAGGCTTGTCAATCACGAGTCATGACAAGGAAAAGTTCAGGTCAAAGTAGGCACTCCTACTGCTAGGAACAAGAAGCTACTAGGAGCAAGAACGCTACTAGGGCCACTAGGGGCTCCTGGCCTTACTACTAGTAGCTAATTTGCTACTAGTAACAAGAACCAGCGCAAGCGACTTCATCACCCAAGACCTCGATGTCATAAATCTCCCGGATGTTCCTCTCGGAGGCGGGGTCCCACCCGGGCGACCGCTTCACAAAGCCAAGGCATGGCCTTACATAGGTTGATCCCTAAAAGGAACAGCAACTCCAATATATATGTATACAGGTGGTACAGGTAGTTGTTTGTTTCATGAGACGCGCGAAAATGTCTTTCGTGTTACCCACCTAGGGAGCCCCTGAAACGATGTCGGCACGGTGTTTGGTCCTACTGTTCTACCATCCCTTCTGTTTCAATTGAGGATCAATCTCAGCTTCTGACTCAAAAACAGTGCCGTTTTGAGTCCACAACCAACAAGCAAAACAGTCTCCCCGAATATTCACCTACCGTTATGTCTTGATCACCCTGGTCCATCATCTCGTTTGGCCAAGCAGCCCCGGGTTGTTCGGAATCAATCGTGCCCGGGACAAAGCATCCTGAGTGCAGAGCTTCGTCTACTGTCAACTGGACAAGTGAGCGTCCAAATGTCGACTTGAACCGCAATCTACGAGTCAAGTCAGTCCAGCTATATATATATATATAACCACTACAATGGGTCGTGAACACATGAGATTAAATAGCAGGGATACAAATTGGATACCAAAATAACAAAAGCTCACGCCTGTGTCCCGCCACTTTATGTCAAATCTCTGGCGTTTCTCATGAGCAGATTGAGCCTCCATAATTTCATTTGAGTCTGCCGGGCGGAACGCCACACTACAAACAGAATGCATCGGCCGAAGGAGAACACTGGAGTCACTGCTCCTGAAGTGTCGATGATATTTGTCCTTCTGACCTCTCATCTTCTTACAATTCACCCAGCTTGCTGGAGCAACAGAAGAAACAAACCCAACAAAGCATTAATTACTATAAAATATACACAAAATGATTTCGGGGCCAAGTACTCTAATCCAACCACTGAAAGCAAGGATGCAAGCAGTTTAGCTTCCTCTCATCTGGAACTTTGACTTGAAAGGCTACACAATTGGAGTAGAACGTCTTGGAGTCTTGGAGTCTTGGAAGTTGTGAAACCTTATCTAAGTAATTACATGTATATATATACTGTATTATACTATACTATATTATAGTATTATAGTATATAATAGATATATAAGTATATATATATATACATTGATGTTGTCGAGCGGGAACCAAGTCTCACCCCATGAAACCCGAAGGGCCTCTGGGCCTTGTATTGAATCTCTTGTGGGCGTCTGAAAGGCCAAGAACTTTGTGCCCCAGCCGGCTTGGAAGGCTTTTGCGGCCTTAGAAGGATCGATTCTGACTCATTCAAGTGACAACAGTAAACATAGTGGCATATAGCGACACACAGTACGGTCTTTCAAAGTTCGGTGAGGAAATCTCCATCTAAATAGATCTCTCTCAAGTCCTAGCTAGTCACTAGTTACACTCCTGCCTTGTAGGACCTTTCCCAAAATGTAACAGGAGGCTAACAAGCTCACATAAGGATCCAGGCACATTGAACTTTCAATGTGAGAATCCCCAAAGACAAAAACACAACAAGACAAAAGACTTCGATGTAAAAAGGACAAAAGTACAGTATTGTTATCTTTCTACCGACGTCGACAGCAGTCTGCCCCTGAAGCAATCAATGCCCAGTGTTGCCAAGTGAGATCAACATCACCCTTTGCCCTTTGGCTCCCCAAAACGACTATATAGTAACAAGAAAGCTACTAGTAACAAAGGGCACCGCTAGTAGGAGCAAGGACACTACTAGTAGCTCCTGGCATTTCTACTAGTAACAAGAAGCTACGAGTAGCAAAGGGCATCGCTACTAGTAACAACTGCTAGTATTTAATTTGCTACTAGTCTACTAGTGTATAACAACACAAGCTATATACAAGGTTGGGAGCTGTGGTAGTCCAAACGTGGCTCCATTGGCATCTCAGACCTCCTTCCTGCTGGAGTAGTTCAAGAGTGAGTGATGGTTCAACATGTGAAAAACTATATGCCCCCCCAATTTTATGGCCAATTGTTCTCTGCCTCCAAAATGGAGTGAGTCGTTTAAAAAGCCACAAGTCGCATGGGACACAAAGATCACAAAGCCACACTGCTCAAAGCACCCACTTCTGATCACTCACTTCACAGCGTTGTAGGCCATTGCTATTAGGTTGGAGGCCACTGCTATCACTTCACAGCTTGGGCCCGGCCCAGGGATCCCCACGAAGGTCCTGTGCCTTCAAGCATCGTTGGAAGTTGCACCTTCCTCGCTCTGCGGGAGAGCAGCGGCGCTTGCGCGTTCCATTCGTTCGGGAAAAGCGAGTTGGTGGTGGTCCACTGGAGAGAAAATTGGGTCCATCGGGAAAGCCAATGACTGAACTGATACAAAGGACAATCAAAGGACTATATCATACTATATCATATCTGTCAGGTTAAGAAACAACGAACCATGGTTGGAGGTCGTCCTCGTCAAATACACACCCAACCAAACACACTGGTGTAGATTCCCTTCTACTGGGGCATCTCAGGCATTTCTCTCACGCTCTCCTTTTTTGAGCTACCGTATCCGATCTGTTCGTAAAAACATCCAGCTCTGTTGCTGCTTTGGATCGAGCAAACGAGCAAGAGGATGCTTTGTCTGGCAGAAAAGCAGAATAATCGAATGCAAATGGTCTCTCAGGGTGTCCTCCTCGCGAAAACCTTGAATGCCCTTTAATTCAGCGAGAGACACCATGCCAACCTTGTAGAGTCAGAAATGACTTGATCAAAAAGCTGACTGGCCCAGTAGGTCGGAAGAGTTCATCAATGTGCTTGCCAGCACTTCTTTAGAAAGTTGAAGAGTCCCAAATATCTAATATATGTTCAGACAGGAGAGCTGGTGTCTTGATTGGAAAGGGGGGTGGCCTTCAAGGTCTGTGTGCTCAAAGTGTGCTCCATCCATTATGAAAGGACTCTGAGCACCAGCAGAGCGCCTTGCTTCTGTGGCAACTTCCCTCTCGGAGCCAGGAAATGGCACTGGAGGCTGTTTTGGGTTTGAGGCGTTATATAATATATCTTGAAGATCATGGATGAACCATTATATAGTCCAAAACACATGGAGAAAAAGACACATGAAGTTACTGCAAATGTTTCTTACGGATCATTTGTTGACCTCGGACAGATCTTCCGTGCACCATCGATTGGACGAGTCGCGGTGCATTCGTTCTTCTCCTCGATGCATGACCTTGGACCTTGGGGGATGGCTCAGCATTGATGCAGAAAAGCTTTACTTGCGCTACTTTGGATGACCTGGCGCACCAGAGCCAACCCAAATGATTGATGAAAGTTTTGGATCGATTGGAGGAAAAAAAGGAGCAACCAGCCCAAACAGGCCTATGACGGGCCAGTGAGGACCAGCCCACACTTTGGACCTTGGTCCGGTCTTCGGAAAGCCCTATTTCTCCAGATCGATCCAAAAGGGAGTGCTCACTCGTTCATGCTCCAAATGCCTGGTTCTTCAGATTCCACTGGATGGCCTCCAACCCAAAAGCGATGGCCAGAAGCTTCAGATTCCACCCCCTCCCAAAACACCCGAAAGTTCCACAGCCTCCGACTAAGGTACCGGACAGGTGCTTGTTTGCCTGCACATCCCCCCATGGCAGCAACTCCTGGCAAATCTCAGTGATTTGCACCGTTCTTGACATCTGGAAAATTAGGGAACGCATGGCTATGTCCCGTCCATATCAGCCTCAGAATATCATAGAATGTTGCCAACTCACACGAACCCAGATTCAGTGCGGCCCGGTAGCATGGAGGCTACCAGATCACACGAATATGCTGATTTTTGTGGACCTGATCACACGAATATCCACCAGAAAATGCCTGATCCCAAGGCAGTCCATGCAGTGCCCATGCAGTGCTCATGTCCTCCAAAATCCTTCGTAACAAGACCCGCATGAGTTGGGACCCAAAACTACAAATCCACTACTACTAGACTGTTACTAGATTCTAGACTAGACCAAGGAGTTCTCATGAAATGTTGTTCACTATTGAAACTCTTCTGAAATTAACTCGGGTGAAGACAAATCACCCCTACACCTCGATTGCTTTCTGGTCCTGTTCCGTAAAACCGCCCCCCGCATGCGCCCACCGACGCGAGGAGCCTAGACAAGGCGATCCACGACCGAATCACTAAGCCAAATGTAGCGGTGCAATGCATGGCGAAGCGCGACGCTCCAAGCCTGAAGCAAAGCTGTAAATGAACAGCCCGATTTGAGTGGTCACAAATGTCAGGGAGAGATATCCTATTCAAACAAAAAGTTGATATGGAATAATCCAAAATGTCCCCACGCTCTTGCAGACAGAGTCGTTTTTGGCAGTACCTGAGGACTGCGACTGGTTGGAGTTCTTGTTGTCAGTTCAGACTCGATCGACCTTGGATCATGTTGGACCATCTGAAAAAGGCAGGTCCAGGCAAGGTCCGGTGTGTCTGAAAAATGGGGCAACCGCCTTGCACACAATAAAAACAGGAACGCTTTCAGGACAATGTGTTTGCATCCTTTTTTCAAACGACATGTTGCCACTGTCCCGTCACCCCAATTGTTGTCAACAGTTTTGCTTTCCACACAAACTTGCAGAATTGAAAAATTTGAACTTACAACGAAATAAAAAATCAAAATAAAAAAGTGTTTCTGCTTGAACTCCTTGGAAAGTCAAATTCTGCAATTTGCACGTCCATTATTTGGGAAAAAGACGGAATCTGGGCTTGTCAAGAGACACTTAAAGGAATTTGGCAGTGTACTTGCAACATGTTTTAAAGCCAAAACTGATGAAAACCAACAGTTCCGAGTCCAAGAGGCTGTGGTAGTGCACTTTGTTAGCACGTTTGATGTTACGTTTGATCATCTGACATGCGCACAGTCTTATCTACATTCATTGTCCTTAAAATTATATACTGTGTGTGTGTGCGTCAAACTCAAACATGTTGCTGCTGTGCTGCCCAACGCTGCCCGCAAGTTATCAGAAAAACATCATTCCAGATCCTATGGTGGTCCAATTATACCGTTGCACTTGTGACGCTTTGTGGTCCCAAAAACGGGGCCCAAAATCGGGCAGGGCGGTAGCTTTCGGAACAAGGGACTGCAGAAAATAGATCCCGCTTCGGTGCTAAAAGTTCGACTAATAAGTCAATTTCTTCCGTGCCTGCTGGCATTAAAGTTTGCAACGCATGCACTCCTTGAAAACATACAAGTTTCACATCACTAGTGATGTCCCTTCTCTCACCCCGCGGAACTTAGGATACGATGAGGCCCTCCATACCGAAGCTGAAGGTTTTACAATTTTACAGCCTTGCTTTTGGTCGCAGAATTACTTACTTGATGCAGTACAGCAAGCCCGCGCACAAATACTATAGGGGACCAAAGTGTTGAGGCCGAGGCCTGAATTTGTGTATGGTTTTTGACCTTCTTGAAAGCTGCGGCGGCTTATGATTCTGATACTCCCTCAAGTTCCCCCTCCCCCTCTTTGATTTGGATGTGACTACCTGGCTTACCCGGCATCCGTCATCTACTTTTTTCAGCATCCATGACATATGTAATTAGCTTGTTCAGCTCTTGTTTGACTCCCAAATGTCTGAAATTCATCCGCGCGGCTATTTCTTAGGTAGTAGGGCATCCGTGCTCAGTCGTTTGTTCGACAATGTCTTCAAATGTGGGCATCCGTGGACATCCGTGCAAAGTAGCCGATGACAGCTCCATACCCAAACACGCGGGGCCCCTCCTGATTTTTTGTCAGCGCATGCAGCATGCAAATGCATGGCAAAATGCGACGTACTTACGGACCAGCCATGCTTCCCCAAAAAGCAGATTGACATGTGCAAGGAAGGGGCCCAGTTCTGTGGCCACAAAGCCATTGAAACTTGTCGTCTTCGTCGTGGTGCGCCCTTGTTGTATCCAGATAAAGCAACTCCAGCCGAATATGAAACAAGTAAGAAGATTTGTCTTTTGATGAATATCATTCCTTCCCTTTCTTCGTAGCAATCTTTTTCAATTCTGACTATTTGATTGGATAGGTGCTATTCAAAAAGGTATCTTTTAGAGTGCCTTCACACATTTTGGAAACACACCATCCTTTATGGAGCCCGCGTCTTACCTTATCCAAAACCCTCGTCTATCATACAGTGCGACTCTGCTTTGTGCATTCTCCCACATTCTCCACGACCCCGCTCTATTCAACCATGCTTTTCTTCTGCGAGGCGTTTTCATCTTTGATCATATTATAACCGTATAACAATGCATGCCACCTTATCCAGAACCTCCTCTATGCAAGGTTGTTATCAACTTTCTTACCATGTCTGTCATCCCTGAAAGGACTCTGACTCTGACCGTATAAAAATGTTGTTCCTGTGTAAGGACCAAAGCGTTGGAAGTGTTTGCCTAAAGAAATATATGTTCTGCAAAAGTTTTACCTACAATCAACAACCTACCTATGAAGGGAAAAGCAACCGTTTAAGTTTAAGCAAAAGGGTGCCTTTGCCAAGTAGGAGTAATAGGTCATGACGCATAGTGTAATCATAGCGGGCAATCCTGTTATCTGTGGTCTAGCTCTTTCTATTTGATGTCCTTTGTGTTCTTGCTTCTCAGAACCAAACCATAAAAAGAGCTAACAATATATACAGTATGGACATACATACATACTTACATACATACATACAGACAGACAGACAGACATACAGACAGACATACATATATTTGTCTGTCTAAGAGAGCTGCCAAGTGGGAAGAAGCCCAAATCACTGACGCGAATGAGCCGCATGCACAGGAAAGAAGAAACCCAAAAACAACATGGCATCAAGATTGGAATCGATCACTTTATCTTTCAAATCCCAATGAGCCCCTAACCATTCACATGGGAAGATAAGTATCTCCGTTCTAACTAAAACATACTAAATAAACCCAGATATTTCGAGGGCAGCCCTGCTTAGCCTCAACTCTTTCTTCACACCCCGCGCAAGCAGGGAGCTACCTGGTGACTGCACCCGCTAGTGCACGCGGGCCGCTGGGTGCATATGTACAAACGCCCGAACACGTCTAGAGCGTGGCAGCGGACGTCGTTCATTCTGGAATTTCTGCTCTAAGGCAATCGGAAAGGTGTCAGCAGTAGAATCTGGTGGGCAAGGCCACAAAGCCAACGTCTCTGATCGCCTCTGCACTGACGTTGTGTTGAAGTCTGCAGCCATCCCCAAAATGCCATCATCTCCGTTGCCAAAGGAGTGCATCTAAGAATGTGAGACGCAGCGGTAAGGCGGTGCTCGAGGAGACACACCACCGAAATCCTCGAAATCTGAAGACTCGCCAGGGGTGTATAGTATGTTCAATTGGGAAGACCTCCTAAACATTAAATTGACCAATGACCGAAATGGGTGTTCAACTAGTTCCCTCTTTCGAGGGTTACACCGTGTTACACCCAAATTGTCTCGGAAACCCGAATGTTTGCACAGTCCAAACGAAGGGTGACATCTGACCTTTATTGTTGTTGGATTTGAAGGACAGAGTCGGACAGAGGTTAACGAGCCCCTGATGATGGCATGGACTTCACGGCTTCCAACCAATAACTTTGCACAAGTGAAGGGTCCAACCGGCGAACTCACCAGCAAAACATGCTGATGTCTTCACTGGACTTCCGGATCAGGGGATCAATCACCCAACATACATCCCTTCGTTCTCAACCGATCTGACCTAGACTCGAACCGGAAACAGCATCACACTTGATTTGACCATTTGACCATCATCTTCGTGCACAAGCCCAGTCAGGCCACAAAAAAGAACGGAATATAATGGTATCTATATTATATGCAGCCACATGCCATATATTGCCAAAAACCACGATATAATACGGCCAAAAAACATGGGGTCGCTGGGTGGTCCATGGGAAAATGTCTTCAGTTTTATGGTTCGATTGGCGATACATTTGTCCAGCTTGGCTGGGGTTCGGTGGGCCCGGCGCGCCACGCAGGGGGGTCTGTCTCTGCACCGCCCTCAGCTGTCCTTTTCGTGCTCCTGAACCGGATCCAGGTCTTGAGGGTCTGAACTCTGGGCGAACTCTGGGATTGACCCCTTCGGCCTGTAACTGCTGCATGGGTGAACCAACGCCAATGATCCATGTTTTCTTCGAGAGACCGAATAACCTTTGTCTTTTGAGTGCCAGGTTTCTACAACTTGGGTCTAGTGGCGGCTGTCCCAATCTCAGCAACAAGTTCAGAGGTATCTCGGGTTTGAGACGACCAATTTATCACGTTGGGGCACTTGCAATCATGATAGGATATGGAAACCACCCCAAGCCCTGCCAGCCTCCTCCAGCATCTGGAAAGCGATCAAGTAGAAGAAGACCTACACTCTAAGAGCAGTTACACCCTCTCAGCAGGGTGTTCATTAGTCCAAAAGAGGACCCTGTAAGCGAAGAGGACATCAGGACCTCTTTTTCATGTGCAGGAACAATGATGTTCCAACAAAAAAAGGGCGGTCATCCTCCCGGGTGTCAAGTCAAACTCTCAGGGAGTCTGGATTTGCCGCAGTTTGCTACCGTGGACCTTACAATCTGTAGCTCACCATCGGCAAACACCATGCATTTCGTGGGTCTCAACCCCAGGTGCATACCTTGATGTAGACACATCCACAAAACGATCATCTCTATCCAACAGTCACGACCGGTGACTGGTGGAAGAGCCCCAAATGGCAGATTTCCCTTCGACCCACAAGGGATGGACCCAATCAATGACCGCCTGCGACAAAATTGAGAAAGAAGGGTCTTCCATCGGCGTGACTTTCATAGAATTCCTTTCAGACCTGGTGTTTTTCATTCCCCGCATTGAAGAGAAAGCCGGACGACCCTCCGAATCCACAGACCGTCCCCGAAGGCACCACAGAGGACATGGTCACGAAGAAGTAGGCATAGATGTTGGTGACCAGACTCTCCGTGGGGAAGCGATACTTGGAGCGGCACGTTGCGAAGCTGCGAAGCTGCGAAGCTCAACATCGCAAAGCTCAGCATGGCAGTAGCTGAAACAAACAAAGACTAACTGCTTGGAAGTTGGAACAAGTATCTGTATCCATGTCAAGATGACGGTGTGAATCTTTGTGTGGTTCATGGTTAAACCTTTCCGATTGAAGCACACAACCTTCGTCGGTTGAAATCCCCCTGCTTCGTATGCACGGTATTTTGTGGGTATTATAATAGGGAGACCCCCGGTCTAGACCCCCTGGAAGATTATCCGTAGACTCAACCAAACCATTGGTGGGGAGTGTCCCTATTAAAATACACACCCCTGGCTTCGCTCTTCGGCTTTTGCAGTCACCATCTGACTGCAACCTTTGCAGCCCTCTAGATGACACCAAAACCTCCCGACGGAGGAGGGCTTTTTGGCCTGGACATTCTTTGGAAAAAAGCGGATGAAACGTTTCCTCATGCAACCTCCCAACCAACGCCCAACGCGCTCCAACTTCTTTGAGGTGGGTTTGGAGGGTACCACCGCCACCCTCTGAACATGTATTTGGAGGCCTACGGCCTAGGGAGACATCATCGATTTCTCCTTCAACAAACGAGTCCCGGAAGGACCCAGCTGAATCATGCGTGACATGTTGGATTCATGAAGCATCATGAAGCCCTTCGTTCCAAACTAAAAGATTGTCATTGCTTCCGCAGTCCAATGCTCTACCATTCTACATCACCAAAGATTCGTCTGATGGATTGGAGTTGACCGACAGCTGAGGGCCGTGCGAGCATATTCTGCATCATGGCTTTGATGGCCTAGCACGGCAACAGTCCGCCATCTCTTTTTCACCAAGACACCTGATTCTTGCGTCTGACCACCACAGGGGCCCACAGAATCAAGAAGGCTGCGAAGGTTTAAGGTTTGTGAGTTTGTAGCCCTGCGGACCTGGGATTGCAGGGCTATCTTGTCAAGACTGTCTGAAGACCATCCAGTCAATAAAACAGCCACGGTGAGAAACAGCAGGAGTCCGTCTTCAAGTCATAAAAACAATCGCACAGAAGCACCAAAAGAAGCGATTGTGCAAACAAACAAAACTGCGAAACAAAATATACAGTATAACTGGAACTCTTATATAACTCCATCGAAATGTCGAAGAGAAGGATTTGTCACTGACCGCCTTTGAATATCAGATTATCAGACGGTGTAGCTGATTCTGGCCTGGTACAAACCCTGCAACAGAGTGATTGCAAGGTGAAGGTTAAAGGAGAGGAACACATGCGTTGAGGCTCGCGTGATCACTTGCCGACATGGCAAAACGAGGGTCAAGGACGTGTTTGGGTAGTTGTTTCATCCGTCAGCTGAGCCAGCTGTAGCTTCAGCGATTATCTATAGGTATCCATGTCCATGCGATGAGTTAGCCAAGTGGAGTGCCTACTTGGTGTGAAAAGTCTGGAGCTAGCCAGGTCTTGTGCTAGCAGAATGGTGACACCTCACAGTTGGTGGACTAGCCTAGGGCCTAGAGTTAGTTGAGTATCTCGCTGGCCGTCTCTGAAAATCTTACTTTGAAAAGTAAATGACCCAAGTAGATTGGACAGAGTCACTCTAACAAATTCTAGATGGCCACCCATACAATTCCGCGCTTCCTCATTCCCGCCTTGGAGTGCGTGGCCGTAGCTGTGGGTCGAACAACTTCCTGCGCAGAAAAAAGACGCTCGGAACCCACTGCCGAACTGTGTGGGAGGAAAAACGCCGAGTTCGGTGATATGAGTGGACAAAATCTCTGGGCGACCATTCGGGACCTCTTGGGGAGGTCAGGGGAGATAGCCCCCTTCTTCTATTCTAAACCGACTGGGGAAGGCCGACCCAAACCATATATATATAGATTTGGTCCAATCCTCATGTCTGGAATCCCCTGAAGCTGCTGGGAGTTTTTCATAGGAGTTGGATAAACCATCATGTGACCAGATCTGATCTTCCTGCGTCATCCTTTGGATCCTTTGGTTCACCGGAATTGGAGGCCTTTGAAAAAAGCACAAGGGAAGAGGTGTGCTGGAGTTGGAAGCAAAAGTTCCTCAACATTGGCCTTTGGTTGCTTTTGGACTAGCCAGATACCTTCAGGTCTTTACGGCATGTCTGTGGCCGAAAATGACCAAAATGGAGAGCTGCTGAGGATACATCCGAATAAAGCACATACAAATCTGGAAAGAACTCATGTTGCCATGCTTGATGACCACGAAGATTGGTCGTCCTCACAAAAACTGTCCGAGAAAATTCAACCCAAGAAGAATTCCTCTCGCGCAACAGAATACCATCAGCACGAGTTTTGCCAAACTTTTGTAGGCAACCAAAGCCTGGGCCTGAGGACTTTTTGAGTGGTAAAATTTACTAATGTGCATCTCGCTAGCGAGCACTGATGACTTTTACGCAAATGGTCGTCTACAAAGCCAGATCGCTCTGGGCACCAAGTGGTTGTGGGGGGTAGTAGGAACCGTTATGTACATTGAAAAGAATGAAGCAGGCACGTTGAACCTGACCATACCTCAGGTGTCCAAGGACAACCCCTTGGATGGTGCACTTAGTTGGGGGTTGACATGAGGAGTACAAATCAAGGCCTAGCCAGCCCAAGTAACTTTGTCACTGGCTGATCGGAAGAGAGCTGGAAGTTTACAGAGTAAATCGCAGTCGTGCGGCTCCTGTTGTGCTCCACATCTGATAAGGCCACAGAGAAGAACCCTGTCCAAGCCTGTCATGTCGCGTGCTAGTCCTGCGCCTCCTGCCATCTGGCCTCCGCCTTCTCCGACGGAGCTGCAGCTGCAGCTGAAGAAGCAGCCTTAAGAGATGAGGGAGTTGGCCGGGAAGTCTCAAAGGAGGGCCAACAACTGCTCAATAGTAATGTTTCTCACCCAGCACCACCCAGGAACTGGGTGGTTTCCAACCGGAGTCTTACACGACAATCGTGTACACTGTACACATGGTTGGAGTGTGATGTTTCTAGATTGAGGTTGCCTCAGTAGTTTTCATGTCTATCTATTTGGGCACCACGAGAAGTCCTTCTATTCTAGGGCCTCCCGATATTGAGACAAACCAAAAGGTTTGGTGTTGCCTGCAGGGAAAACAGACGGAATCACCCGCTTTGGGGTGTGCATCTATGATGAGTGTTTTGTGTTTGGGTTCTGGCCTACAGCCAAGTGGGACACGTGGCTGGCCTGCAGAATCCTCAGATGGTACATGATGGTGCCAATTCACATGGTGAGAGGCACCCCTGCAGGAGTGACGAGTGACGGCCCCTCACTTACTGCAGCTGCCCTTCTGTCGGCTCCACTAAAATAAAGTGCCTGTGAGGCGCAAGTGACAGATATTTTTTTGAGTCAAAGATGCATGATCTACGCAGATTCTTCACCACTACACAGATTCACCCCACAACAAAAGACTTGACATTTCCAGCGTGCTTCAAAGCACTTGCAAGTAGAGTACGGGTCCATGTCAATCCAGACAAAGGAAGCATACACCAAAAACAAGGTCTTCTCTTCGTGGCCTCTTCAACTCCTCTTCCGCCCAAAGAAACCCTCTCTTTCGAGTCCTTCAACCACAGACAGGTCACTCCACAGACCGCGCAAACCGGTCGGTGGGTCAGCTCGACCCCACGGTTCACTCGGAAGAAATCCGCCCTTGCTTGACCTATCTGATCAATACTGATCAAGGACAAATGCTTGCTCACACTATCCTAAGAGTGAAGCGGGGCAACGGGTAGCGAACTAAATGATCCACATGGAGGTTCTTGGCATCTGAACCGCAAGGATATTGACATAAGTATCCTCAAGCAGGTTCAACCACAGGGATCTTCCTTGATCGACCGTGAGAGGTATGGAGATCCTGCTCTGGGAGGCTCCCTGCAAGGTTAAAAACTGGCCTGACAAGAGGCGGAAAACAAGGTCCAAGAATGAAAGCTGAACGTCCTCTGATCACTCCTAATCTCTTCCGATGAACCTGTTTCATTAAGCAGTCACCAAGCCATTCGACTCTTTAAGAGGCAAGTGGTCAGCACAAAGATACATCGAATCCTGTGCCCTCACTGTACATGAAAGAGAGCATCCAACGCTGCACACAAGCCACTGGCCAAATCCCTGGTTGGCCGGTGTGTTCACTGGTGCTTTCGAAGTGATAGACACCTCTTCACATAGAGTATGATGCATTCTTGCAAGGCAGCAACTACCGCTGAAGTCTTAGACCGGGCTTCTGGTCAGTGGCTCGGTGGATTCTGATTTGGTCAGTACCCACACAGATGGAACCTGCCAAGTTGCGCAGCACTTCTTTGGTCGCGTCCAACAAATGCCAGGGATCAGACCGATTCCTCGCGAGGAACTCGCAGTGTGATCGCAGTTCCTGTTCTCCTTGATTCATTGGCACTTTTCTTCACCTTCTGTGCATGATTCATCATGCTGGTTAGTTGGAAACCAAGGGGTCTGTCCCTGGAATTCATTCTGCTTTGGGCCCCCTACCAAGTTCCTCATCGCTCTGATCCGGAGAAAGCCCCGTGCGGTTCAGCGCCCGGGTGGCCCGGGTGATCCTCCGGAAAATTCAACTGCAGAATCCTTAGACCGGTGGACGGGCAGGCGGGGCATGGCCGGTCCAGATCGAAGTGTCCAAACTAACACGTCAAATGGAAGTGGAACACCCGCTGCAATTGAAAAACAACAACACCTTTTTGATGTGAGCGTTGTCTTTCTTGTTATGCTGCATGGGTGGGGTTGCACTTTCTCTTCTGGTTCCTAAAGGAAAGTAGTCTTCCATATCTCCGCTTGCTTGCAAACGTTGGTGTCATTTCAACGTAATTGGGCTGCATCCTGCATCTCGTTTATCCACCTAGACACGGACCTGTTTTTTGTCTTCTATGCGTTCACTCGACTCTATCATTACTATCTGTACTTCTTGAGATCCAGCCTTCACCAATGCTCTTGTTGATCTCCATGTTAAAATCATGAGCTTGTTGAGCCCTTGTCACCCAGCTGTAACCAATCTTCGAAGGCTCTGAACTTTCAATGAGCACATTCGGTGCACGCGCAGAGGTGTCGCACGCTTGCGGGATCAAATGCCAGATCCTGGTAACCAGATCGTCATATGGTGTGATAAATATATACTGTACAAACATGTATATATACAACCAGTATGTTTAGGAATCATGCATCGTTACGTGGAGTACACTTCACTGGCATGTGGCTTGGGGGGTGCCAATTGACAGCATGAAACACGTGTCGGATGTCATCGGTGGCAACACCCAAATCCGTTGCCAAATCCCTACCCCTACAGGCCCTACATGTCCTTCGTGAATGCTTTGGAGTTGATTCGTTCGCTCGGTGGCCACGGAAAGTTGTTGGTGCAAAATAAGTGAAATAATAGCATCATCTTCGAGCCCAACAAACCCTTTGGGCACCCCGTTGAGAGCGGTCCGATCAGGCTTGGGAGAACAGACATGTCAAGCGAAGGGGTTAAAGGTAGTAGAAGCGTCGACATCCATGGTCCGGTTTTGACCCACCACATTGTCTCTTCGGATCTATTTGGTTGTTGCTTGACCCACCAGCTCTGAGGGGAGAGCTTTCTCCAACTATTCTTTTTGGATCTGAGGCACACAGACTCAGCATCGGCCTCTACAGCTGGTCTTGACATGTCCTCCGATGCCGCTGGGCTGTGTCGCTCGTGTTCGCTCCAATGCGCCGGAAGGGCCCTTTCCATGAATGGGCTGCAAGTCAGAAACCGCAACGATTCTGGATTTGGTCAGCTTCCCCCCATTCTGCTGGGCCCTACTGTCAGCTTCCCCCCA
>CAXAMN010022906.1:812985-837148 GCA_963970005.1 Durusdinium trenchii | reverse complement strand
AGCTTCCCCCCATTCTGCTGGGCCCTACTGTCAGCTTCCCCCCATTCGTGATGAGTCCTTCACAGTATGCGGATCCCGCTGGAACAGTGTCGTCCATGTCCGGCTGGCCCGAAACCATTGAATTTTCGGGGGATGCGATTGCTCACGGTCAGCATCAAGTCGGGAAACTAAAACGTGGGGTTCGGAAACTGGGAACCCCCCCTCCCAACCCATAGTTTCTGATCCCGTAGTTTTCCGAACCCGTCCAAAATAGTTGCTGAAACAAACCGAAATTCTGAACCCGACTAGACCAGTTTCTGAACCTGTGGTTTTAGTTTCTGGGGCATAGTTTCTGAACCTGGGCCAGTTTCTGAACTTGACTTTGTTGGAGTGGTCACCTTTCGAGCAGTCTAAATGTTTGGAACAGCTCCGGGCAATACTGACACCGGGGACTCTTGGAGAATCAGGAAATAAATGATTTGTTGTGAACTTGGGAGTTCGAAGTCTCCTCTCAGCATGTGGGTCAACCAAAACCGTCACAGTGTCTCGAACGGCACATCGAAACCTGCCTCCCAGTGCGACTCCCAGGTGCTCTGATTCCAACAACTGCCTTCTAGATGCTGTACGCTTCTTGTCTAGTAGCGATGCCAGGAGCCCCTAGTAGCGTTCCTACTCCTAGTAGTAAGGCCAGGAGCTCCTAGTAGCGTCCTTCACAACTGCCTTCTAGGTGCTGTACACCACCCCCCCCTCTCCACACCACCATGTTCCCATCGCCAAGTTCGGCGTCCGGTCGCCGTCGGTCGCTTCGGGCCTCGTCGGTGCCCTTCTCGTCCATCTCCTGGGCCTGCACCGCACCGGCAACTGCCCACCGTTTGGACCGGCGCGTTGGAGAAACCTGAGGGCAAAAAGGCCGATTTAGGGACCTTGTGATGAAGATCAATCGAGGGCAAAGTATCCAAATCTGACTACGCTTTGAAATAAACGATCGGTACTAGATTTTTATGCAGGACTTGGCACTTTGGATCATCCAACTCAGCAATGCGACAGATCACGTCCCGTTTGTTTCAGCCAGCTCAAACTAGCATTGCGCATGGAGAACCAGACTTAAGCATATGTGCAGAATATCATGCACCTGTGTGGCGCTAGATGGCCACCCTTTCAGCAACGTTTCGTCTCACTCTCTGATCTTTCGCGGCTCAAAACCCAGCACCTTCAAAAATGACTCGGAAACACAATGACTAAGTCGTAGACTGAGGATTTCGGACGACGTCACAGAAAGTCACAGTCCTCTGTCCAACCCCCATATCCCGCCTCATTCGCGAGCTTCTCAAGTGAGGGATCACAATGGCCTGGCGAGCCGCAATCAGAAGCCTTTGGATTGTCAGACTGGCATGCAACGCGTCCCTGCACATGTAGGTTCCGTGGACAAATTCATGGTGAGGCAGACGGTCTAAGAACCTTGTTCGGGCAGTGACGAGTTGGGAATGAGCCGACCTTTCCATTGACTCTGGGTGTTTTGCTCCCAATGTGTAAAAATGCCTGGCCCGTTTACCTTCCATGTGGAGAGTTCTAACGGCCGCTGGATGTTTTCATCTATAACAATTCAATAAGGCACTTCACAATGTTCACATCCCGCTGCTTCAAGCTGGAACTCCCTTGAAGGGAGTCGTGTGCGATGCACAAAAGAAACCTGGCCTACTGCTGGAGGATCTACACTCTTGCGGACCTTCAATTTTCTCACAAAGCAAAGCTGTAACATGGAACCAACATTTCTTGCCAATTGGAGTGTGAACCGAGAGGACGAGACCAACAGACCCAAAGAAAGGATTGAAAGGAAGGTCAAAGGCAAGAGCTGAGGGACCTTGACCCCTCTGTTGCAACCCCAATACACACTCCGAGCCCTCCAAGCCGTGTCCTTCTCAAAAACTCATAGACACACTCACCCAACTTGCTGGTGGATTTCATGAGAGTTCCTCCAAACTTGCTCGGGCTTCACAATGTCGTTCGGCCTTACAACGATTCATGTAAAGTAAAGATCGAGCTTGGTGGAAATCCGTTTCCCGATTCCAAACCCAGAGGTGCTCTGCGAAGCTTCGACACTTCAATCACAGCTGGCGAACGCAGCGGGTTGTGTACCCCCCCTCAGCGACCCAGGAGAAGGAACATGACCAAAACATATTGTATTAAGTATATACGGTAGCTGTACCGCTTCGGAAAACGCAGAAATTTGCAGGAGAAGAAACATCATCCAAGATGCTTTGTTCCAGCTGTTCCAAATTCTACTTTACCTACTTTTGATCCAGACACCAATAGCCATTTGGTGCTGTTTCAGTCCCACCCACATAGAGGAATGTAAAGGGGAGGGTCCACGCCACACTGGCGTACGTGCGCCTTCTTCCCGGTAGCCCACCTGAGCCGGTGGGAAATGGTCGAGCCACCGACAAATACCTCAAAGAGAAGATGGGTCAGGACCAGCAGGAGAATAACCAGGTTGCCATGGTGCCAAGTAACTTGGACATGCCAGGTCTTTCCTAAACACCTGAACTAGCCTAGCCCGAAACTAGGAGCAAAGACGCTACTAGGGGCTCCTGGCCGTACTACTAGGAGCATTCTTGCTAGTAACAAGAAGCATCAAGAAGCTATGAACGTAGCAAAGGGCATCGCTTCCAAAATCAGGTCTTTCCCATCGACCTTCCGGCCGGCTGCCCCGTTTCGGGGGCCACCACGCCTCCCCGGTGAAGCCCGTGAGGTCCACGCACGGCTTCGCAGGCTTCGCCTGGCCATCTGAGAGAGGTCTGGAAAGTCTGCAGATCTTGGGCCTCCACCCTAGTAACCCTAGAAGCAAGAATGCTCCTAGTAGTACGGCCAGCAGCCCCTAGTAGCGTCCTTGCTCCTAGTAGCGATGCCCTTTGCTACTAGTAGCTTCTTGTTTCTAGTAGCGACGGCCTCCAACCTAATAGCGATGGCCTCCACCTAGTAGCTTCTTGTTTGAGAATATGTCGGTGTGGGTCAACTAAAGATTCACGCAGGTGCTTTTTCCTTCACCGGCCCAGGCCCAGGTCTTTCTTTTTGAGAACTCCTGACCGGAAAAGGGTCGTTGACTCTTGACCTTTATAGAACGTTTTAGATGAAGATCAGGTGCATATATGTCGTTGAAGTGTGTATTTCTCTTGGGTGAGACCGGTTGTTGGTTCCGTCCAGGTTGCCTTTTAAGGAATCAAAGTGGGACCGTAAAATCCCTCAAAGCCTTCTATTCTCCACACTGATTGATGGACTGAACAACCGAATCAACCGGGTCACTGAAGCACTGAAACCTCAAGAAACAACTGCTACCAGTCAGAGATGCAGGCTTTCAGCACCACACTGCGTTCGAGGTCATCAACTGCGTCGGTCCCACCTTCTTCAGGCGGCCGCTTCGTGGTCGCTCCGTGGGCGCCTGGAGAAGTCTCCCCAAGCAGAATGAGACCACAGATCCCTTTCCACTAAAAGTTTAGAGTGGTTTAGAGCAGTACTCTAAATTTAAGAGTGGCACTCTAAACTGCTCTAAACCGTCTATGAAAATGCTCACTGATTGGCATCGTCATGAGTCTCTATGAGATGCTTCTCGTGGTATACCCCCCTTTACCACGGCCCCTGGGGCCCCTACTCACTCTGAAATGTCAGAGTGTTTTAGATGAAAGGGGTCTGTGGGAAAGGGGTCTTTCAAGACGCCGTCTCTGAAACTGTAGACGATGGTGAAGGTAGGACAACTCAGGGTCATTGTATCAACAACCTTGATTGATGGGTCACTGGGTCATCCCAATACCACTGGTTCCCAATTGCTTAGACAACTCTGTCAGCTTCGACTTTTCTCCATGGAAATTGATGAATCTGCCTGCGGGTCACAAAGGAGCTAGGTTGCTCAAGTTGCTCAAGCCGCTATTTTAACACCAGTTGGATGGTTGGACCCAGCCAACTTCCCTCCTACCGACCCAACTTCCCCCTCTCTTCTGCCCATGCGGTGCTGCTTGGGACCTGTGGCAGCTTCTGGCTCCACTTCTCCTGGAACAAGGAATGCCGAGGGACACTCCGTTCCGTCAATGGTTCAGAAGGTATTGGCCAAGAGCATAGACTTACTGACGAAAGTTGGCAGTGTCAATGCCAATCTGGATAGACTTTCGCCTACATCCTCATTTGGGTATCCTCAAATAGATTGCAAGAATGAAAAGGATGGGGTGCCTCCATGAAACAAACTTTGATGTTGAGTTCGGAGCAACGGCGTGACAAATCATTTCGGCAGATCTCTGCTTCAACCTGAGCATGGCAGCTTAGGGAAACGGATCCTCTCTGACTTTGGATGGTCTTATGAGCTAACAGCTGCATAATAGAGTCACCGTGGATGCTTTTGCTGCTACCAACCCTCCTTTTTTGGGCTCTTTCTGGGCGCTTCAGAATTATCCAATGGTTTGGAAAGGGCTGGACCTTTTTCCATGAAGGCCACCGTACTTTCAGAGGATGAGCTGGCTGTGGCTTGCGAGTGCCTGGAAATCCGTTGATACATCTTGAGACTCCTTGGTGGAAGGTGTGTCTTGTCTGTGCATGTGTCATGTGACCTGCTCCCCTTGCTGGAAACCCCGTAAATGAACAGATTGGTCCACTGATTCTCCCATGCGAACTTTCAACCCAACTGGGCAAGCGCCTCAGCCGGATGGGCTGGGTGCTTCTGCTTCTCTTCCATTGGGCCTGGCACACCGCTGCATGTCAAATTGCAAGCATCCTGAAGATCCGGAGCGAAGGACTACTGCAATCCGCTTCAAGATTGCTGGCCGTGAAAGAAACGTGTTCCTGCCCCCCAAACGACGTGTATAATATATTTAGAAGGAAAGGAAGAATAAACAATAAAAAGAAACAACAGTGCCCAGTGCCCTATCAAAAGAACATGCCCCTCAGCGTGGATCGTTGCTGTCGAGGTGCCTGCTTTTGTGGGAACAAAAAGAAGAGTTCATTCGATGAAGCTGTCGCCAAGAAACTTTAGATTCCCATTCTGCAAGGGTTGGACGATTTCTGATTTGGTGTTTTCATGGTGCCCACATTCTTTGGAGGCAAATGACTTTCGTAAGGGTAGGCAAAAAGGCACAAGTTCAATCAACAATCTACCGTCGTCCCACGGTTCTCATCTCGGAACGAGGACATGAAGGGATTGGTGTTGGTCTATCCTGACAGATGGAGATCTCCAGACTTGTTGCAAACGAAGACCCCCAGCTCCAGAGGGTCCAGTCTCAACTTAAAACATGGCTCGTCAATCCGGATCAAGGTCCTAAATGATTGGATTCATTGGACTCAAACCATGCTGAGTTATCCAAAAAGATCCTCCAAAAATCATCCAAAACATCTGGCAATGCACCTCGATCCTCCCAACCACCCTTAATCTACAAAACTAAAATTAATAAGCATCATGTCCCTCCAAGCAGCGGTCTAGTCTAGCGACTCCTTCACCCCCTGCGCGGCGGTCGAGCAACGTTCAAAAGGAGACCTGCTCCGACCCGTCGGTCGAGCGACTTCGAACGGAGGTCCGACCGCTAGAGGTCCTGCGCCTCCCGAGGGTTTCGACTCCAGGCGCCGCTCGAGGGTGCGCTGGCGCCGAAGCAGCTCGTCCATCCGGCTCTCAATGGCCTGCACCGAAAAGCGACCGAACGACGAAAGCCCAAGCCGGCGTGGCCGAAGCCAGAAGCGAAACTTTGGGGCAAGGCCAGAGTTGAAATTCATGCTGAAACAATGCATGCGCCAGAAAAACAGCATTTGGGGTTCTTCATGTCCTCGACCCCCAAAGTCAGCCTTGTCAGTCCAGTGTCCCTAGCAGCCCGTACCTGCAGTCTTCGGACCACCAGCTGGCTCAGGTCGTTCCTCTCCTCTCGGTCGCTGGGCTCGTTGTTGATCGGGGCGCTGCGCGGGGATTCCTGAGCGCTTCGACGTCCGCCCGAGGGCATCGCCGCCGGTGACGGCACGGTGATCGATGGTCAATGGTCAATGGATCGCCTGGAAAGAGCAGGAGATGGTCCGATTCGGTTGTCTCACACCAAAGTATTCCCATGATTCAAAGAGGGATCACTTTGATTGTAGCATGGGCAACTTCATGCAACTTCTTAACTAATCGCCATAGGATGAGTAGAACCTCAGGATGACCAGTAAGATGTCTCATCAACGAGCTAGAAAGGCTTCACTAGAAGTGCACCAGCACAGGCGTCTTATTCTTGCAGGGAACGTCCGAAATGCTTGTTTTTGTGTGTGTGCGTATGTGTTCCCAAAACATGGCTGGCCATAGTGTACTTCCCATGAATGTTTCACCACAGAGGATCGTGTTGCCTGTCAGAGATCTCATCTCCTCTAAACAACTTACTGTACATTCCTGAGGATGAAACCAAGGAAGAGATTGATTACCCTGTCTGAACAGAGGGCCATGCAAAAGAGCTGGGATTCTATCCGTCACATCCTGCATCCTTCCGGCAAAGAAAAACCGTGCGCAAAACGATGTGCGGGAAGCAATAAATGCCAACCAAATGGGAGAAGAAAAATCTATGAGTATGTGAGAGATCCCTATGCATTGAAAGATCTCTGTCAACGTTCTGAAGAACCAAAAACCTCAAAGTAAGCTAAAAGGATTCCTTGGAACGAAAAGTAGACTAAAACGCTTGCTGGGAAGAACAGCCAATTGAAACGATGATTCCCTTAAATAGTGATTTGTTTCCCCAAACTTTGAACTTGTGTTGCCTACACACTTGCCATGTTTCAAGATATAGTATATAGTTGTGGAAGGTGACCGAGTACAGGTGACGGTCGGAAACTGGGCCACCGCGCCCCGCTATCGCTTTGCTCGCAGCGGCCCGACTCCCCCTGACCAGCCAGGGTCGTTCGATGGATCAGACATCCTCTCTACAAAAGACTTGACGGGCTCCAAGAGTAGAAACATGAATGGAATTTGGCCACAGCACTGCAGCCATCTTGTACTGATGGCAGTCCACCACTTTTCATGGATCCCTCCCATCCCATGGGCAAACGTACCACCTTGCCGTCTCGCACCCGCACACGGGGCCGTCTCATCCTGCCTCGGAGGTCTTAGGGACCTTGGGGACCTCAGAAGGCCTTGGAGCGTCGTTGGATGAGTTCCACGCATGGAAAATTCAGGAACGAAGAACTGTGAAACCGGTCAGACATCTCTCCAGCCGAGATGTACCGATGTACCGCAAAGAGTCTTGCGCACCGCAAGGTGGCAAAAGAATTGCAAAAAGCGAGTGGCTGCAGTGAGATCTAACAAAGGTGAAACGCTCTGTTTGACTTCTAGGTTTCAGCCTGGTGGCTTCAGCAGTAGAAGCACGGACGGCCTTTATTAATCGAAGGTGGAGCAAACTCCATTCTGCAAAGTCCGATATGTATGTTGCACGAGTCATAAACAACATCTTTGGTTGTAGGAGCCATTTGGGGATGGATGGTCATTCATAACCAGGGAGTGCCGACCCAAGGCTTTGTCCAATCCTCACGATTTTGCATCACGCAACATTTGTATAAGCTTCACTTCCAACACAGACGAAACAGCCTAGTCGTCACGTCCAATCGCGGGGGCCTTTGCCATGCGCCAAAATGTGTGCACCATGAGACCCAAAAATACGCTGCAACTGGGGCCTCTTGATGGGAAAGTAACTTGTTCCAATGGATTAACTCAATCCAATCTGGATCGTAGCCTCGATTGTCCGTAATCAGGGCGTTCAATCCATTGACAGTCACCTGCAACTCCACAATATAGGTTATGATATGGTTCCTCAACATCTTCACGAAATCAAACGCCATCCCCAAAGGCCTTCAGCCAGCTCAAACCCGGTGCAAAAAGAACACCTAACAAAGTCCAGAAGAACGTCGGCATCCTCGGTCCCTCTGCCAAAGGCACCCTCCTCGGACCTTCCACGGCGTCACCGTGGCGCCGCCCAGGCCCTTCTCCCAGCGCTGCCGCACCCGGCGCTTGCGATCCCGTTCCTCAGTTTTTCGGCGAAGGTGTTGGGAAGAGACAATAGTAGCGTCCTTGCTCCTAGTAGTAAGGCCAGGAGCCCCCAATAGCGTCCTTGCTCCTAGTAGCGATGCCAGGAGCCCCTAGTAGCTTCTTACAACATTCTGGGACTGCGACTGGGATCTGAAAGAAACTGAACTGGAATTGAACCGGATGAAATCGATTGTTTGGACGGGATGGAAAGGAACAGAACAGGGGGGTTGCATGGGCGGTTCGCGGCTTGTCGTAGTGGTGGGAGGACATGATCCCACGGATGATGTGATTCACCACGGTTTGTGCTGGTGATCATTCCGTCCCTCACATCCCGAGCCCCAGTGATTTCCCAGAAGAGAACCATGAGGAAGATCGCCATCGCTATTAGGTCGGAGGCCATCGCTGGGAGGCCATCGCTCTTAGGGGGAGCGGGCTAAAAAAGACATTTGTGAGATCGCTGGTGTTGAGAAGAAGATGTCTTGGGCACAAGCCACGCGGAGAGGACTTCAAGAATGACCCATGTTTCAGCGGAGCTCGTTTGTGGCATCAGTCGTTTCGGTGCTGCGTTGTCTGCTTCTTAAGACAAAGAACTCACCACAAGAAATTGTCCAATATCAATTCAAGACCAACCAATACCAGCTTCGCCCAAACACCTTCAAATGTCTCTTCAAAAGTAGGTTAATTCCTTGACAAAGTATACCAGCATATGGCATAGACCTCGAACAGTTTCAACCGGATTTTGGCAAAACTGCCTTGAATTTCATCGTTGCTGGGAAGGTATGTAAAACCTTCAGCTGTTTTGGAACATCGTGTAAACAAAACATTGGGACAGGATTTCAGGATGATATCAAAATTGAAACTGAAAGCAAACCCAGACAACGCGGTGGAGAAAAGGGAAACGGCACGGCCAAGCACGGGACAAAGCGGCAAGGCCGATGAGCGGGCCGACAATGCGGACAAGCAGGACACAAGGCTGAGCCCCTAGTAGCGTCCTTGCTCCTAGTAGTAAGGCCAGGAGCCCCTAGTAGCTTCTTTGCTCCTAGTAGTGATGCCAGGAGCCCCTAGTAGCTTTCTACCATATGACTGTCATGACCCAGATCCAAATTGCTTTGAGCATCCGCATGGCGCTCGACGGTCTGCAGCAACTCCTCTCGTTCCTTGGGGTAGAAGTGCCAGACATGCCTGAAACGGCCATCACGTGGATGATCGAGTCACTCCAACGAACCAGCAAAGGTGTTGTCCCAGCTTTATCAACGGTTCCAGTTGATCCAAATGGATCTGGAGGGAATGCCAACCTGTGGGTCTCAGTTGATGTCTCAGGTAGCCTGACCGGTGCTCCACGGGCCAGCACGGAACTGATAAAATTCACCCTGTGTAGGAATCATGATTCCTGATGAAATGCCCTGTCGACACACCCCCGTCATTTGCCCCCCAAGTGATGGTCCCAACTGGCTCCGACATGTTCCACCGGCCTGATGGCACTGGAAGGAAGGGCCGAAACGATGACATAGGTGTCCGCACCTTGTCGTCGACCCGGCTGGGCACCCAACGGGGGACATTCATAGTTTCTTTTTTGGAAAGCGGTTTGGGACCCCGAATCTTGGTGGCGGTTTGGGTCATCTTAATCGAATCACCTCCCTGGCAAAGACAATCTGCCGCTAAACTCTTGTGCAGCAGTCTCATTCTAACCCCTGACCACATATCCACCTGTTGGCGGATCCCCCGTGTGTCTGTTTGTTGGTGGGTCCCCTGGCCCAGGACATGTGAATGTGCTACTGGAATATCCAAACCAGAAAGTTGGGCAATGAAAAGGTGGAAACGATGTGCAACCAGCGAGACGCACCAAACCAAAGTGGTCGGAAAATCTCGAAATGTGCCAACGCGCAGCCACCTCCGCATCCAGATCTGAGCTTCCATTCAGCTTCTAGGTGTCCGCACGAACCCAAGCAGTTCGGACCGTGTCTCTGACCAGCGCAATCTCACCTGTCTCAAGCTCGAAGAGGGGTACAAACCCAAGTCGATCAACGAGGACCCACTCTCAACCTTTCTCAGCTACTGAAATGAGAAACTAAAGCCGCTTACACGCGCACACACACTTATTGAAGTGCGTACGGATGTGAATGCCGCTCGCCACACGACGACCTAGGTAACCAGGCACAGGGTTCACGTGAGTTACAACACTTATTGAAAAGCGTGCGGATGATCTTGTTCTAATTAAAACGGGGCCCAGTAGGAACAGAAAGTCAGAACTCTCCAGGTACGCAGTTGGACGTCTCCAACTGTATCACAGGTGACTGATGAGCGTCTTTGTTAGCACCGGTCTCATCAGCACCCCCGGTGCCCCTGCTGTGAAATGCAATAATCGAACAGCATCAAAAATCTGCCAATCCATCAGGACCCCTATGTTTCCAAGCATTACACACACACACACAGGCCTCCCCGAGGGACAGCGAAGAACTAAGGCGAAGGCAAATGTGCACGCGTGCGCGCTGCACGGACAAAAGGATGAAGACATGAAAAGGGGGCAAAACAGGACAAAAGTGTACGTGGTTGCGATGAGAAGGAACCAAGTGCAAAGGGGCAAACAATGAACCCCACCTCATTATCAAACCTGGGCGACCTAAAACCTGGGTTAAAGCCCGGGACCGATGTGTGCGCAAAAAAAAAATAAGGAATGAAATGCCAGGACATGAAGACAGGAGGACATGCAAAAGAAGAGGAGAACAAGTGTGTGGGAAGGGGAAGGATGAAAATGGAACCAAATGGAAGGGACGAGAACCGATGAAGCCAAACCTTGTTGAAAACCTGTTGCAACGCCTCTTTTGTGTGTGAACGCATCGCGCGCGAGGGAGGAAGGGGTAGGGAGAGAAGAGAAAAAAAAGAAGAAAGGAAAAGAAAAGAGGTCTTCCAGCTACGACCCAAGCCTCCAAGGACACACCAAGAAGAAGAGAAGGGTTTTCAGCTATGACGAAGACACCCAAGCAAGAAGGAAAGCGTCCAGGGACACACCAGGGAGGGTGTACCTGAGTGTTACATTCAGGAACACCCCCAAAATATAAGGCCGAGAAGGAAGAGGGGAAGGGTAAGGGGAGAAAGGGGGAAGGGGAAGGGGAGAAAGGGGGTTAAGGTCCCGACAGACTTGACTGAGTCTTGAACAAGCTTCGGCCGCTGCGGCCACGTACGCCGCCCCAAATTGGCTGGCTGCTCAGACCGCTCCGGTCGCCTAATGGCTTGCTCGAAAGCTGCCTACATGTACTCAATGGCATGAGGCTAAGCCCAGAACCTCAAAGACATGGTACCTAATGCTTGTGAACTCTGCAGATGTGCACGCACGCCGTCATTTTGTCGATCCGAACTCGTCGCTTTGGTGCTTGCGCTTTGGGCCTCACTTCCTCTTGAAGACCCCTGGTTCTTTAGGACTTTCCTGGACCTTTCAGGATTTGGGTTTCTTAGGCTGGCGTGTGGCACCGCTGTCAAGTCAGTACGCGTATCCATAAGTGTGTTTGGCCTTGCGCCAACCCGGGATGAGCCCGTAGAGTGCCTCCCGTGGACCCGTCGAACGGGCGTTTGTCCATGTTCCCCGGCTTTGGGAGCGGACAGTAGCTGGCTCATGCCACCAGAACTCCGATTTTTGTCCCATTTCTGGAGTTCCAAGCTGGCTCATGCCTTTACGTGACCGCAGCGGTCAGAGGTGGCCGCCCTCGGGCATGCCGTAATTACGTGGTCGCAGCGACCGAAGTTTGCTCAAGGCTAGTCCCCCCCTTCCCCTTCCCTCCCCCTTTCTTTCTTTGCTTTTTGGTGTTTTCCTGAATGGAATACTCAGGATCACCCGTCCCTGGATGTTTTGTCATAGCTGCAAACCCTTCTCCTTCTTTTGGTGTGTCCTTGGACGCTTGCGTCGTAGCTGGGAACACCTTCCTTTCTTCCCTTTCCTTTTCTCGTCTCTCCCTACCCCTCCCTCTTGTCGGGACCTTAGCTTGGGTTGCTACTAGGGGCTCCTGGCCTTTCTACTAGGTGCCAGGTTGCTACTTTGAAGCTACTAGAGGTTCCTGGCCTTTCTTCTACTTTGTCCGCGCCTATCGAGGATGTACGTCTTATCGACGTACTGAGTCGCAAACATGAGAAATGGACTCTACGAATGGCCGATTGGTTCAGTTTGAGGGATTCCGGAATCGTCCAGAGGCCTCCCTTTGGGGAGGCGTGTGTGTGTGCCCCTTGTAGTCACAAAGATCCAGTCGGATTGTGCTAATTTTTTCGTTTTTCGGCAGGGGGTAGCGGCAGATCATTTGGGACCGCTACCAACGAAGACGCCCATTTGATCTGGTGATATCGGAGTTGGCCACTCCGACGTACCTGCGATTTTCCAATGGCATGAGGCTAAGCCCAGAACCTCAAAGACATGGTACCTAATGCTTGTGAACTCTGCAGAGGTAATGTGCACGCACGCCGTCATTTTGTCGATCCGAACTCGTCGCTTTGGTGCTTGCTCTTTGGGCCTCACTTCCTCTTGAAGACCCCTGGTTCTTTAGGACTTTCCTGGACCTTTCAGGATTTGGGTTTCTTAGGCTGGCGTGTGGCACCGCTGTCAAGTCAGTACGCATATCCATAAGTGTGCAACCCTTGGAATCATGGGGATCCTGATGAATTGACAGATTTTTGATGCTGCTCAATTATTACGTTTCACAGCAGGGCACCGGGGGTGCTGATGAGACCGGTGCTAACAAAGACGCTCATCAGTCACCTGTGATAAAGTTGGAGACGTCCAACTGCGTACCTGGAGAGTTCTGACTTTCTGTTCCTACTGGGCCCCGTTTTAATTAGAACAAGATCATCCGCACGCTTTTCAATAAGTGTGTGTTTTGTAACTCACGTGAACCCTTAGGCGCTTGGTTACCTAGGTCGCCGCGCGGCGAGCGGCATTCGCATCCGTACGATTTCAATATACGCATTTCAATATATAAGTGTGTCTGACCTTCGCGTCAGCCCAGGGTGAGCCCGCAGAGTGCCCCCCTGTGGACCCGTTGAACGGGGGTTTGTCCAACGTATCCCCTGCCGGGATACAGAGCAGCTCGCCGCGAGTGTAGGAGGCTTGAGCCAAAGTTACTTGCCAAGACCTGCTGAACTATTAAAAAATCGCAGGTACGTCGGAGTGGCCAACTCCGATATCACCAGATCAAATGGGCGTCTTCGTTGGTAGCGGTCCCAAATGATCTGCCGCTACCCCCTGCTGAAAAACGAAAAAATTAGCACAATCCGACTGGATCCCTGTGACTACAAGGGGCACACACACACACATACCATCACGTTCCATCCAGCATCTGTCCCAACAACCTTGAAGTCCAACACCGGGTCTTGTGTCATGAAGAATACGAGATCAGCACTTCAAAGCTCCTTGTTGGCTTCAAAATTGGTCGATCTGATCATATTCCCAAAAGGATGTGTCAAAGGTCTTTCCAGCACTGATTGCTCTGCGCTCCCAAGCTGGGGCGTCGGGCCAAACTGATCTCCGACACCAAGGCGTTGTGGGATCGGCTTGGCTTTGTCCACGTTGTGTTCGTCCTGCACGAGGTGCTGCAGAGCAGCGTGAGCAGCGGTATTGGGGAGCATCCTGGCGAATCTTCTGGGTGCCTGCGTCGCTCTAACCGTTCTAATCTCTTTCTTTCAAAAAATGGGTTGTTGAAGCAACATCACTGCAGGATCCCTCTAATCAGACTGGCAGCTGCTAGAGATCAGATCGGGCACTCGAGAGCGGAAGAACTTCGATACCAAAAAACAGGATACCCTCTCCTTAACAAATATGGGCAAGTGCTGGAAATGGTGTGGAAGATTTGTTGTTTTGTACTTTACCAGGGGTGGTCTAGTCCTCTGCTAGTTTTCCTGGGAGTGCACTTTCAGAAAAATGGCTGCCTGTGACGGCTCCATGTCTATGTCTTTCTCGACCAGAGAGTGAATCCAGACTCATCCGAGGATCGGAAGTGGTCAGAGCTAAGAAGTGAGGATTTGGTTCCAGCCATTCACATCTTTCAGGCCAAAGGACCTTTTGACTCCTGGACTCCTGGCCTAAAAGACCATCCGGTGATGCCAAAGGACCCCAAGCCAACAAAACCAACCCCTTTCACCTCTTCCTTGTCCAAAGACCCTCGCAACAGATGGTCCTCGTGGTCGGCCACCAGGATGGTCAGCCATCCTCGACTCACGAAGTACATCCTCGGGCACGCGCTGGGCGGAACTCCAAAGGCCGAAGTACATTCTCGTCTGCTTGTTTACTTGCTAGCTTCTTGTTACTACTAGTAAGGCACTTGTTCCTAGTAGCAATGCACTTGTTACTAGCAGCTTCTTGTTTACTTACTAGTAGCGAACCTTGTTCCTAGTAGCAATGCACTTGTTACTACTAGCGATGCACCTGTTACTAGCTTCTTTGATAGCGCCAAGCTGCGAGGTGGCCACCTCACCTTTCCGCACCACGTAGTCCCCAGGCAGAAAGACTTGGTCCTCCAAGTGGCACATTTGTACGGGGCGTGGTAAAAACGCCCGGTGGGACGGGGCACAAGTGTCGCAGTCTGGTTTCAGGATGTCCAAAGCCTTGACCCAGAACACACCGCCCTGGGACGTTCCTGGCGTGCTCAAGGGAGCTCGACTGTCCTCTAGCACATTCACCACGGCAATGATGTAGTTGGGGTCCTTGTTCCTGGAAGACACACAAGCAGCACACAGCAATACACGATAATACAGGCAGCTACCAATTGAAGACCACCTACCCACCGACCCAGGAGCTCCCAGCGGTTCCGATCCTGAAGTGTGGAGATGTGACCAGGGTTTGCCGGTAGAGATAGACCAGCAAAGTGTTCTCCAAGGCTTTGCTCAAGTTCTTCTTCTCGAACAAGCTGTTGAAGGCCTAAGACGAGACGAGCACGTAGCTGGAGCAACTGATGAGGCCGATCTTCCGACCCCTTCATCGGCACTGGCAAAACAGTGAATCGGCCATCCTTCAATTGGGACTGGCAAGTCGGGTAAACAACCCCCTTTCCAACTTCCTGGATTACGACTGCTCCGCAGACTCCAATCAGCACGTCTCACCTCGGAGTTCCGTTGTCATCCGCCCCACCTCGACATCGTGCTCAAATTTCTGGAAGAGGTGCATACTGAGCCTCAGATTGAAGACAGTTGTAAAGACCAATCTGGCGCTGAACGTCCATTTTTCCAGACCGCCATGTGATTCTTCAGAAGGCCGGGAGTGTGTTGGTTTTTCATGGGAAGCGAGGAAGCCCTAACCTGCTGAGGCTCCTCCTGGAAGGAGTAAGCCAGGGCAAAGCTGCTGAGAGTTAGGAACTGTGTCTTTCTCTTGGGCATGAGTCTGCAAAATGCTGGTTACGCACCAAAAATGCATCACATATATAATTGGTGACCTGAGGAACCAAACCTCTGTAAAGGAGGCGTATAGTGTGTGTCACATGTATTTTGGAAGATTGGTCCTTGGATGGTCTGTCTTTTGAGGGCTTTGCGGCTTCACTTGGCTGGAGAGTCACGGGGGAGGAATCGACTGATGATTGGAAGGACGGTTTTTTAACTTTAATGAATGAGCAGATTGACGTGACCTTCTGCTCCAGGGACGTCTTCTGTTAGAAGTATATATAACTCCCAATCTTTTTCTTGTGGCCTTGGCTGTGGAAAAAGCCCTCACAATACAGCCGATGGGGATCACTTCAGTCGTCGTTGCCTGCATTCTCCTCCCCATGGAATCAACTTCGTCTCTAAGAAGGTGTCGTCTCAAGCCTCCATTTCGGCCTTTTCCCCAGTCCCGCCCACCCCGCAGGCCGCCCCTCGTGAAATCTTCTCTGTTCTGTCTCAGCCACACCCTCCGCTGCAACTCGGGAGGGATCTCCAAGATCTGCAAAGCACGCTCCATAAAGGCCTGGTGACGGTAGGACAAGCATCCCGGAGTTGACATGGAAGAATGGAAACAGCGCGTTGGTTCGATATCATAAAGAAGGCTTGGGGTCGTCTCAGATTTCACACAAGAGTATATGTTATAGCTGTGCACATATATATATATATATAAAACATATTTCATGTTAATTCAACTTGTCCAGGAAGGAATTGGGGAAGCCCAGTTCATCCTAAAGAAGAGGTGCATTACATCAACAGAGTTAAAGCGGACCCAGCCACAACCAAGCAAGACAAGGGCACCCCACCAACACAAGACACGGTACAAAGAGCAAGAAGAACGCCAAATCGACATTCTCTCAGATCTTTTGATCGACTATCAGAACAGAATTATATATGAATTATGACCATTGTCTTCGAAGTGCCCAAGAATCTAAGAATCTAAGCCCAACTCTGACCAATGCCTTGTTCTCTTCATGCTTGCTATCCAAGGCAAAAGCCCGTTGCTGCTCGCGCATAATAGCAGAGATAAAAAGCGCCACAACCACGCCTGAGCTGTTAAACGTTGCAATTATTTGGGACCACATTGTGAATAGTACCGGACAGAGGTCTCAAATTCCGGTCCAAAATCTGTCAGGTATCGTCAAAGACAATCTGTTGTACAGGGGTCAGGCAAAGATATGAACTGGTTCAGAAAAATCTGGCCTGGGGATTGCAAATACTACATAGTCGTCGAATGTGTCTATGTACTTTGGTCCCATAGTGCCAGTAGTTCACGGCCCACTGTAAATTTTTTGAAGGCCTGCCAGAAACATTTTGGGCACGGCGGCCTCTTGCAATGTTGTTGCAGGATGACTTCAAAATCACTGCTTTAGATTGTAGATCCTTAAGCATAGGTGTAGCGAAGCGCCATCTACCTTCACCTTGAAGCAACAGCGGGAACCATTCGGATTTCAACAAGATCCAAGTTGCATCCCAGTGGTCCAAAGATTGACACCATCAGCAGTGATCCAAAGTCCTGCAGTCACTGACTCGCATGTCCTTTTGGTTCAGGTGGAGAAAAACAAAACAAACCGCTGTCATTGGGAAAACCATAAGACAAAGTCAGTGTTAGATTCCATACCATACCCATCTTTCCACTGCATGCGTCGACCACATGCTGTGGTCAGAAGCGGATTTCCTTCGGCCCGTGTAGCCGGTGGGGTTTTCGTTTCTGCCCTCGGCCATTGAGCCGCCGGGTGTTACATTCCCGTGGGGGGGCTTCTGGTGCTCGGGGCAGATAAACCGTGATAAACCTGTCAAAGTCGAAGCATGAAAGTGAGCGAACTTGGAAGAGAAAGCTCACCAACAAAGAGTTTCCTTTCACCAATCCTTCATGTCTTCAAAGCCAATCTTCCCGGTAATCCTAGCAGTCCAGCGCTCATTGGCCCGCCTGGCTGGTCTCCCGTCGCCTTTCCTGTCCGCCTGTCCTTGTGTCGTGGCCCTCCATCGCCGAGGGGATTGTCCAAGGATCCAGTTAGCATGTACCTCAATGCAAATCATTACGGGATCATAACTAACCTTACCCCGCTGATGAACATCCCTCCGCAAGTGGTTTTTCCCCAGATAGCAAAGCTATGGGGTTCTTACTTCAAATAGCAATGAGTTGCCCGTGCGCGCTTTCGAGACAGGTTGCTGGTGCTGGGTGAGGGTGCTGGTGCTGGTGCTGTGAGCTGGCTGTGCGCGTGGTGGAGACAGGTTGCTGGTGCCGGTGCTGGTGCTGGGTGCCGGGTGCCGGTGGTGGTGCTGGTGCCGGTACTGGTGCTGTGAGCTGGCTGCGCGCGCGGTGGAGACAGGTTGCTGGTGCCGGTGCTGGTGCTGGGTGCTGGGTGCCGGTGCTGGTGCCTGCGCGCGTGGTGGAGACAGAATGCTGGTGCTGGTGCCGGGTGCCGGTGCTGGTGCTGGCTGCGCACGTGGTGGGGCTGGTTGCTGGTGCTGGGTGCCGGTGCTGGTGCTGAGGCAGGTTGCTGGTGCTGGTGCTGGGTGCCGGTGCTGGTGCTGGGTGCGGGTGCCAGTGCTGGTGCTGTGCGCTGGCTGTGCGCGTGGTGGAGACAGGTTGCTGGTGCTGGTGCTGGGTGCCGGGTGCTGGTGCTGGGTGCGGGTGCCGGTGCTGGCGCTGGCGCTGTGAGCCGGCTGTGCACGTGGTGGAGACAGGTTGCTGGTGCTGGTGCTGATGTCGGGTGCCGGTGCTGGTGCTGGTGCTGGGCGCCGGTGCTGGTGGTGTAGCTTGCATATGTGAGGGGGTCTATTTTCGGATCATTTTTTCAGATAGCGAAGCTATGGGGTTCTCACTTCAAATAACAATGAGCTGCCTGCGCGCGCTTTCGAGACAGGTTGCCGGTGCCGGGTGCTGGTGCTGTGAGCTGGCTGTGCGTGTGGTGGAGACAGGGTGCCGGTGCTGGGTGTCGGTGCCGGTGCCGGTGCTGGTGCTGTGAGCTGGGTGCGCCTGGTGGAGAGGATTTTTTGTTCCCTATATAGCGACAGCTATGGGGCTCTTATTATTTCCAAGGACAATGAGCTGGCTGTGCGCGCTTTCGCACCGGTGCTGGTGTCAGCTGATTGTGCGCGCTGTGGAGGTGCCGTAAGCTGGCTGCGCAAGCTGCGTATATTCTTGTTCCAGCCAGTCGCATGTCAACAGGTTGTGGGATTCTGCCTAGGTATCTGGGTCTATGCTGGTGAAATTAGTGGAAACTCTTCATCCAAGCGAGGTTTGTGTTCTTTAACGAGGGGCAATAGAAACCTTCGCGGGGTCAATTGGAATAATCGATTGGGAGTCTGAAAGAAAAGAGGCTTTGCATTCGGAACGGCGTGCCAAATCTCCCCAAATTTCCAAAGCACCAAACTCACTTGCTGCAAGACTGTAAGATTTCTGCCCTGGGCATCCAAAATCCTTTTGCGACGGTCTGTGGGGGGGTTTGATATGCCAAGCCAATGCACTCCCTGAAGCTTCGCGGTTCTTGAATCTTCTGGCAATCAAACCCACCAAAGCCAGAGCCAGTTCCCAGAAACTCCGAGGGGCAAAGCTTCGACGAAGGCCATGAAGTATAGGGAAACACCACCAGACACTTGGCCTGAAACGAGTGTTCACACTGTTGGGGGTCAAGTGGAACGAGCGTTCACGTCGAGAATGAGATCCGGGAAAGTACATCGTCTGAGGCCCCTTTCAAAAGCTCTAGTGGTTTGAGATGGGCAATGCCCCACATTCTTGGTTTTGGGCTCAACAACATCAACTGCGTCAAGCATCGACAGCTCAACTATCTGGGGCTGTAAGACTTGTGTCACAAAAACAGCTCTTCCCGGCCTGAGATGCCATATCCCATGTTAAAGGTCGTTGCAAACTCCTCCTCGTGATTGATCAGCTCTTGTCCTTTCAAAGCAACTGAAGGAGCCTTCACGGCACAGAGTGTTGGTGTAATCTGGTTTACTGCAAAGGAAAGTAAGTCATGGCACTGAGGGTCTTCATGTTGATCTATATAATACATCAAGACATGCTCCGCCACAATCTGCTTGGATCATGTCTTTGGCACTCAAAGAAGTTTCGCTAACGAATGGTGAAGTCTCAATAGCCTCTATGCGCCCCAAACAAATACAAAAGCAAGATCTCCCTTTAAACAACTTCCACGCCTTCCTTTCACCTCCTGCTGGGATGTACACACGCCAAGCTCATGAAACACTCTACATCTTCATCAATCTCTCTTCTCACAGCTTTGACTCCAAGACTCGGAAGCCGCCCACAGTGAAGAGGAGACAAGCAGTCCAGTGTGCTCCCAAGACCAACAAGACCACCGGCCGACCCAAGCGCACCACGATGTTGTCCTCCAACCTGGAGGACGCGCGGTGCAAAGCAAAAACCCGAGGCCATGGCCGCACGCCTTTTTTGCAGCTCCAGGCCTCGTGGTCTTTTTCGTCGCCGATTCGAAAGCTATACAGGGTACATTCATGAGAAAGACTAGCCAAAAGGTCAAGAAGTCCTGCACCCTAAACTCTCAACCCTGCATCCTAAAGTCCATGATTCAACTTGTCACCCCAACAGTACACGCATCGAAAGGAGACACTCAGAAGCCTCCTGTCCATGCCAAGCAAAAGTCTTTCAACCCCAGATCTTCGGGCTCAAATACAGCCTGGTGTCCATAGAAACATTCAAAAGGAACAAAGATCAAGATCCATCGAAGCTTCTCATTCAGATTCCTTCCTCCCTGCAATAGTCTCTTGTCTTCTTCGAAGAGCCATAAATCTTGAGAAGACCCCAGAATCGCCGCAGCCTCCAAAGAGCATCCGGCGCCCGCAGCAACGGACCTGGATGCTGAGACCCACACAGCTCTGGCTCGCGGGAGCTGCGAGGCCATTCGGTTTCAGTCTGAGGGTCTGAATCTGAAGCTTCAGGACGAGCATCCGCACACTAGTGTCCCTCCCCCGAAACAAGCAGTACCCACCCCTCAACTGTCGATGAAGCTCATTGTTCAACTGCAAGAGCCAAACATTGGTGCGCCCTCCCAGTATTTCTTCTCTCCCTCTCTCGCGCAAGCACCTACACGTATGATCTTGAGGTTGTTGAGCAACAACGTGGCCCCGAGTCCTGGCAAAATGGATCTTCTTTAGCGATTCCGAGGGCGAAGCATCCTTAACGCACGGAAGCAAGGCCCTTCAATGGAAGGAATCAGACCAAAGTTGCAGTTTGCTTACAAGGTCTTACAAGTAGACTATGAACTCTATCCTCTTGACTTAACGATGTACCAGAATTCCTAAACCTTCCAGGTGAGAGGATGTCTCTTTCAGCTGCGCTGGCCAAAATCAAAAAGATGAGGCCTCCCCGTATTATCCGAGCAAGCTCCGCCACAGCTGGAAGTCCCTTCCTGAAACTTTTTGTAACTCATTCCACGGTCAGAACCCCATACTGCCCCATGCTCAAATTGCTCACTAAAATGGTGTGGTTTGATGGTTCTTGCCACCAGTGATCCTACGTGATGTTCTTTGCTTGGAGCGGGGGTTGAACACACGCTGAAACCTCCGTGTCCCGTCCTAGCCACAGGTAGGAGAAAGCGCTGGCCACTTGTATCCACCAAATCACGCTGCCCGTGAAGTAGCTGCGGATCTTCTGTGGATCGAGGACTTCCTGCTTCACACAGCGTCTGAGGTGTCTTCCCAGTCGCTTTCTGCGACGAGGTCAGGTCAGGGAGGTGAAGTGGAATCCGGAAATCCGAAACCGCTCTTTGCCCAGACGGGTGGTGTGTCAAAGGCCGAAGCAAAAGAAAGACCTTGTATGCTCAGCCAAGGCTCCAACATCTTCCCTAGAAAACCTGCAAACGATCTCTCTACGAAAGGTCTGCACTGCGGAAGCCTTGGCTCTGGTGGTTTGAGAAGAGTTCAAGGTCGGAACATGAATCCATCGTTCTTTCTTTGGGCTTCCCCGCTTTTCGTTTTAAAGCCCGGGGCGTAGGCCGCTAGAAGAGGTAACTATATAGCAGTCTAAGTAAGCTACTACCTACAGGACGCAGGATAGCTCAAGCGCTCGCACAATTCTATATATTGCTTCTACTAGCTTCTTGTTGCTACTAGTAAGGCACTTGTTACTAGAAGCGAGGCACTTGGTACTAGTAGCGATGCACTTGTTCTCTAGATGTTTAGGGAAACTTAAGGAACCGGGATCGTGACTTGCACAATTGGCAGCTCCAATTCATGCACGCATTGTCTTCAACCATCGTGGGGAGGGAACGAAGGAAGACCCCAACCAGAACAGGTCAAGTACTTTCAAAAACGACTCAGTGCCACCCTCACATACTTCTGTGATACAAGGTCGCTGGGTAGATTCGGTAGATCCCCCTTTCCAACAGATTGCAGTCACAAACATTTCCCCAAAAGCCCAGTTCACAAGAACAAGTGCCACGCTACTAGGAACAAGTGCCTTACTAGTAGTAACAAGAAGCTAGTAGAAACAATAAGCTACTAGATTGCTTAAGGCGCGACACTCCAGATCACAGGGTCCTTCTTTGTGATCGGGTGGAGGAAGGAAATGCGGAAACGCAGGGCCAAACAAATGCCGTAGACAACATCCATGATGCCTCAGCTTTGGCTTAATATGGTAGAAATACCGCCCATACATGTTTGGGTCGGTTGACAGAATCTCAGCTGACATACCGAGTCTTCTCAAGAAAACCAACTCTTTCCAGCTATACTACAGGTCCTTGCAAAGTCTTCCCATGCCGAAAAGCACCTCCGTTCCAACGATCTCGAAACAAAATGGAAACACTCAACACAACAAACACATCAAGTAGCTGTTGAAGCAATTGAAGCGAAGAATAGAAAACATCTCAGAAATAACTTCTTTAGGCTTCTCCCACCAGGGTGCAATCGAAGGCCAGCAAACCTGAGCCCCCAGGAACCAGCTCTGGGTTGTTCAAATCCCCGGACAAAATAAAGCTCAAAGGCGCTACAATGCAAGTGCCTCAGATCGCTTTTCGACAGTGGCGCGCTCCACCGCGGTGACGGGTGGCACTTGGTCGAGGTTCTCTGGAAAAAGAAACAAGAATCAGAAGGAATGGGCCTACAAACAGGGGGCGGGGTGTGCTCACTTTGACTTTGGGACAGAAAGATGAGTTCATCGCCGAGCCCTGCACACCTACTACTTCTTTTGCTGCCTTCTCGAGCGGTAGAGCTCCACCAGGTCTCCTACAATCGTCGACCACAGTTTTCCACCTTCGGTGCTCCGCCGGGTGCCCTACGCCGGCCCAGGCACCCACGACTGAAAGAAGGCGAACGAGCTCCACCATCCTGGACAAATGAAATCCGCAAGGTTCAAATGAAATCCGCTCCCGTTGTGATGTGAGGTGATGCCCGTTCTTCCACCGGTGCGGAGAACGGAATCATGCTCGCCTTGCTGCCCGGGACAAGTGGAAACGCCACAGGAGGTCTTCGTCCACATCATCATCATCGCCATGGAAGAGCTCCTGACAAGTATCGTGAACTTTTAGTTTTAGTGTGTTTTTTTTCTGACTTTAGACAGTGATTTGTTTCATGAAAGAAGTGAAGGGGTATAGTATCTTGGATCCTTGACTTACTCCGAATCATGGCCAGAACATTCAAGGCCATGTGAACATTGGAGTTTGGCAACAATTGAGAACCTTTGCTCAGTAAGCTGTCTGGGAATCACTGATTGGCCATTCCACATCGCGGACAAGCTCACGACACTGCAGTCTTTGGTCCCACCCCTCGCCTTTATGTTCAAGATATCGCTGATCTCATCATCATGATGTTGTCCCTCATACAAGGACCGCTCCAACTCGCCGGGCGACCACCTCGCCAGCTTGAGCTTTGGAAGGTGCTGCAAAAAGCCAGACAAAAGGGCGGAAAAAACATGTGCATCGGAATTGACAATAATTGCTGAATGAGGGCATAATCTAACAATCCGGGCACTCTGCAAACCAGTCCGGCAAGCAACGGAAAGCCAGAAGCGAGCGGGCACGGTTCTTCTAAATGGCCAAGTTCACTAATGGTTTGCTTTGTTTCCCTCTCTTCTGTGCTCTTTGTGCGTCAGGTGCTTTCCATCCTTTTTGGGTTACTCTTGCTTCTTTGTCTTTGCGAGCCTTGCTGCTAAAAAAACTGGCTTTAAGCCTCAATGTGATTTTCGTGTTATTGGCTTCGTTTTTTGGGGGTTCCTGGTTGGTTTTCCTATGTGCTTTCCATGCCTTTTAAGTTGGCTTGCCTTGTTTTCGCCTCTTCTCAAGTAGGTTAGCCTTGATCCAGTGCGTTGTCTGTCAAAAAGCGTGGTTTCATACTTTTGGGGTTGCCGTGTCAATGTTCCCACATGCTTTCCAGTGCGTTGTCTGTCAAAAAGCGTGGTTTCATACTTTTGGGGTTGCCGTGTCAATTTTCCCAGGTGCTTTCCATTCTTTTCAAAAGGGTTTGCCTTGCTTGTGTCCATTCTGTGCTCTTTGTGTCTTCTTGTGGGCCTTGGTGTCAAAAAATTATCATCTTAAGCTGATTTGCTTTGTTTCCGTCTCTTCTGTGCTCTTTGTGCCTTAGGTGCTTTCCATCTGTTTTAAATGGGTTGCCCTTGGTTCTTTGTCTTTGTGAGCCTTGTTGCGAAAAAGACTGGCTCTAGGCATCAATGTGATTTTCGTGTTGTTGGCTTCGTATTTTTTGGTTTCTTTCCATGCCTTTTAAGTTGGCTTGCCTTGTTTTCGCCTCTTCTCAAGCAGGTTAGCCTTGATCCAGTGCGTTGTCTGCCCAAAAGCGTGGTTTCATACTTTTGGGGTT
>CAXAMN010022906.1:795821-810245 GCA_963970005.1 Durusdinium trenchii | reverse complement strand
GTCTGCAAATCCAAATCTCGAACTTTCACCCCCCCCCAACCCCCCCCCAGCAAAACCTACCGGGGAGAAACTCAAAGCGATATTCATCGCTTTCCGTCATCTTGAGCCACTTCCGCCAGTATCACCCAAGATAGCAATAAACTGGTTGATACCCATCAGCTCTGAATATGGACCACTTGGGAGCTTTCTCGAAGCTATGAACACACCGCAACTTCGAGTGAATCATACGACGTAGCAGAGGTTGAATATCTCAAAGTTGGCTTACCCGACAAGCCGCCCGAAGTCTGCATCAATAACTCACAAGCAATCTGCTGCTATCAGAAATATTGCGTCCAAGACAGCACTAGGTTTTTCAAACATCCTGATGTTCCTCCTAAGCTCAACTACAATTTGGAGCAAGTTTTGTGAGCCCAATCCAGAGAAGTAGGCAAACCAAATAAGAACGCTACTAGGGGCTCCTGGCCATACTACTAGGAACAAGGACGCTACTACGGGCTCCTGGCCGTACTACTAGGAGCAAGGATGCTAGTAGGAGCTCCTGGCCTTACTACTAGGAGCAAGGACGGTACTAGGGGCTCCTGGCCGTACTACTAGGAGCAAGAAGCTACTAGGAGATATAAACTTCAAAAATCACCTGGTCTTGCGAGTTCAGCAGTTGATCCGTCCACTTGAGTGCCCCCAAATCACGGGGCGCGCCACATCCCCTACATCCCGCCACTCGTGTGGCCGTGCACAGCGCGGAAACCCCGTCGTGGCGATGCGCGGTGACGGGGGATTCTGAACGCTAAGGAGCTGGTTCGAGCGCGAGTCGCGGGTGAAGGAGGCAAAGACCGACCTCAGGGATTGGCCGCGGCTGCGCAGGCCACTAGACGTCAGAAGAACTGTCAATGGAAGAGCTGGCTGCAGAAGACCTAGCAAACCTAGAGTTTCCAGAAGTGCTTCCCAATATGTAACTGATAAAAACTGATGGGTCAAATTGTATATATATAATATAGCACATATATTTGTTCTATTTTGTTCTCTACTTGTTGTGGCGGCTGGAAACACAAAGGAACACGACAACTTTTGTTCAAAAACAAAAACCCTCTGAAAGAATTGATGGATCCAGTATAATTAACACGCAAGGTCTGCCTTCAAAACCCATCCTTCCGATGATCAGTGTTAGGAATGTCCTTTTCGTTCAGACGGGTGCAACTCGTAGCTTCCATCTATCGGCCACTCTTGCCTTCTGGGAGAACCTGTGTTTGGACCAAGCAGACTGCTTGTGCAAAAACTGGAAACCTCCACACTAACGCTGTTGGGAAGTCAACAAGCCCCAAATGCTTCGGGGAAAGCCCACGAACCCAAATGCACACACGAATGCAAAAACATGGCCAAACGAAAGTACCCTTTTTCTGTGGTCAGCCACCTGCGTCGGCTAATGCTGTGAAATTGACACTCTTATCCAATGCCATGACGACTGCGGTAGGACACTGTTCTTTGTCGCGCACCCTTGCAGGGCACCTGTGTGGGCCACTCTTGTAAGACACTCTTGCAGGGCACTCTCGTAGGACTCTTGTGGGACGCTCTTGTAGGACACTCTTGTGGGCCTCCACGAGTCAAACGTCGTCAAGTCTCCAAAACGAGGCTTCGTAAAAGACATCCTCCAAAGTCACACATCAAGCTTTCAAAGCACGTCAAAGCGAGCACTTTCGTTACAGTCACAGTACTAGACTTCCTCCAAAAGTGAGGCTCGAAGTCTCATCCGCGCGAACACACCACGCACTGCCAAGGAGTTTTGCAATCCAAGCCCCTCGATAAAGCGGCCGCCGGCAGGCCAATCCAAATGGCACAACGACAATCACCTTCACCAGACATCGCATCCGCACGATTCCCTGCACCTGCCACGGAATAACCTGCCTCCCAACACCTACACGAAAAGTGAATGTGCCACACCTTGACAAAACACTACACTTGCGCAGAAGAATCAACCGTTACACTTGCAACAGCATCACGTTTCCACGGTGTTTCACTCGAATCGGACACGTCATCGTTCACCATTGAACATCTCTTCCAACCCGCGCACCTCGCGAGCGAGACCCTCTGCTGGAACTTATAAAGCCCAAAGAGTCGCCCGAGGCCCGAGGGCTCCTGGAGCGAAGCCAGGGAGGAGGTTGATCCCCTGGCGAGGGGAGCTGAAAGGGGCCGTTAGGACCGTGGCTGATCTGAACCTCCAACAAAATTTCTGTGGGCAGTGGGAAAGTTCGTTATATAAGGAAAAGAATGTCCTTCGTGATCTTGATTGCTGCGAAACTAAGATCATCTCCAAAATGTAGAGTAGCCTTCAGTTCTTGGGTAGTCTAGGCTTGCAGGAACTGGTGAAGTGCTGATCTACCATCACCTACACCTTCACATTGGGGACAAAAAACATCAGGAGCCCTCCAAAGTTTGCTACAAACATCTCACAAATTCTCTCACCCTCATGAACACATCTTCCATCATTGTCGGTGTCAAGTGACCCCGAAAGTATCGCATCGAAACACGTGGGTCTCAGTCACACTTTGGGCCTCCCACCTCTGGCACCTCTGGTCTCGCCCTTCTGTCTCCTTGGAGGCCTTGGAGTTCATCGACTGGGTGGACTTCCGGCTGGGCGCCCGCACCTCAGTCGACGGGGACTGGAGTGAGGGTGATCGAAAATCTAGCGACCGGGGGTCTCCGATGTTGGCCAGGGGTTCGGCAAGGCTTGAGGATATGTTTGGGGATTGGTGCCGTAGAATCAAGTGAATAGATTGATAGGAGGTCTTCAACAAATTGTTCTGCTTTCCAAAGGATAGACTTGTGAAGTTCAGATGAGATGATCCAGAGTCAAATCTCCCATGTGTCTTGGGAAAAATCAAGAGATTTAGGGCTCGCTGGCGGATCTTCCCTCATCTTCTCCAACAGCAACCCTGCCAAGCACAACAAACGACTTGTACTTGACGTGCAACATTCCCGAAATAAGCTACAAACTCCACAAGAAGCAAAATCTGTAGAATCTACAAAAGTCTGAAGCCTTCCCATCATGACACCAACACATACCAATACCTGGCTGAATGATGCACTACATGTAGTACTGCAGTACAGTAAAACCGAAGTGGGGGCACCCCAACTCGGAATGGTGGCTTTTTTGTAGTAACAAGTGCATGGCTACTAGTAACAAGGGCATCGCTACTAGTAGCTAGAAGCTACTAGTAACAAGTGCATCGCTGTGATCAAAAACCCTTCCATCCAGCTTCATCCATCTGGACATCCAAGAACCGATTCGCCGAAGGCACGGCCTCTTGCCTTGTCACTGAGGGGATCGCCGAGTCGACCGTCTCAGCTGAGGCCGCACGCGAACTCTTGGAACCTCATCGTGCGTGACGAGACCATTTTGGACGTGCAGACTTGTGCCAGCATCCCTTTCCGAACCAAAAAAGCACTTGGCCCTTCAAAAGCCTCATGGCAAGAATAGACAAATGAAGACTGAAGACCATAGTTGCGCGGTCATTCAATTTTGAGACAAACCTCTGTAGTTCTTCTAGCCACCTGATATGGGAGGGACAAGGGCATAACTTTCCAGTAAGTAGTTGAGTGGTTTTGCGCCAGGCGGTATAAGTAACCTTGTCATGACCTCAGTTCTTCTGACAATGCGTCCCTCACTCTTAAAAATGCACACTTGTGACGGTCTTGTGACGTGGGTAAGAAAGAGAATAAGTATAAGTGCATCTGAAGCACCTACAAGCGGCGGGCTCATCACCTGCAGATCCCGACGTGAGGGGGGGGGGCTTCAGGCCACTTTTTTCACACCTCCTTCAATCTCTACAGTACCCCCTCTCTCTAGCTCTGTGCCTCTCTCCCTCTCTCAGGCGCTCTCTCTCTCTCTACCTGTCCATGCTTCTGCTCTTGTTGGTGCATCTGTTGTCCAATTGTCTTCAGTCTTCGATTATGTGCCGTCCTTTGATGAATGTTGTCCTATGTGGCAGTAGTGTGCAAAGGCCTAGTCCTCCATCTTCGCGTGTAGGTGTGTAGAAGTCGTTTCTCCTTTCCAGTATGTACCTTCCTTTCCCAATGTTGGGTGTACTGGTGATAGTTGCTCTTTTTGTGTCATGTGCTGGGCTGGTGCTACCGCTGCTCCTGTAAGTGGTCTAAACCATGTCTCTCCATGCCAAGCTGGGCCTTGTAGTGCTCGTCGGTGTTCCTTCCTGCTGAGGGACTTGTATGAGTCCACTATATCAAGTGGTGGTTGTCCGGCTTGTTGTACGATGGTCTTTCTGTAGTCCTCTGAGAGTGGGCGTTTTTAATCTGGTGTAAAGAGCACCTTGCGTGATCGTTTGCGTATCCTGACTAAATACGCCTCGTTGTAGTACTGCCATATGTCAGTATTTCCTCGTCTCATTGGTTCTGGTCCTTCTGCTGTGAGTGTGGTTGGTGCTATAGGTGCTATCTGTCCTTGTGCTGTGCTCAGGTGAGTTGTGTAGCCTTTGGCAGTCCTGTCTGAAAGGGGTGGATGTGCAGGAGTCCGTTCTTCCTACTAATGTGCTGTCAAAGCTGTTTGGTTGCGTCAGGGTGGATGTATCACCCTGGGTGATGGAAACCTTGCTCCAACAAACGTGAAACACTGAGTATGGGGTCGTGTACATCGCATATGTAAAAGAGTATCATGATCTGCTGTCCACCGTTGTTCTTGAAGATGATCCATCGGTAGCCGGTAGCCGTTGACTTTGATGTTTTTGCCGGTGACTGTTCTCAGGTTTGGTGTATCTTGTACGCTGAGTATGTTAAGCTCTGCTGTATGCTCTCCAAACCAGTAGAGTGCTACTACGCGTGTAGCTGCTCCACTGTCAATCATGATTCGTCTGCTTAGTGTTGTTCCATGCTTGCGATCGTACTCGTAATGGTGCGGATGATCAATCCAGTACGGACTGAGATCGTACTCGGTGCTGCTTGTGTAGATATATAGTTGTGGCGGGGAAGGTAAGGCTGCTTGTCCATAAGTAGGTTGAAACCATGGTGTTTGCTGTTGCTGATGCCAGGGGCCTGTGTCCCAAGATGGCTCTTTGCTGTAGGATCTGGAATTGTTTCTCCTGTTGCTGTGTGTTCTGCAGTCGGGTTAAATGTGTCCTGGGTTGCCACACTTCTTGCAGAACCGTACATTGTACTGTCGTTGTCCTTTGCGATTGTCCTGTTGTCCTTGTTTGCCATAACCTTTCTGTGAGTATCCTTTGCTCGAGTTGTTGTATCCGTAACCTTTTTCTGCTTGTCGTCGAAATGGATTGCTGCCATACTTTCCTTTGCCTTTGCTGTGTTGGTACTGGAAAGCGTAACCGTATCCTTTCCCATATGTCTGATTGTTTTCCCTTCCTTTGCCTGATTGCTTCCCTTTTCTTTTTCCTTTGTTTCCTGTACTCTTTCCTTTGTGTCCTTGCCCATTGGTGCTGGACCTTGTGATGAAGTGGCTGCATTGTATTGCTGCTGCTTTTGCATGCGTGTAAATGAGGCTGATGCACGGTGGTACTCCAAAATGAGAGATCTGAGCTCCGTATATGTGTGTTGACCTGTCCTGCTCTGAGTCGTATATAAGTATTGCTGTAGTCTAGTGCTCCTTTTGTCTCATTGAGCACAATTACAATTTTGATGTTGTCTGGGATGAGTGTGCTGTTTTCCTTCTCATACCTTGCTACCTCAAATTCCCATGACGTGAATGTATCCTTGAATTTGTTCTCGTCAAACTGTAGTTTGCGCAAGCTTGGTGAGGTAACCGACTGATCGTGTGGCAGTGGGTTTGGTGAAGTGGAGATTTGGCTGTCGCCATGTTTCCAATCCAGCGCCTCATGTAGACTGTTTTGTCTGCAAAGTGTAGCTGCTGGTCCTTGACAAATGTTCACGAGCATGTGTAGTGTATGTCCCTGCTGAGTTGTACACATTTACGTTCCTGGGTGTCATCGTTTGTGCCTTCCATGAGGAGATCTACAAGGCCGATGTACGCGAGGAACTTGTGCACCCATTCCTCAAAGATTGTGTAGTCGCCTGTGAAGAAAAGTTGTGGTCTTGTGTATTCGTGCATGCTTGTGATGTTGCTTGTATCTCCTGATGCTGATGCACAGGCCATGTTTGTATGCTTCCTTCTTGTCTGTGTACTCTGTCTGTATGAATGTTTGTTATGCTTGTGTGCTGTATGTATTGGAGCTCACCCTGATTGTTGCCGGTGATCATAGCTTCGCTACCATGTAAAGTGAAGTGCAACTGTATCGCTCTTGTATACGCAGTCCTTTTGTACCATCAATGGCTCTATCTTTGTTGTACTAACTCAAGGGCCGTGTAGAGCCATAGTATGAGAGAGACCCATGTATGAGGAACATGTATGTTCACATCTCGCTCTCTCTCTCTCTCTTTCTCTTGGAGTTTGAGAAGGTGCGTTTCCTCGACTCCAATGGTTCTTGGGCAAGAAGGATCAAGTTCTACATCTCTCTGGTCAGTCTGGACAATTTAAGTGCCTGAGCGTTGAGGGGTCCTATACTCACCAGGGCCGTCTATTTATTTACCCACCCGCTTGACCTTTTTTGCGCAAAATACATCCGGGTGCCATCTACAGTTTTATCAGTCTATCAGGGTTTGGTGCTCAGACGCAGGGACGTGAGGACTTCAAGTTTCAGCTGCTTCGGTTTGCAGTCTTCAAAGTTGAATTTTTGGAGAAGAGCTGATGCGACTTCCTCACTGCTTGTAAACCGCAGCGTTGAACTGGTTCCAGTAGCTGTAGACATTTGAAGTGACACAGGAGCTCGTGGGGACTGCAGTAATTGGGAGGCTTCAGGTGGTTCAGGGTTTCACCCAATGAAATTGCACCTGGTACTCCCAACCGAATTCACCGATCCTCCAGTGTTGATCCTTTCTTTTACTCGTAGTGATGTCTCTTCTTGCACGCTTTCCAACAGGCCCCTGCCAAGTCACGCTGACAACGTGGAAATTCCGGAGCGTCGGAGCCAGCTGGACAACTTTGTAGTACTTGGGTATGGCTTTCAGTCTTGATCTTGATGAAAATAGGTGTTCCCATGTAGAAGCGTGGTTAAGTGGGGACTCTTGAGTTGGCTAGTCATTTGGTGCAACAAACGATGCTTCCGGTGATTGCATGAATCATGTCCCAAGTCTAGTTCCGGTGAGGCTGATAACCATGACCAGCATCTCGAGTCTTGGGTAGCTACGTGCTGTGCTTCAACCTTGACTGCTCTGCTAAACCCACAGAATCACTTCTGCGGCCCAGGCAGTCTGGAATATTGGAACAGTTCCCAGTTGCCAGCTCTCCACCCGAAGGTTCCCAGCTTCCCAGAAACAACATGTTTTAGAGGAGGGATCGTCGAACTTTGGCAAGGAAGATAATTACAGCTATACGTTGGCCAAACCAGAATGCACTCACCTCACCTCCCGATGTCTGAGGATGCTCAGCGACATAAATATGTTCTGTAGCGAGGGCAATGTCACACACAACTTCAAAAAAGAACACCTCAGGATGGATCAATCCGCACAGCTACTTTGGGGCAAATGTGTTGCCACCATTGTTTGCATGAAATCAACAGGCTTAGAACCATTCAGTGGGCGCCAAAAGGGTCCACTTTGAAGGCCGAAAAAAGGAGACCAAAACTATTCACCGCTGATCTTTCCTGATGCTTTTGTGGACTCCCAAACCGAAGCCCACCGAATCCTTTCCTTCCTGGGGCAACCCGCCGTGGAGTCACCCAGGACGCCTTGCTTCGAGAGCCACGCCTCAAAGGCCTTCGCACTCCCCACCTGGCCGTGGCTTAGATTTCGGCAAAGGGGGAAGGATGGGGTGGGAATTCAATCCGCAAGCCATGCGTGTGTCGTGGGAACACCGCCCATAACAGGCCGTGGTGTTTTGTGTTTCTTTCCCAAACAGTGTGGACACACTTGGGGGTTCTTGCGGTAGGTGCAAAGCAGCTGTGCTTAGATCGCTGGGGCGCGCGGCCGTGACCGGCATCGTCCACATGCAGTTCGACTGCGCAGGCTCGCTGAATCCGGGCGTCTGCGGCGGGCGCTTCTAACGACTGCGCTCTCGTTGTGGTGCCGTGCGCATTTTCGCACATGGTGGTGACTTTTCGTGGCAGGCACAAGGGAAACCTCGTGTTTTCGTGGTCCAAAGTCGACTTTTCGGGACAGGTGCAAGGGATCGGAGATGTTTTACTTCGAACTGCAGTTTTCGTGGCAGGTGCAGCACTTTGGACATGGTGGCGATCTTCGACGAGCTCTGATTTCGTGACAGGTGCAGTGAATCGTTGCTTTTCGACATGTGGTTCGTTTCAGATTTCGTGGCAGGGAAAGCACTTTGTGAGCCTCGAAGTGCAGATTTCGTAGCAGGCGCAGCACTTTGTGAACCTCGACTTGCAGATTTCGTGGCAGGCACAGCACTTTGACAACCTCGAAGTGCAGATTTCGTGGCAGGCTCGGAGTGCAGATTTCGTAGCAGGCGCAGCATTTTGCGAACCTCGAAGTGCAGATTTCGTGGCAGGCACAGCACTTTGTCAACTCAAGGCGCAGAGTGGCAGGCACAGCACTTTGTGAACCTCGAGGTGCAGATTTCGTGGCAGGCGCAGCACTTGGTGAACCTCGAGGCGCAGATCTCGTGCCAGGCGCAGCACTTTGTGCACCTCGAAGTGCAGATTTCGTGGCAGGCACAGCACTTGCTGAGCCTCGAAGTGCAGATTTCGTGGCAAGCGCAGTACTTTGTGAACCTCAAGGTGCAGATTTCTGCGCAGGCGCAGCACTTTGTGCTCTCAAATGCTCACTCTCTCACTACATCACTCTCACCCTCACTCTCACTCACTCACACACGCGCACGCTCACGCTCACTCTCACTCACGCTCACTCTTCACTCACATTCACATTCACACATTCACACTCACACTTACTCACACTCTCACTCACACACTCACACTCACACTCACTCGCTCGCCCACTCTCACTCACTCCCACCCTCACCACTCACACTCACATTCACACCCACACTCGCACTCACTCTCCCACTCTCGCTCACACTCACACTCCCTCTCACTCTCACTCACTCACTCACTCACTCACTTTCTCTCTCTCTCTCTCACTCACTCACTCACTCTCTCACTCACTCTCTCACTCTCTCACACTCACTCACTCAGTCACCACCACCACCATCACCTCTCTGGACCCCAATTCGTCTAGATCTCTAGACTTTCTGCTTATAGACCTCACACACACTGTTTGGGGACTCTTGCCGGGATAATTTTTACATTGTCATTGATTTCACAACAATTGCAGCGACGCAGTTGGTAGGCTCATAACGGTGGGTATCTAATGTCTTCTGCTGTTAGGGCACGGATGCGCTTGGTATCGAATGTCTTCTGTTGTTAGAAGACGGATGATCTTCACGTCATGTCTACGTAACTTGAGTAAGAGCGAAAAGGAGCTTGTGTGACAATAGATCCCAAACAAGCAATGGATTACATTGGTTACATAACCCTAAAAGCTTCCAACACCTCGATAGTTGGGGGCAACTTGAATTGACTGTTGGAGTGTCAATTCAACTGGGAAGTGCACAGGAGAATTGTTCCCCACTGACATTTTGTTGATCAGAATTGTCATTTCGCACCACGGCCCGTTGTGGGCGGTGGATCTAGTTAGGAAATTTTGAAGGAGTCCTTTTGCGCTGCTGAGCTGCGCTAAGCTGCCATGATTGATCTGCAGGTGCTTGGCATTTTGCTGTTCCAAAGCTACAGTACCAAGCACGCGTGGAACACGAGGCTCGGATCAAAAACAATGTGAACCCGAACACCCAAAAGCAGTCGGTGAAATTTGCGTGTGGGTGCCGGCATGGAGTACGAAGCAGAACATACAGGCCAGGAAGCAGCAAGCAACCAGAAGGTACCAAAAGGGAAAGAAATATAATATGAATAGCATATGGAGCTTTCAGTGAGGAAAAGAGAAGAAGAATCTTGCAATCCCTCAAGCTCATGTGGGACTTGCCTGACAGTGTACTTGACCTTGAAATTTGCTAGTGATGGGTCGTGTGAGGTTTGTTGACCTCTCGGCTACTGTGCACAGCCATGTGCAAAACTATGCGCAGAGACCATCTTGTCCGGTGCCTCTACAAGCCAGGGTGCATCATGTGCATCGTGGTGATCTTGCGTTCCGCCCCTGTAAGGTATATTATATCACGCCGCCTTATTTTCCGCATTCTCGAAGGTTCCCTAGCCTTCCATTCAAGGCGTCCTAGTGGCCACTACGAGCAACTGGAGCAAAGGCGTCAAGCCAACTCCAACCATCTGCAAAAATACAATGCTTTGCGACCATCAATGTATTGCCAGGATGAAAGCTGAACAACGAATGACAACCAAGCTCGGGAGGTGGGAATGGGAAGAGCTTGAGCGACTCGAATGCTCAGTGGCTTATGATAACAGAACATCACGCCGCCTTATTTTCCGCATTCTCGAAGGTTCCCTAGCCTTCCATTGAATGCGTGCTAGTGGCCACTACGAGCAACTGGAGCGAAGGTGTCAAGCCAACTCCAACCATCTGCAAAAATACAATGCTTTGCGACCATCAATGTATTGCCAGGATGAAAGCTGAACAACGAATGACAACCAAGCTCCTCCGCTCCTAACTGCCTGCTCTGCAAGAACTACCAACGAAAAAAGTCGGGAACCGGCTCTGCAGAGGTGTTGCTCCAAAACAGAAATTGTCTGTCTTGCTCCAGGGGTGAGGTTGAAGAGAAAAAGCTGGGCAGCAACTTCCTCGATATAATACTCCAAAGTCCGCAGCCTGCACCACCTACCCCTCCACTGGATACGACTGATGTCGGAACCCTGAATGTACTCGCGTGTAGCGCCTGAACCTCGGAGAGTACCAGGCGTGGCGCCTCTGTCGCTTTGCCTCCGAGGTATTTCAAGCTTGTCCAAGACTGCATTCCACTGTCGGCGGAACACCGCAGTAGATGCTGGAAAAGATCTCTCGTCCAAACCTAGGCGGCCAAAGATGCAAAACAACAGCTGGACCAATGAGCGGTCGTCTACGCGCACGTGTTGCCGTTTGGCGAAGCGAGCAGTTTTGGGGTTGCGGGTGAAGACATATAAAAAATCAGAGTCCCACATCATCGAATCGTGCGGGAACACAAGATCCCTGCGACGCAAGGCTAGAAACTCATTGGGATGCAACATCCCCCCAAAACCTAGTGCAACTGCTCCAACGAAAAGCTCGAAGTTCTGAGTGCTTCGAAGCGAATGAGCTCGAATGAAGCAGTCGGCCAGCTCCCAGCTGACATCTATCAACACCATAGCCGCCGTGCCTAAGAGGCGTCCTCGAGTGGTCTCCATGGCCACCTCTGCAAGATGAAGCACCGCTGCCTCGCCACCTCCATCCAACTCGAGCTCCTGCTCTTGGAAAAAATGCACCACATCTTCTAAATCTGGCGCTGCCACCATGAATCCACACTTCTCACACGCACGAGCGTGCACTGCGCCCTCAAAACTGTGCCATCTGCTCGAGGAGGTAGTCGCACGAACAGATTTGGCAAAGCGCCGCCTGGCGCACGCCCCCCGTAGAGGGCCCGCAATGACCCTTCGGTCAGTCCAGCCGCCGCAAGAGCTGAGGCCATACCCGCTCAGCTCCCAGGCAATATGCCTCGCCCTCTGCCCTCGATGCAAAAGCCGTGGCAGACTGCGTCTGCGTGAGATCGATCGAACCGCCCCTGAGTGGCAGCTCGAAAAGTGGGTTGATGGTCAGTCCACCCAGCTGAATGCCCAGGTGCTCCTCTCAAAACCACAAAAATCTTGTTTGCCAGCGGAAGGCCAGGTACGACAGCTTCAGGAGCTGGATGCAGGTCCAAGTGATAGCGAGCTAACACACCACACTTGAGCGCACGGCCGATGCGGGCCGCCGGAGTCCAGCCTCCAGTCGATGACCTCAGCCTCGAAAACAAATGGCGAGCTCCAGACAAATCCAATCTCTCAAAATCCTCAGGAGTGACGGCCTGCAGCAAAGCGTTCTTCCACGCAGCACTTCCAAAAGGTCGTTGGACGGGTGCCTCAACAAGATGTGAGTTGGTGGCTCCAAATCCAAGCAGCTCTTCGTCAGGAGAGCTCGATGCCCCAGCGGGGCGAGCAAGGGCACCCGAGGTGGGGGACCTTACTATTGAAAAAGAGGACAGGCTCGAGCCCTCGTCGGCTGCAGATTCACCTTGGTCTTCGCGACCGATCCGGATCCGTAATCCAGCGAAGGACAGCGTGACCTCGTCCAGCTCTGGTGGGGTGCTCATGCACTGGGATCTCGGTATTGACCAAGCCTCCGTCGCAAGGCCAGCTCTTGACCCACGGCCTCAGCGGGAGCGCAGCTAGCCAACAGCAGTGAACCTAACAGCTTCAAACCGCGTCGGCAGGAGTGGGACCAAGCGCAAGTGGCCAGCAGGGCCCCGCAACAGCAACCAATGCCGAAGGTCACCAAGATGGCCAAAAAGATCCAGCCCCACGGGCACGAGCAAGGGCTGAAGGAGGGCCAGAGGAATCGAAGTTCCCGAAGGACCTCCAGCACAGCCCCCCACTGCATATGCTCTTTGAGCCAAAGAGCTTGAGCGACTCGACTGCTCAGTGGCTTATGATAACAGAACATATAATGTTTATCCATTCACGCGTCTCCCCGCTGGCCCCTACCACTTCCAGCACATGTCCACCATCCTCCCGACACTCTCTCTCCCGCGCCCGCGCCGTTCCCAGCGTTTCCTCGTTCCCTGACCGCAAAAGCAACCAGAACCCAAGCATCCGAGATGCTTTTGGTAAAATGAGGACATCGGCCAAAAGAAGGCGCTCAGGTTGCAAGAAATCTCCTCTGGGTTCCCAAAACTTGGACAGGTTGGCACTGTCAGGGAACGGGAGCTCTCTCTGTCGAACGAGGTCGTGTTTCCGCACCTCGCCCTTATACTTTCCTTTCGGCTTCCCGTCCGTGATGAGGACCACTTCGGGAAAGCCCTGGGCTCCGAGTTTGAGAAGGCCAGAGAGTGGATGCCACCGAAAATAAATAACTTTCGCTCATAGCGTCTGATGATATGAGAGTACACTACTCAAACTGACACACGAAACGACCAAGTGGTGCTTCTTGTTTGCAAACGACTGGGCAAACGACAAGCCGAGCTGAGTCTTGAGGTCTCGTTCAAGTCACTATGATGCTCACTTTTGTTTCACTATGTTGCCTTTTTGGGATTCAGCGAAGGAGCGCCAAGCAGCCTTGGTTCGTGGTTCGTGGGTCTGGACGATGTCGCCCCTCGATTCGAATCTAAAGAATCTAAAGGATCCGAGCCTTGACATTGGCCTTTTGGCAAATGTTCTTGCTCACGGTGCAGTCCACCTATTCAAGTGATGCAAGCAGGACACCGAGTGCATTTTGCCCTTTGCTGTCAACTTGTGCAATGCAAATCACTTATCCCTTTGGTCACTCAACTTTGTGCCATTGGTATTTGAAACTGTGACAGAAAGAGGCAGAAAAACACTTAAACCATATATGCAATAAAATGCACATCAACACTTGTTGAGGACCGACAATACCGTCCGGCACCTCCGCAATCTTCACTGGCCACTCCTGGGACACCTTAGAGCCGAGCTGACTCTTTGACGAGCAAGAGTGGGCAAAGTTGAATGAGCGCCTTCCATGCAAAGAGGCATCACGAGAACGCTAAGAGTACTGCAGGCAGGGTGGCAATGCAGGGTGTGAGGGCAATGCGTCGAAGGAGAGAAGACTTTGTTCGAGCAAGCAGTCCCTACCACCTTTCATCCTTGCAGGAACATCCTCGGTTGGCAGAACCAGACGCGTCTCATGTGTGTGTGGCTGTCCTGCTTCCTTTCATTGCACCCTCCTGGGTGTTGGTGGTCCATGGTGCAGCAACACGGAGTGTTTGACAGCACAGAAACAGCTATAGGTTTGGGTCAAGAGCCTGCATGCCAGGCGAAGACTGCCACAACAAGGGCTTGGATCCACACCAAAGATACAGTGCCACGATGCCTCGTGTTTGCGCATAGACATGAGGCTCTGAGGCATTGGATTGTAGCATCTTCCTTGCAGCAAAGCATCCTGGAACCTGTACAGTCCCAATTTTAGTTGGCTGGTACTGCAGGTGTGCACTTGTGTTGTAGAGGCAGAAAGCCTGAACATACCAAACAGCTTCAAAGGAAGATGGCCAGTAGTGAATACATTTTTAAATAAGGGTTGCAAGAAGCTACTTTGTAGCTCCTGGCCTTACTACTAGGAGCAAGAAGCTACTAGCAGACTAGCAACAAAGGGCATGGCTACTAGTAACAAGAAGCTACTATATAGTGAATACAAGTAGAAACAAGTGCATCGCTACTAGTAACAAGTGCCTTACTAGTAGTAACAAGAAGCTAGTAGTAACAAGTGCCACGC
>CAXAMN010022906.1:760646-787965 GCA_963970005.1 Durusdinium trenchii | reverse complement strand
TATGTATGTATGTATGTATGTATGTATGTATGTATGTATGTATGTATTTTTTTCCTAAAGGTTCTTTTGTTCTGCTTCAACGACGGCTCTTTGGCCCAGCGCCAGCGCCAGCGACTTGTTGGGCACTTAGAAGAAGTCAACCGTCATGGTGTCCTCCTGGGAGCTGCTTGCATCCTCATGCTCTTCTCCTTTGGAGGCGGAGCTGACCTCTTCACGTTCCTCAAGCTGTGTGGTGAAGTGCAGTCGTCTTGGCGTCGGCCTATGGGCAGCTTGTGGCAGGTGCTCAGTGGCCTGTGTTGGAGGCTGAGGGTCTTCATCAGCCGTACTGCTATCAGCACTCTTCTTCTTGAAGAATTCACTGAAAGGTGGAGCCCTTTCAGTCCTGCTCCTTTGCAAGCTTTTGTGAGAGCCTGCGTGGTGATGATGCGTCTCTCACCATCAAGATGCCATTGGATGCCGCATTGTGCGCAGCGGACTCGATCGCCCTTTTGCCAAAGGCTATGGGTGGAGTGTCCTGGATGCTCCTGGGTGTAGGCCTGATCTACACAGGGGCTGGTGATGAAATGGTGGAAGGCTGCTTCATTGACTCGTTTGTGGATGTTGATTCCACATTTGGTGCGCTTGAGATAGCCTGTGGTCTCAGCATAGTGATGCTCAGCGTGTGCTGGGGCTGTCTGTTGCTGCTGATGCAGGAGGTCCTTGATGACCTGGGCCCTGGTGTTTTTTTTGGGCAAGGGTTCAGCCTGGGTCGGTGGCGTATAGCAAGCATCTTCAATGAGGACCTGAGGGCAATTCTCTTGAAGCCTGCTTTCGAGGATGCTTGTGGTCAAGCCTTGATGCATTCTTGCGCCACACGCGGTGCATTGGTACCCGCTTCTGTGAGGCTCCCACCTGTGATGGTTTTCAGTCCAGGCTTTCGTACATTGCTTCACCAGGTCACGCTTGTGCTGTTTGGTTTGCTTACCCTGATGCCTTGGAGCCTTTTGGTGGATGTAGTGCAAAGGGTCATCGTAGATCTTGGCCAGCCTCTGGACTGCATGTTGGTAGATCAGCTTGCGATCATCATCTAAGGTGTCCTGCCAATCAGCCTGCTTCTTATCGTGGAGCACTCTGGCCCTTTCCCAAGCTGTCAAGGCCGAGTCACGCTGTCGTCTCCGCAATTGAGGCTCGTTGCGCGGTGCATCAGGTGTTCTGTTCCTGCTGATGTAGAGGACGGTGATTCTGTCAAAGTCCTGGTCTGTGGCATCCTCAAGCAGGTCTTGGAATGGGGCTCGGCTTCTGGGTTGGTGCCATGCTTCCCAAACCGCTGTCATTTTGCCCTTGGTTGGCCCATCCATTGTATAGGTCCTGGAAGGTGGAGTTTTCCGGCCAGCCATCCGGGAAATCCACCAGGATGGGCTGTTGGATGTGGTCCTTGAGGTAGCCCCCTTCTTGGATCTCGGCAAACCTGTAATGGAACGCTCGAGTCTGAGAGAGGACAAAATGGCTTGCATCCCCCTGCACATTGAGGTCGTGCTTGTTCCATAGTGGGCGCAAACCTGGCAGCTGAAGCAAGTCCACCGAGTCTGCTAACTCCAGGGACTCTTGGACTGCTGGTTGGAGGTTGCCCCACGGCTGGGTGTTGGTTTCTTGCAAAAGTGCACATGTCCAGGTGAATGCACGCCAGGGGGCATTAGCAAAGCACCGGGCGCTGGGGTTGCCAACCTTCATGGTGAGGTTTTGCAAGATGCACTCCGTTGTTGAAGCATACGTACCTTGCATGCTCACTTTGGGGCCTCGCTGTTTGCGCTGCTCTTTGGAGTTGGCTCCTCCGTGGATCTTGATGACTTCCGGCCCTGGTGCACCGAGCAAGGGTCCATCAGCGCCCGAGTCAATGGCAGCAAAATCAAAATTGTTCACCTGTGGGGTGAAAGACTGAACCTCTAGGTCAAGAGTGTATTCCCCTTCACTCTTGTAAGAGGGTGCCCTGGAAAGATTGAGTTGTGGAACTGGAGTGTGCAAGTGTTGCTGTGTCTGGTCCCCTGCACAGTGTGTCACTTGCTGTCCCCTTGCCGATGCTGTGCTTGAGGCAGCGCGGCAAACCGAATTTGGAGTTGATGCCGTTTCAAATTCATCAAGGGGTATCGGCACCGCAAGCCCTTGAAAACCCGGCATGGCTGGTCTCCTGTTACCCACAATGTCCGGGTGACTCTGCAGGGGCAATGACTTCAGTTTTCCTGCGTTTGCTAGGGTCTTCAGCGTCCTGTCCTGGTCTTTTCAGGAGGCCTTGGAGCTGAGAGCGCTGATCTTCTGTCAGAGTGACTCCTAAGCTGTTGACAAAAGTCTCAACTGCCATAGGGATGGGAAGCTCGGCCTCTGCAGGCGTTGCTAGTCCTTCGGGCAGTGGAGTTTTGTTCACCGCCTGCATGTACTTTTCGGACAATGTCTTCAGTTTTTGCTGTCCATCAGTAAGTCGGGCCTGGTGCTCTTGCATGTCTTGGAGCATTGCAGCATATTGGCTTTTCGTCTGGTCCAGTTTGACCTGAAGCTGAGCCTTCTTCATGGAGATGGTTTTCAGTTCAGTAACCTGGGTTTTGAGCTGCTGTGCCAGGTCCTTCTCCGTGGCCGGCATGGGCTGGCTGAGCTTGTTGACTATGTCTTGCACAGGCTGTGGAAGCGCATTCAGGTGAGTCTGCAGGAGTTCCGTGAGGCCTGGTTCTGCAGGTGTAGGAGGTGCCAATCCCAAGGCTGCCAGCTTTGTCTGGATCTCGTTGGGGATGACATCCCATGTAGTGGCCAACAGTTCAGCAGCAGTTTGCTGGTTTTTGGTCTTCTTCAAAGGCTTGAGTTTGCGCAAGCCCGGCGGTGGCTCCAAGTGAGCATCGTTGCTCGAGTTTTTGGTCCAGGCGATGGTGCTGGAGCTTTTCTTTGCCTGCCCATGGCCTTGGCCTTTGCCTTTTCCAGTGGGTGCTGTGCTCTGCGACCACCAAGTGCCACATCGTCTGCACCTAGTGCCGGGATTCTTTTTGTCATCCCAGATCCAGTTGGTGCATTGCTGAGCCGTGCACACAGTGTAGGATCTGCACCAATTCATTGGCGCCATGGCTTGAGGATGCCTGCGTGCTCTGCGATCTGGCCTGGAAGGTTCGTTATCTTTTAGGGATCACGGGCAAAGCTGTAGTACAGGTTGTCCCGAAGGTCGTTGGCCAGAGATTGAACTCGACCTGGATGCCGAAGAGGAAGACAATGGCGAGACCTGCCGGTTGCCAAAGAGCTCCTCTTGAGCGTGGAAGGTGAAGTTCAAGATTGCTAGCAGAGGACGCTTGCCCAGGAGGAATGCTGTGGCGGTGAGCCAGAAGAGGGTGGCAGTGCACACGTGGTGCTAGGGGGTGCCGCACTAGGTGGTCTTCTATGAGGGAGTGCCACCTTGAACCGCTCACAGCTTGAGCCATGTATGTATGTATGTATGTATGTCTGTATGTATGTATTTTTTTTCCTAGAGTTGCTTCTGCTTGAGGCCATTTTGGCCAGTTAGTGAGGGCCTTTGGCCGGTCAGGGCTCTGCGCTAGGCTGCTGGTTTGTTCAGTAGGTCTTGTGCATGGCGCGACCCTCAGAAGTACTCCACAGCATAGCCCGGCTGGTCATCAAGGGTGTCTGATTCTTCGTCTGCTGGTCGGCTGGGGTTCATGGCCAAAGCAGACATACTAATGGCAAGTTCAGCTTGCTCTTGCTCGTCTAGTGCCGTTGGGAAGCTGAGTCTTCTTGGTGTCGGTCGTGAGGCAGACCCTGCTTCCTGAGCAGTCGGCTTCTGAGAGTGATCAGAGCTGTGGCTACTGGACTGTTCTGGCTTCTTTTTGAAGAAGTCACTGATGGGCGGTGAGCCCTTGGCGCCAGCTCCCTTGCATGGTTTGTGGAGGGCTTGTGTGGCAATGAGACGGAGCTCACCATCCAAGTTCCACTGCGTGCCGCATTGGGTGCACTTCACCTTTTCTCCAGTGCGCCATAGTGCATGGCTGGGATGGCCTGAGTGGGGCTGAGTGTAGGCCTGGTTGACACATGGGCTCTGGATGAAGTTGTTGAAGGCGGCTTCATTGACTCGCTTGTGGATATTGATGCCACACACAAGGCATTTGAGGTAGCCCGTGGTTTCTGCCAGCTGGTGCTGACCCGGGGTCGGGTGTTCCGGTTGTTGATCCAGGAGGCTTTTGATGTGTTGAGCCCTGGTTGGCTTCCTGGTGAGGGGCGCTGGTGCTTCGGCTGAAATGGGTGCATCATCAATCAGCATTTGTGGGCAGTCCTCATTCAGCCTTGTCTCCAGTACCTCAGTCGTGAGGCTTTGGTGCATCCGGATGCCGCAGCTGCGACATTGAAAGCCACTTCTCTGGTGCGGCTCCCAGTGGTGATGGTTATCAGCCCACTGCTTTCGGCATCTGTTCACCAGCTCTTTTTTGTATTGTTTGGTGCGTTTGCCTTGATGCCGTGGTGCCTTCTGGTGCACGTAGTGCGTGGGGTCGGCATAGATCTTGCTCAGGCGGTTGACAGCATGCTCATAGATGAGCTGGTGGTCTTGGTCCAGGGTCGCTTGCCATTCTTCTTGTTTGGCATCATAGAAGGTTTTTGCCCGTTCCCACGCTGCTAGGGCTGCTTCTCGTTGTCTCCTTCGGAGCTGGGGCTCGTTGGCTGGGGCATCGGGTGTCCTTGTGTTCTTGCTGATGTAAAGTACCGTGACTCTGTGGTAGTCTTGGGGTGGTAGTTCAGCAAGGAGGTCCATGTATGGGCCTCGGTGCTTCGGGTGGTTCCAGGCTTCCCAGACACTGACCAGCTGCACAATGACCTTGACTGGATCGGTGGTTTGATTAGCCAGTGTCACAAGTCCGGCAATCAACGCCCTGGTTTTGGTTTGGCTGCCAATGGGTACACCTGTGAGTGTGCCCAGCCTTTTGAGTTGTCCAAGCGCCATGGTATGAGCACAAAGGCCAAAGACCCACATCTGACTTCTCAGGTCGTATGTGGAAGGGGTCGCATCAAGCGTGAACGCCCACCCAGTGTGCTGCTGAAGGGGTATGACTGGTAAGCCGGCCCAACAGCCGTGTCCTTGCACGGGGTGGATTGCCGTTCTGGCATCCTGTGGCTCCATCGGGATCCATCCATGCGCCCAGAGGGGCTCTTCTTCTTGGTTGGTGATGCGGTTCATCCAGTCCGCTGGCATGGGATCGTGGTTCTGGTTCTTGTGCCACTTGCAAAGCCACAGGATGTGTTTTGGTGTAGCTGGGACTCCACATATAGGGCACGTTTTGGTCTGGTGTGCATCCCTGGTGTGGATGGCTGCTTGTACCCAAGTATCCAGATTGCGTTGTTGTGGGGCCTTGAGCTTCTTCCTCACCTGTCGGTAGGTGTGCCAGTCCAAACCTGTGAGCAGGTGTCCATAGTTTGTTCTGCTTGCCAGTCTGTTTGTGCGTTGCCATTGCGCCTCCTTGGTGAGGGTGAGCTCTATTTGCCACCATGGAGCTTGGAGGCTGATCTGTTGCGCTAACAGAAGCTGGGTTTCTGGTCGGCTCCAGTGTAGCAGTTCTTGCGGTTGCCAGCCCCATTCGAGGAGGTACACAATGGTTGCAGCTAACGGCCCACGGACGCTGTACCAGGGATACTGCTTTTGCTGGAGTTGTTGGTAAGTCTGTCGCCAGGCTTGTTCCAGTGCTGGGAGTTGCTCGGGTGGCCATGCTTGGACCAAGTGGTGAATGGCCTTGATGTGATGGATCAGGACTTGATCACTGGGATCGATGTAGCGCTTGGCATGAATGTCATAAGTGACATCCAACAGGCCTCCCGTATGATGTCCCAGGTGTTTGCCCATGCCATGGCGGAGGGCTGCACGGTAGCGTGGGGCCAACCCTTGACTCTCAACTCCCCACAGTGCCACCGGCTGGATGCCTCCTCTGTGGAGTCTCAGGCGGACTTTGAGGGCTGGAATCTTCAGGCTACGCAACTTGACCTTGCGAGCTGTGGCCTTCTTGATGCGCTGCTTCATGACCGGGATGCGTCGTTTCCTGGCTGCTTGGTGGTCAATGCCCAGATCCCGCATGACCGGTGCTACTTGCGGTTCATCATCTTGCAGGATGGCTTTTAGCTCGCGCTCAGTGGCCTTGTCGGTGGCCACAAAGGCAGTCTTCTTGGGGTTGACCTGCAGGCCCAGTTCCTGAAGTCGCTTGTGTAGGTCCCTGTAGGCTTCGACTGCTGCAGTGGCTGCTTGGTGGGCTGTGGGTCTGGCTGTATCGAAACCTACATCATCTACCCAGCTGGATAGGTGGATGGTGGGGTGTTGCTGCTGCCATGGTTGAAGGGCTGGTGCTAGGACTGCCTTCGCAAGCAGTGGCGCCTGGGGGCAGCCAGCCGGCACTCCGTTGGTCACCGTGAAAAAGGGAGTCATCTCTTGCTCGGCAACAATGGCTTTGGGACCATGGTAGACCTGGAGCGCCATTTCCAGCATGAGCGGAGGGTAGCTGAGCCGGAGTGCCTCAATCTCGAGTCGTTGGAGATTGATGGTGTCATAGAACGTTGACATGTCCATCAGACAAGTCACTCCGTGCCGGCCGTTGGCTCTGTGGACCTCTTGCCGCAAAAGCCGCTCCAAAGCCACGTAGAGCACAGTGGCACCTGGTCTGGCGCGGTCATGGTTCATGGCTGGTGGTAGGTGTTGTTGCCAGTCATCCAACAGAGGTTTGCGGAGCCTGCACCATGCCCGGTACAACAGTGAGGTCAATGTGATGGGTCTTTCTTTGGCTTCATTTTTGGGAAGCATGACCACCATGTGCATCTGCTGTTGTGTGGGAAGTTGGACCCTTTCTTCCATCTCTTGATAGAGTGTCAAGAGGGCTTTGACCGCCAATGGTGGAGCTGTGCGCAGCAGTTGAGCCGTCACTGCATCAGGGCCGCATGCCTTGTCAGGAAGGTGGCGCAGAGTCCATGTCAACTGACTAAGAGTGAGTGGCTCGAGCTGTCGGGCTTGTTCTCTCGCCAGGCTGTGGAGATGGTCTCTGGCTGGCGGCTTGTCATCTTGGTTGATTTGCCAGAGCTGCCCCCAATCAGTGAGCCGTTGGGTCATACGTTCATCCGGTGGCAAGGTCCTGTAAGGTCTCTCCCATGCCAGTTCACTGCTGCGGAGACTGCGGAAGAGTCCTTTTAGGCCTTTGGTGTAGCCTTGGGTCAGCCAGGCTTTGTATTGGAGATGGCTCTCGTCGTTGGCCGCTTGTTGTGCCAATTGAAGTTGATGATCAATGGTGTGATGGACCAAGTCGGCAGCATGACTGTCTTTGTATTTGTGCCAGTGGTGACAGGTGTCGAGAAATTGGCCCCATGTCGGCGTGCCAACCCAGTGGTGCGGTGCATCAGCTGTTGCTTGCATGAAACCCTTGGTGGGTCCTCGGACCTGCTGGGGAGGCTGTTGGAGTGCAAGCCGGAACCTGGCCCGTAGTTGTTCCCAGTAGGCTGGTCTGCCTCGTTTCCACGTGGTGGTGGTGGTGATGGGTGCAAGAGGCTTGTGACTTGCCCGGAGGTTGGAACCTCTGCCTTGTGCAGCCCATGGATGTTCTTGTAATAGGTATTGTTCCGTGCAAGATATCCAGTCCGCCCATGCTTGGGCCGTATCATTGACTGGGTTGCCATACAGGTCCAGTTCATAGGCCGTGGATGTGTAGGTGGTCCAAGGTCGGAAGTCAATGTCCGGTGTGGCTGGGAGCGGCGGGAAGTACTGGATTTGCCTGTATTCTTTGGTGGCTGCTTCAATGTTGAAGTGGTACGAGATGAGTGCATGCGGCCTCCAAGGTACAGCCCAATCGGTAGTGATGGAGGTGGTGCCGGCCAACTGGTTATGGATCAAGGCATAGTCAATGACATTGCCGGACAAGAGGCTGGCATCTGGCGAGAGAACTTCGAAATGGAATTTGGAGGGCAATACCGTGCTGGTGATGCTGCCAGGGCTGTTTTGCCAATCCCCCAAGAGAACGAAGGGGTGGTTGGTAGCCTGAACAAGGGCTAGGAGTCGGGCGAGGATGGTGGCATTGGCATCACTTTGCAGTGTTTCACCCGTCTTCATGTAGGTGCCTGCCACAAGGATGGGGCAGTCAGTTGCCTGCCAAAGAAATGCTTGAAAGCCGCATCCTTGGTTCGTGTAGGATTCCAAAGGAGTGAGTCCACACGTAGGGTCAGCCAAAACCAGGATGCCACCATGCGTGCCTGTGTTGCTTTCATTGGGGTGTGCTGGCGTGCCAAAGGCTGTTCTGCCTCTGATGGTAAAATATTGGCAGGTCTGTTGATGCTGCTGTGGATCTAGATGCGTTTCAACCAGCACGTACACCTCGCTTTGTCTTGACCAGTACCAGTCCAGTACCTGTCTCCCAAAGTGTGTCACATTTGCAAAATGCAAATTGTTGTGCTGTTGCTCCACTCTGGCCTTCTTCTCCGGGCTGGGGTGTAGTGGAGGGTCGAAGTCCGGCTCTGCAGGTGGTGGTAGCGATCGGAGGACCTGTTGAGGAGTCCTGAAGGTGTCGATGTGCACAGCCCACACCTGTGTGACTTGGCTGGCTAGCTGTGGTGTCAAATGCTCCAAGTGCATTGGCGGTTTGCCATCGTCAGCTATCCACATCAAATCCCTATAGATGAGGATGGCGAAGTAGTGGCCGGTGTTGTGACTCTTCCCTTGATGGCAAATAAGTGCTGCGGGCACAAACTCCGTGGATGCTCTGGCGAAGCCGTCCAGGGATCTGGGGACGGTGAAACTGCCATAGGTATTCACCAGCTTGCAGTGTTTTGTGGGGGTGCCATTGATCGTAGTGTTTCTGGTGAGGTGGCTGACTAGTACCGGCTTGTCGTCCATCAGGTATTGCCCTAGTCCAATGTTCGCCCATCCGTTGAAGAGGTCTTGGAGATTGGTGACCTCTGGCCCATCATCTGGAAAAGGGACCAGGATGGGTTGCTGGATGTGGTCTTTGAGGTACCCTCCTGGCTGGATCTCCGCAAACCTGTAGTGGAAGGCTCTTGTTTGGGAGACATTCCAGAGCGTGTTGACAAAGTGGTTGGCATCCCCCTCAATGTTGAGGTCGTGCTGCTTCCACATCGGTCTCAGGCCTGGAAGCTGCTGAATGTCCACGGCTTCCGCCATCTCTAAAGACTCCTGGACCGCTTCTTTGAGATTGCCCCATGGCTGGGTGTTGGTTTCTTGGAGCAAGCCGCAGGTCCAGGCAAATGCTCTCCATGGGGCATTGGCATAGCATCTGCTGCTCGGATTGCCCACCGTCATCGTGAGGTTCTGAAGGATTACTTCCGTTGTTGTGGCATAGGCCGGTTCCATCTTGCCCTTGTGCTTGGCGGTGGTTTTCACCTGATTGCTGGGCTTTCGTCCTCCTTGGATGGAGATCACTGCTGGCCCCGGTGCACCCAGCTGCAACCCATGCGGCAGGTTCGGAGTAGGTGCTGCTACAAAATTGTCAGACCTGTGTTGATCTGTAGTATTGAGCTCCATGCTTGTAAGAGTGGTCTCCCCTTCACTCCTGATGGAGCCGTCCCCTAAAGTATGTATGTATGTATGTATGTATGTATGCATGCATGTATGTATGTATGTATGTATGCGTACTGGATATACAACCGAGTATATGCAGAAGTCTTTGAGTTTCAGGTGTAGACACGCACTAAAATGAAACTAGACACGTACCTGGCCTATAGGGCCTATAGCCTTCCATTTCCGTGAGGATGGTCGCAGGAAAGCTCACACCACGCACCGAACAACCGAACCTTAACGTCGAGGTTTCACCTCAGCACCCAGCACGTCCAGGGGTGTCAACACGAAACGAATTCTCTTTGCCAGTGTCCTGGCGCAACGTGCGGAGTTGGAGAAAAGGTGACTTGCAGACCACCAAACCGAGGTTTGGACATGCCAAAAAAATGCTCTTTGCTGGAGGAACTCCCCACACAAGTTTGGAATGTCCCACCAGACTGAGAGTGGTCAAGTTCGGCATAGTTCTGTATATCAAATCACTGGTCTGGCCAGCACTGGCAATTCCCAAACCACTCAAAGCTCAAGTCTCCGGGCTAAAACCCAGCTCAATCATCAATGAACCAACTCGTGTGGTTGCTACAATTCTACATTGGACAAGCAAGCCTCATCTGCAGACTTCACAGTCGTGCATTCTGCCAACCTGCAACTGGTGAATCTCATGCATGCGCAATACAGGGGTGTGCCACCACCAAAAAATGAAAACAAGCAAATGCTCACAATTGGGCAGGGTCTTTTGTGTAAAACCACCCTTTTTGGACGCAGAAGTGGAGAAGTGGTGGTCAAGACAGGTGACCATTCTCGTGCTGAGGACCTTCACTCACCATGACCCACACCTCTCCCGGGACGCTACATTCAGATTTCGACGTGACCGCATAGCTGATCTTCAGAAATGGCATCAACGTAAAGGACTTCTCCCTTTAGACACCACTAAGCTTTCTCAAGAGTCAGTCATGGGGCTCCGGTGGTGGAGCCACGAAGCCAACGAAAGTGCCAACCAATCAAAGCTTTCAAATTGGGGTTGGGGTGACTCATGGTGACTTTAAGCCCAATGAAAAGCACCAAGCGAACTAAGTGTGGGAAACGCCCCTGGCCTGATGTGTTCGGTGGGGTTTCGGTACTCACCTGGCATCAAGACGCGGTGTGAAAAAGAAATGGAAAAAATCTGAATCTCAATGTTGTCGACCCTGCTGCACTGCTTAAGGAAGCGCTCTCACGCAGAGATCCGCACGACCCAGAATAATTCCATGATCCGGTGCTCTGTGACCCTGAGAAACGCACCCTGCGACTTGAAGCTGCATAAGTACTGCGGGGTCAGGACGAACCAACGCCTGCAGGCATGTCGCGACGAGTTTGGCTCGGGAAAGGGCCACTCCACCAATATGGGTGTGAATAAGGCAAGGAAGACCCCAGCAACTGGATGTTTGGATGTTGGGGGTGTGGCGGGGTGTATATATATATATATACATAATCCTCTTCCGGTGCTTGGAAGGCCCTCTATGCTAAAGCACACCCAGAGAGTTTGGGTCAAAACTGCAGGAGTTTGCTTCAACTTGGTGCACGATGCAAATGTCTGGGTCTACCGGGGGAGCGCATGAAGGCTCCACGTTCTGAGTCTATTCAATCCAATTCGACCCACTCAAAGTGCCGCAAATGTGGGAATTTCCAAGCTGCAAATCTTGCGATGACACAGTCTCCTCGCAGAGTTACACCCTGTTTGGGCCAACCAAGCACATCTTACGGAAGGTAAACCAAGCCCACTTGTGAAATGGATCGAAACATTTCCCACCACCGCCTCCTCCACTCTTTCATGTGCTTTGACCTTCCCGATTTGCTGCAAAAGTTAGCCAAGGATTGTCTGACTTGTTTGTTAGAGGTCTCGCAATGTATGAATGTCTGCCGGATCAGTCTCACAAGAGGATGAAAACTGTTCCGAAATGTGGAAACTGTTCCGAAATGTGCAAAAAAATATGGGAACTGAAAAACTCATTGAGAACACCGTTGTCTGTGCAAAGCAGTTTGTACACCAAGCATCCGCACTGCTTCACCAAGAAGCCTTCTTTGATGATGTCGTCCCGGTGGATGACAATTTCCTTGGATGGGAGCTCGCTTTCGAAAAGGAAATGACCTAATGCGATGTTTGTACCTCTCTCTCTCTCTCCCGTGCTGGAAGCAAGGAAAGTTGGAAGTTCGACAATGGATAACAAGTTGACAAGTTTTATCTCAAAAGGTTTGCGAAAAAATAGATTGATGGCCTTTCGATTGTTCTTTCCGCTGAAAATTGATATGGGAATGAATATATATATATATAACTATATATATAAATAAAAGCAAAACATATCAGTCCAGGTTCAGGACACACCACCACACGTGGTCGCTCCAATCAGACAACCTTCGGTCTCCAAGGGACTGCTGCTGCCATCTTGAGATCAATAAGCTTAAGAAACTAGACGAGACTGCTAGTCCACACCCTCGGGAGCCAAATGATCCGCACAGAAACAAATATCATCGTGGATGGCGATTGCCTAATGTTAGAATTTCTAATTGAAATTTGAACATGAAAGTTGCATGGTTACTTCCGCAAAAACGAAGTTGGCCAAGAGCTTGTTGCGTCGGATACTGTAACTCCCTTTGATTCAATTTGGCGTTAGAATGTGACCAATCAAGTCTTCTGAGGTGCTTGATGACAGCAGACGTATGCAAACCCAGCCGCGTGCAGGACATTGCAAACAGCGCACGCAAACCACAGTTTGCGACCACACATTCAAATGAAACTTTGCATGAGTGAAAAGCGGTGAGCATTGTTTTTTCCTTGACTGTTTCTGCACTTTGCTGCCATAAGGCACAAAGCTGAGGCTTGACGACCACATTGCACATCTGTTTCCAACATTCGATCTTCAAACATTGAAACCTGACAAAAACAGCTACGCGCTCTTTTCTCAAGAGCGGGCTCGGGCCACTGCGGGCCAGCTGCGACATGTTTGTCTGCTGAAAAGGTTTGACACCCCACCTAAAAAGCTGTATATGTTTGATACAGGCTTTTTCTTCAAACTTCACCTTCTAGGGCGTGCCGCGCAACTCTGTTGCGCCAGTCATCTTCCCACTGTCGTGACATGACTGCCACACAGAAGGCTGCAAAGCCTCGGCGGTACTCTTCGTTCCAACCGAGGGCGTGATCAAAGCGAATGAATGGGTACCATTCGCCAAACTTCGCTGTCAGCCGGGCTTGCACATACTCCGTCATCTGACTGCGGGAAAACAAACCCGTGCTCAGGAGTCGTCTGCATCGTCGTTCTTCATCTTCAGTCAGGTACCTGATGCAGTTCTCCAGCTTAGTCCAATCAAGGGCTTCTGGTGGCTCTTCTCTGTCGTAGTCCTGCCAAAGGTAGTCGTCATCAGGCAGGGTTGCGCCTTCTTCTTCAACTGGCACGTTCTCGTAGCCAAGGTCTTCTTCCACCACACATCCATAGGTTCCACTCCGGCCTCTTCATCTCTCTCTGAGTATGTCGGTCTGTAGTGCCTTCGATACCCGTGCGTCGGGCTCAACATGAAGAACTCTTCTCCACTCTCAGCTTCTTCTCCAATGGACTCCATTGGTCAAGATTCTGTATGGCCTCAACCATTGTAAGACTGGGTCCCAATCTGTCAGGTACTGCTCGACAGTTACATCATCTGCAGGCTCTTCTTCTTCTTGGTCTTCTTCTCTCGGCCTCCTTCTTGCTGAAGTCCGGGTCGCATTCGACCTTTCTTCTTCTTCATCGAAGCTGCCTTCTGGACCTTCTCGCTGTCTTCCAACTCGGGATGCTCCTCTTCGCCTTCTCAGTGGTGCAGGTAATGGTGGTGGAGGTTCACGAATCCACTCTCCACCAGTCGCTTCAACTGAAGCTCGTACTGCCTATTCACGAAGATCTAGTCCAGATCGATGGGGTTGTTGGTCATCTCCTCTGTGGAAGTCTTCGAACCAATCAGTTGTGATCCATCTCATCACCTTTCTTCGAAGCCAGAAAACCTTCTTCCACTTCACATAGCCAACATAGATTCCCACACCAAACACCACAATCGTGTACACTAGGAACATCAGGGTGTAGACCAACCAGCCAGACACCTTATAGTTCTGTCCCTCATACTCCTCAATCGTGTAGTTCTCCTCAGTCTCACCTTCAGGTAGTCCATATACTCCAGGCTGTAGCAGGAGTAAAGTGACCATCTTCACCATGGGCTTCGAGACTTTGATTTTCGTCTCGTTTTCATCATTCACCAAGGCACAAATCATCTCATTCTTTACTTCCTTCATTTTCTTTGCCAGATTCTTCTTGCGAATCTCCTCGTGGAAAGCTTCCTCTCCAACTCGACAAAAGACCTGTTCTGAGCCTTCGAACTTGATCTCCATGATGCCGATCAGGTACATCAGGAACTCGCGCCTTTGGCGTGACAATCTCTTTGTTCCAAGGTCTGCCATATTCCAGAGGGTTGGAACGCCTTCCATCTTCAAGTTCTTCTTTTTCACCTCCAACTGCATCCATAGATACCTTGTATCTATATGCTTTAGGCGACCAACTCCAAGTCTCTCTGTGAAAGTTCGACAAGATGAGCTATCCGTGATCGTCTTGATCTCTGCCAGCCTCTTCGTCAGGAATTGCCAGAGTTCTTGCAGCTGTAGTGCTTCAGCTGCTCCACCGGATGAAAGGGCTATGCTCTTTTGTGAGCGGGACCAAGCTGCCACCAGGCATCCATTGAGGAAGATCATCGTGCTGCTAACGCTGTGTCGTCGTCTCTTCTTTGATGATCTGTCACCAGCCCAATCACTGTCACTCCAACTTTCCAAAGCATCCACCTCCTCAAGGCTATCTGGCTGCAAGGGGATCTCAGCTTTCTTGCTCTTGTACTTCAAGTACGGCAGGAGAATGCCGTAGTGCTCTGTTCTCTTGAGGTAGAGGATCAAGTGCTTGAGTTCGCTTTCTGCACTTCTGGTTGGACTTGCCATGAACTGACTCAAATTTCGCACACAATGCTGAATGTCAACTCGATCCTGTGAAATGTACAGCAGTGTGCCAAGTGCAGAGCGAAATCTATGCTGATCCCCACCTGTCAAGATTTCCTCAGGCGGTCCCTCCAAGTCCATCTGAGTGCTCTCAGGAGTCGCCTTTCCAGCTCGCTGACATAGCTGGTAGAGCTCCACAAGGATGGGCACATACTTCTCGTGGGGAGCGATCACAATGCCTTCTCCTGTGAGAAGAAATGCCTCTTCTTTAGACATCGAACTGGTTCATCAGCTGCTTGATCTGACTGTGGGAGCACACATGACTCGCTGATCACAAACCTACTCCTCATCTGCTTCAGAAACCAATCCAACTCCGTTGGGATTCCAGCAACAATCAGGTCATCAACATGGCAAACCATGCCCAGATCTCTCTCCTTGTGCCTAAACAATGAAGGCAATGACAAGTGGTTCTCCATGCCGAGCTCTTCCAAGACTTCTTTCAAATGATCGAACCACCTGGATGCTGCATCACGCTGCCCAGGCAAACATCTCGCCAGTCGCCAATAGCGCTTTGCTCCATTCTGCAGCTCTCCCAACTTTTCAGGCTTCCACCATGCGGGCTGTTCAACAAGCACCAACTTCGTCTGAGGTACTAGCAAAAAGGCATCCTTGACATCAATGAAGCTCAAACTCCATTTCATAATGACATGAGTTGCCAGCAAAAGTCGGGTTGCTGCTAGACTTGAAGTTGGAGCAAAAGTTTCAGCCGTCGTTTGGTCTTGGCCTCGAAATTCTCGTGCCACATACCTGCATCGCCGCTTCCAGCGACCATTCCTCACTCTCCAATCAAAAACAGATCTGGTTGTGAGGATGATGCCGTTCTCTATGTCCTCTACGCTAGGCTCTTCAAGGACACCCATGGCGAGAAGTCGTTGGATCTCCTCCTGACCTGCGGCTGCTTCAATCTTTTCGAGCTCCTCCGGCCCCACCTCCGGTGGACCCTTCATCAATCACTTCATCTGAAAAGAGCTCGTCCACCTCAAGCATCTCCTCTGTTCCTTCGAAGTCTGCAACCTCTTGTTCCCACTGGAACTCGTCCACTGGTCTGTTCTCAACTTGTTGAACTCCTCCAGCAAAATGAGGCGCATACAAAGATGCAGGGCTTGCTGAAGGACTTGTTCTTGATGCCTTTGGTCTGCTCTCTTCTATAGCGCTGTCATCAAGCATAGTCTCTTGAGACCTTTGTGGAAGAGGTAGATCAGGTGTTCTGGGTGCACTCTCACCAACATTGACATTCCCCGTGTCAAGACCGAGTGGCAACGGAGGTATACAAATGTACTTGTCTGCAGGCTGTTCTTCATGTTGACCTTCTGCTTCATGCTTTCGTCCACGCTGTTGACCCGTCAACTCTTGTTGTGGTGTCCCTGCAGGATGCTCCAAAGCATACCTTTCAACCTCCTCTGCATCTAGGTCTCTGCCTCCATACTCTCTTTCTCCTCTCTGCTCAGCCTCCTTCTCGGCCTCATCCAACTGATCCATTCTTTCGCCTTGCCTGGTCCTCGAACTGGTCTTGGAACCATAGGCGTAGATTGCAAGATCCTCATTGGTCGTCTCTGATGAGGGTTCCTGTAAGGCTTTGCTTTGACCATGAAGAGATATACTGACCTCCATGGTTCACTAGTTTTTCGAATTGCTTTCCCCCTCATCACTTGATCTCCTGAACCACCAAGCGCAGATCCTCCTCATTGGTCTTGCCAACCCAGATTCCTGGAAGCCACTGTGGTCCTTGCTTCACGCCAGGCTGTCTCTGAAGTAGCATGACGTACTCCCCAAAGCACACCACCTTGCCAGCATAACGTCGTCCTGTGGCTAGTTCAAAGGGAGTGGCCTTCAATGCTCTGTTTGCTGAAAAACGATTGATCAGCCAAGCTGCATGCAAGTAGACCCATGACCAGAGAGCATGACTGCCTTCAAGAGAGATTAGACACTTGTCCTCTGCCATCTTCATGAGACAAGAAGCTTGTTTGCGGAGGGTCTGGATTGTCCTCTCAACCTGACTTGTCTGGCCTTTCTTCTGACGAGTTGGTGATCGTGGTTTGCAACCCAAGGCTATGTCGAATCGTTTGGATGTAGGTCAAAAGCTTTCTCATCGTTGGCTCATTGTCCCCAATGACCTCTACATTCCCATACTGATAGAGCATCAGTGTGAATTTCACCACATGTTCAGCTGGTCCACGAAGATCAGCTCCTTTTCCATCCACTGGAACTGCCAACACCATGACAATGCGGGTTTCTGAGTCAATACCCACCAGAATGGTTGTGAGATCTGCTTTGCCGTTTCCTCCTGATCGACCATATGCATAGTCCAGCTGCACTGAGGAAATGTTCCTTCTGCCTTCTACTGAGTGGTCGAGTACCTTCTGGTTGTCGTCTCTGGCTTTCGTGGCAATGCAGAAATCGCACCAATCTCTGTATGGGAGATGGGTCAGTTCATGTAGCTCTCGCTCTTCCTGACTCGGCTGTCGTGGCACGTGCACTTGGATTGCTCCTCTATTTCTTGCCTCCTCTTGGTAAAACTTGTTTGCAGCTAGAAACAACTCTTCATGTTCCATCTGTTGTACCTTCTGGTTCAAACGATTCCAGAGTGCTTTCTTCGAGCCTCCTTTGTTGAGTCCAAGGTACTCTGCTGCACCTCGTAGCAAAGCCAAAGAGCTGTTGACGTTCAAATCAAAACCATTGACCACCAAGCTCTCCCGGTCCTCAAGAACTGGGATAGGACCTTCCCAACTCACACTTGGATCCTGCTGCTCAACTTTTTCCATTGTCGTCTCATTCTTGTGCTGCAGCTCGTAGGGTACTGGAGGTTCTCCACTGAAGCGAAACTCTTCACCTTCCACATTGACCCCACCTGAAGTTGCAGTCATCTCACCAATGACCGTGCCGAAGAATTTGATAGGTTCCTTCGACTTGTGCAGTACAGTAAGTACTTGGGTCTCCTCACCATTACATTCTGGGATCTCGCTCTCAGAATCCTCCAAAGTGAAGTACCTGCAGCAGTGCTCAACCAACTCCCATGAGTCATCGGCCTTGCAGATGAGGGTTGAACGCATAGACCACCAATTGATGTTCCACATCAGTTGGGCATTCTCAAAGTAGTTGAACTTGAATGGATTGCCATCAGGTCCTGTCTTCCAGGCTCTCAGGCCATAACTGTCCCAGAAAAAGTCGTGCAGCTTCATCACTGTTTGCACAACAAGCACATCGTTGTCATCTTTGTGCTTCAGTGCTGGAAATCTCCCTTGTTGCTCATCTGGACCTTGTTGCACACGGTTGATAGTGCCATAGAGAGCCAGTGAAATCTTTCTGAAGTACAGAGGGATCATGCACTGAGCATCAGGTGCGTGTAGTTGCACACCAGTTTCTGTTGCTCCAGGACATAGGCGCCAACCTTTCTGCAAAAGCCTTCCCATGCTGACTAATGGCGTTTGAACTGAAGCAACAATGAAGTCTCTTCAATCACCACAGAACCTTCAGATGAGTCGCACTCGATCTGAGCTAACTTTCTGCCCTGCGTTGCCAGCTGTGAGCCTTGTGCATCTTCAAGTACAGCCTTGCCAAGAACCTGAGAAAGTCCTTTGTCTGCCATAGTGCGAGGCAAGAGACTGATGTCTGCACCAGAGTCCGACACTATCAACATCTTTTCATCATTGGCCTTGACCATGTTCACGTGAAAAACAAATGGTTTTGTCTCATCTTGGTCTTCCACCACATAGCGTCTCGTTGGCCACCCTGCATACCAACGAAAAGTCTTGTCCATCCAGCTGTCCTCAACTGCTTCGTCTTCTGAGTCGTCAGCCAGTGAAAAGGAAACAACGTTCACTTTGTAGTTATCATCATAGATCCAGCTGTCGCCTCCTTCGCTTTGCAAGTCATAAAGCAATGGATGTGAAGTCTCATCACGAGGAGTAGCCACATGGTAGATTCGGACTTGCCTCACCTGCTTGCTTGTGGTTGTTGATGCTGTTGATGAATTTCCAAGTCCTCTCAACTTTCCACCTGCTGAACTTGCAATTTCGCTTTCAGAGGCACCAGTTGCACTGACTGCAGGATTTGCTTGGGTCACGACATTGGCTCTATTTGGGCACTCGTTTCCCCAATGACCTTGTTGTCCACAAATTCTGCAGGTATTGGAGTTGTTGCCACCTTTGCCCTTGTCGGTGCCATGAAACTTGCCTTTTCCTTTCTTACCTTTCTTCCCTTTGCCTTTCTTGCCACCACTCTTGCCCTTCTGGTACTTGCCACCGGACTTTCCGCCACCATACGGAAAAGGAATCCAGCCGCCCTTCTTTCCTTTACCTTTCTTTCCACCCTTGCCGCGAGCTGGCCAGATTCAGAGGTTGCTGAATGCAGTGCTATCCACCCGTGCTGATGGGGACTTGGCTGAGGGTGATGTGTTGATCGCCATAGACGGAGGGCGTGAACAAGACTGGGCAGCAAAAAACATCATCAAATTCCTGCCATCGAAGAAGTACGAGAGTTGCAAACACACCATTTGTTACACCTTTGACTCTGTGGAGAAGAGAATGGAGCGTGCCAGCAAGAGCCCATTGTTTTTGTTTGAGAGTGCATGGTTCATCAGCCACAATGAACTTACTGGGGAGGCCCTCTGTGGCGAGACCGGTTTTTGCTAGGGTTTTTGGACCCCAAACTGGTGTCCAGAAAAATCACTTTTTTCAATCCCTTGCAGGAGCATAAAGTTTGGGAAACCTATGAGGGTTGAGAATTGCTGGGGAGAAAGCGTTTGGCCTGTACGATGTTCTTGATCGAAAGCAATCAAGCTTACGGATCAATGGTCAGCTGCTTTTTTCGGCAGTCTGATTGCAGCCTTGCACGCTTGGTGTTTGTTTGCTACAAAGCTTGTGGTGGACATCCGCCGTGAGTCGACCTAGCGCCCTGAGACTTAATTTTGGATGCGAGGAAAGAAGGGTGGGGAGATGTTAAGCGAATGTTTGGCGCCGTGGAGCCTGTCATGTTTGCGTACGTTCACAGGGGCCATCTCTGGTCGTTCACTATGGCAAGGAAACCTTGTTTCGTTTTATTTGACGTCGTTGTTTGATGCATGTTGTGAAGGATGGGGTTTTGAAAAGATGTTGTTGAGGCTTTGAGCTCGCGTCCTTGATGTTTGCAACACTGCGCCAGGCTTCCGCCCGGTTCCGGTTCCATCTTGGCGTCAACGTTCAAATTTTCCCTTGCAACGCACTTTGTAGGGTTTTTGCGGTTACAATCAAGCTCTGGGTTGGGTCTGGACCGTCTATTACACGGTACCACCTCGGTACCACTTCATTACGGCTCGGGCCCTTTATTACAATGCGCGGTACCGCCTCGGTACCGCTTTTTTGCACGAGTCGAGGCGCTGTGTGCGCAGGTTGTGCACAAGTCACCTTAAGCTAGTAAAGGAGAGAGATACGAACCGAGCAACAAACCGAGAAGAACCAAACAACACCCAAAGACCCAAAACGAACCCAACCAGAAAAGCAGGCAAGGTTCGTACCTCAAGATGGCTGAGACAGCCGAAGAAGCGGTGAGACAGTGTGAAACTAGGGGCAATGAATTCAGCCTGGGCACTCAGAACGGGCCCTCTATTACAATGCGCGGAAAGGCCTCGGTAGCGCTCGGGCCCTCTATTACAATGCGCGGTACCGCCTCGGCGCCGCCTCGGTACCGCTCGGGCCCTCCACTGCAATGCGCGGTTGAGGCCTTGGTGCCGCTCGGGCCCTCCATTACAGTGCGTGGTACCGCTCGGGCCCTCTATTACAATGCGCGGTACCGCTTCGGCGCCGCCTCGGTGCCGCTCGAGCCCTCAATTGCAATGCGCGGCACCGACACCCCGTTTGCGTTTCACAAAGTTTTAATGTGATCGGAGTGAGGAACCACACAAAAGACCAACAGAAAGCCACGAAACGCAACCTTACAACCATTCTTGACAAATGCTTGGGCGTGGGCTTGGCCATTGACGTGTCCAAAGATGAATTGCGTTTTCGGCAGAATTTGTGGCCTTCATTTTGGGGTCCAAAAACAGCAAAACCGGTCTTGCCATGGAGGGCTTCCCGAGCTGAACTTGAACTGGGGAGGCCACTTTGGCGACCCCGGAACCCATTATACGTTTTTGGTCCTTGATTTTGGGGCCGCCAATCGACAAGATTTTCGCTTGCGTCGCGACCCGGTTGTTCTGGCATGGTGACAACAACGCTTAGCACAGTGTTTTGGTTGGTCGGTTGCTCGTCGTTTGTTGGTTTGGGTGAACGTGAAAAGGTTGGCTTTGCGTAAGTCTGTTGGATGTTGTTTGGTTCTTGGTTGTAGGTTTGGGTGGAGGACCTCGGTTGGAGAACCAGTTTTGTTTTCCCGGCGAATATGCGCGTGTGTGGCCATTGGACCGGAGATTGGTGTTCACCGCAGGTTTTGACACGTTAACTTTCCAATCGACAATTGTCCACTTCTTTGTTGCACTTGCCCAAAAAAATTGCCCACGGGGCCTCGCTTCCACCACAAGCAGGTCGGACTGGAGACCACAAGTCACTAGTGTCCACAAGCAAGTTGACACAGTGGTCCTGCAAACTTGTTTTATTCTATAAACAATTCTATTCTCCCACGGCGTGATTGCAGGACCCGTTCTCTCCCTGCAGTTTCCACTCCTGCTGGTCCCGCGCGGCCCTGCGTCAGCGCCATCCGGCTTCGAGAGACCAGCTGACTGATCAAGAACAATGTGAAGCGGCCAAGCGGATCACGCGGCGTGCGAAAATCTTGCCCATTGACGGCCCCAAAAGCTGACACAATACTTGGCCCACGTTTTTCGTGGGCGCAGACAGTAATTTGTTTTTTTTGCACGAGTCGAGGCGCTATGTGTGCAGGTTCTGCACAAGTCACCTTGGTCAAGTTAAGAAGGAGTTACTATACAGGTTGCAAACCAAACAGGAGAACAAAACACCCAAACACCAAAACAACCCAAAACCAAAAACACCAAAAAACAAAAAAGGAGGGAAGCAACCTGTTGCGCAACTCGTGTGGCCGTGTATGCCACGAGAGAGAAGGTGAGACAGGGGCGTTGAATTCAGCAAAACTCTCAGTACTTCTTGTCCCTCAACAAACTGGTTAGTGCTTGATTAGTTCTTGGCATAGTCAGGAATTTTGGAGATGGCACAGGGAGGCCAATGACCCCCTTGCATGGGTTTGAGGCAGAGACAAGTTGTGTACTTGCAAGGCACTTGTGAGGCATCAGTGTGTTGTGTGAGTCAAGGCCGACATTGGGTCCACTAAGGACAAGGTGGATGCAGGCTAAGCTGACTAGCTTCGCTCGATGACCTGAGGCACAAAATTTAGCATGATGAGGCAGATCAGTGGAAGACCACTGCGCTTGCAATCGGAATCTCCAAAATGCCGAAAGAAAGGGAGTAGTGTGGTTGCCATCACGCAGTCACAGGTGGAGTAGGCCGCTGCGAGGCGGCGTTTCCCGATCCTCCCTTCAAGGGAGGAGGAGGCAAAATCGAGAGCGTCGATCCCGCACGGACTCCAAAACGGCTTAGCAACGGGAGGAATGCGGTAGACACTCCACTATCTGCAGGGGAGGAGCGTAGCAATTCACATCAGGAATGTAGCAGTCAAGCGCATTGCAACAATTCTCTCCAATAGCCGGTCAAGATCGGCCAGCACGTGCAAGGCCCCATGAACTACGTGAAAATAGGTGAAACAAGGGCGTGGTTCTGCACAGGAATCATCTGTCCAATTGTCCTCATCCTGCCGATTGAGTGGCAGAAGACGAACCCACTTTGGCGTGTCAAGGTTGTCACACTTGAGGAACGCATTAGCTCTGGAGTATGTTCCCCTCCAGGTCACGCTTTTTCGCACTCTGTGAAATTGGCAGAGCTGTGCGCAGCCGGCGAAAGCCCGTCTGGCAATATGCAGCAGTGTCGGCGGGACACTGACTTCTTTCAGCGATGTACACTTGAGGAATGCTTCCTGCTCAATTCTGCGAAGTTTGTGCGGAAGACTCAGGTGCTGCAAGTGTTTACATTGTGCAAAGGCAGAGCCCATGATTTCAGTGACCTCTGTGCATGAGAGATCAACTCTCTGCAGTTGCAGACATCGTTCACATTTTTTCCACGAGTGCGGACGCCATGTGGGCGGTGTGCACAGGTCATCGTAGAAGGATAGGAAACACTACATATTGATGGAAAAAAGACACAAGACCAAAAACCAAAACCCAAAACGCAACCCCAAAAACCAACCCAAACAACAAAACCAAAACAAGGCAACGGCCAAACAAAACCCATCAAAGTCGGTAGTGTTTCCTCTGTACGAATGTGAGACAGGTGAAAAGATGAGCTGCAAAATATCTAAGGGCCTGAATTCGCTACGAAACGCAAACTGCATCGGATTGTGGGCGGTTGTTCGGGACGGCCAATCTTTGTTGTACTCAATCGAATCCCGCAAGTCATTGTGGTTGCAGGCTATGTTGACGATACTACAATAGTTGGCCATCAAACCGACTCCAAGTGGGTAGAAGAGGTTTTCCAGAACATCAGAAAATGGAAGACCGCAGGAATCGTCATGGATATGCACCACTGTTGGCAAGTTGGCTTTTCCAATAAAGCCCTCGCAGAAGGTATCTTGCACAAAACTGATGATGTCTGGTGCCATGTAACCCCCATCCACGAGGAAGGACAGGCTACTTGTAGTACAGCCCTCTAGCAAGTCCCCAGTTACGCACGTCACTTTGTCCTTAGACACGGTGACCACTGTATACAATTGCCCTCAGAGGCTATACCGCGACTTGTTACTGATGGACACCCTCTACTCTGCCGACTAGCAGCTAGTCCCTGCCAATGTCGATCGAAAACACAACTGCTAACCAATGTTGATTATACCTCCAGGCAGTTGTATTGTCTGGACCGAGCAGGCTTAGGTGGTCAGTGTATTGTACCGTCCACCATTAACTTGGGCCTCACAATTCATACAGGTTGGACTTGTCAAATCACAAGCGATACTATGGTTAAATTGCAATTGCAGTCATCCATGACTCACCTGCTATCCAAACAGCTTCTTAAATTCCGAACTAGACTTGCAGCTGCCAACCGGGCCAATCTCAGTATACATGCGAAGATCATTTACTTTAACACCTTTTCTCTGAGCCTCTTCTACTACGCGCAAACCCAGCGTTTCTTCTCGCCTACCCTCCTCAAACCACTCTATCATGCAATGGCTGGTTTTCTTCTGAATAGACATTGGTTCCCACAGCACCTACTTGTAGGTCTCTGTCGCTGGCTGCGTCTCGGCCCTTTTCTAGATCCAGCAATTATGCAAGCAATCTCACTGTTTGGATGTTACTTACGGCAAGGATACACAACTTTGGCAGCGGAGCAAGAAGGCTCCTATGCGGCGCACATCCAACAATGCTGGAAGTATTGGCAAAAGCAACTCCCTGCTGAAGACATACAGAGTCTTTTGGACCTTCTAAGGCAAAGCAACACGCCTGCACAGAGAGCAAGCAGATTCAAACATTTATTTAAGCAGATCGCCGTTACCAGGCTTCTAGAAGCCTCCCACCTACATTTGACCAATCGAATCTATCGAAATGGCTGGGCTTTGGGCCCTTCTATTGGATTCCTCGACTGGCTTGCAGAGCTTCCTACCACGCAAGTGGGTGTTGCGCCGCGATGTGCAGTCCTACGATGGGCTCTGGAAGATGCGGATTTCTGGCTGCCTTTTAGAGGTAAACTCAGTCGCAGCCAGCCCTGTCTGTGGTGTCGGAACAACACACGATGCTTTCCGCATGGACCAGGCAATGGAGCACTCTGTCCATCATGCTTACTTTCAGCAACGCCAAGTTGCGCAATCTTTCTGATGAGAACAGTGCCTTCCTACAGTTTCATGCAATCGGAGCGCCCCCTTGGAGGCAGTTTCCAGCCTTTTCACGCCTGGAAACCTCTGAAGGCTGCTGTGCTATTTTCCACGAGTACGGACGCCGTGTGGGCATGGTGCCCAGGTCATCGTTGAAGGGAGGGAAAGTCAGTCGGATGGTGGAGAAAATAACACGGACCACAAACAAAAAAAACCAACAGAACACAAAACCAAAAGGCCCACAGGCCGCGTCTCCACCATCATGTAGTCTTTCCTCTGTGCTAGGTGAAACCGGTGAGACAAGAAAGAGTGTCTAGAAGGGCCTGAATTAACTGGCGAAAAGCATTTCGGTGCAGGTCTGAGCTTAAGCAAAGTCGCAAAAAGGCTTCAAAGGGGACTTTACTTCAAAGTATTGACCAGCGGCCACACCACAGTGCGGCAAAATCAGGGTCACAATGCAAGTCACCACCCCAATGCGGTGTATCGCAATGCTTCAAAGTCGATTACATCCCTGACTCATAGGGTGGCGAAGCTATGCAGCATGCCGTGGAAAAGACTTTCCTTGTGGCACAACCCGTTCAACCGGTTGCACTTACAAGTAAAGTGGCGTGCTACCAATCAAGAATCGTAAGCGACGGCCTCAATCGACAAAAGCCTGCAGAAATTGCGCGAAGAGACCCCCCCCCGGAGGGGAGATCGGTTCAGCCCTGATTGGCACCCACAGGTACCAATGGCAAGCAGAGTGGGGTGTCTTCCAGGTCAGCGAGGCACTGCACCATTGCAAAAGGTAGACGGCTTCATGCACGGCCCGTGTGAGACGAGTGAAACAGGTGAAACATGGACAATCCTAGCATGGTGTCTGTACTTCTTTATACAAAATTGGAAATGTCGGACTTCAACAAAGGAAACTAAGGTTCCCCCTGGGCGTCCACCATTACCACTCTCTACCACCCGCCTGTTAGGAACGAAGAGCTAAGGCTCTCACTCCTATTGGCTCACTGCAGTTCGAATGGCACAAAGAGCACCTCATACGTTCCACGTGTACTCTGCCAGCAGGGTGCCAACTCTATTGATCATTGGCTCTCTTCTGTCAGGTTGTTCATCTGACGCGGAGTGCTCTGTGGCCCTCCCGGCCGGGACATTGATGACTTGACGGAGACACTCCTTATAAGGTGTGATCCGTTGCAACCTAAGCGTGCCCACTTGCTCGCGGAGTGTACAAATCCATCTCCGGCATTCAGCTCGCTCTCCCGAGTTTCTTCCCAGCCGCCTCTCCCCACTGCAGTGCGATTCCACAGAAAACGCACTTTCACCGTGGCGCACCCTGAGCATCAGGAAGCGCTTGAGCAGCGATTGACGAAGAGAGCGCGCAAGGATGACACCAAGCGAAGACGACTGTTCTAGTTTGCCTTTCCAACACCATGCGCAGTGATAGGCTTCAAGAAAGGCTTGAAAATAACCTGTACCAAGGTCGTGTTTTGTTGACTTTCCTGGTCCACTGTCTAGTAGCAACAGTGAATGCTTGAATTCCTGCGTCTCTTTTTCCTTGGTACCACTTCTTTCTGTATGGCTCTTCTCTCCCAGGAAGACCCTGCTGCAGCGAGGAGCTTCCCTCTCCTGGAGGAGAGACGGTGCGGCGAGCTTTATTACGTGGGTCGGCGTCTTCCTGACTGCAGCCCATTTGGTCTCTAAGCGCCTGCTTGTGGCTCAAGTGCAGAATTTCTGCCTGTGGCCGGCCGTCAGACCCATCGGTGAGAGAGCACTGATGGGGGCCAACAATGAAAGGAAGAGCCATTGAGTGAAAACTGCCGACAATATCCCTGACGGCTCAGAACTTGCCCGTGAGCAGCGTCACGTGAGGGAAGATGGCACCTGCCCCCACACCGTGCCTTTGCGCATCCTAAGAAGTGCCCAGTCCAGTGGTTCTGGGAAACCTGTGGTGCTGTCACACCTGATAACGGACAACATATTGGATACAGCTGTGCAGTTTGATGTCCGCAGACTTTTGGCTCAGAGCTCAGCTGCGAGTCACTGCTGGTCTTTTGCTGCAACTCGCAAGCCCAGTTGGCGCTTACGCACGCTGAGGCAGTGCAGTGAAAGCAGCCGGACAGACCAATCGTGCAGCGACAGCAAGAACCCTTTTTTTTGGCAGAAGATGGCACTTATGTTGATGTCACCAATTTTGTGCGCTTTGAGCTCAACCATGGAGATACACGGTATGGTCTCTTGGACTTCCACAGAAGCGGGTGATTGCCTTAGCAATCGTCCGGTTCTTCCTGACGCATGTCCTGCACAAGACGACATGCTGGCGGCAGGCGATGATGCAAGGAGTGCGCTACCCCCACAGAACGTGGACCATCCAAGTGATAGCCCCCAATCAAGCGAAGACCGGGGCCTAAGGCTCATACTGGGCGAGCGCAACCCAAGAAGTCACGCAAATCACTTGCCTCAACATCCAGGCAACCACTCGGCAGCGTTCCTGAACATGAGCAACCACCGGCCACGCTGGATGATCTAGCCAGTCGAAACGCTCAAAGGCAGGAGGCCCCAGTTTGCAGAAACCCAGAGACACCACCTAACTGCCCTGGCTCAGCGCAAGAGCGCCCACAAGCCATGACAGAAATTGATATTGCCAGTGATCAAGAGCATGCAGAGCGTGGAGGCACGGCCGCCACTGATCTCCAGCTGGAATCCGAACAGAGAGCCATGCAGATTTTGTACGACTATCAAAAGGCAGCGGGAACCACCAGAGAAGCTCACGGGCAAAAGGTGCCGCTCCCCTCAATACAGATCTACAGTGACCTGCCTAGAGAATGGCCGATGGCGAGGCTTGCTGTCTCCAACAAGCAAATCAACCGCCTTGTCAGCACATTCCTCTGGAGGAGAGTGACTGAACAAGCACTCCATGGCTCCTCGTT
>CAXAMN010022906.1:735254-760636 GCA_963970005.1 Durusdinium trenchii | reverse complement strand
TGGCTCCCCAAGCCCAGCTTCGGCCTCGTGCCTTTTAAGCAGCACGGCGTTGCGCAACATCAACTTGGGCATGTCAGAGTCTGTTACAACATACCCAAACGCCGGACTGCTGTTTTCAAGAGTTGGGCATTGTTGAGCTGGCGTTACCTACGAGTTTCCACAGGATAGGCTTTGCTGCCTGTATGAGCTGCCAGCAGCTGCAAATCGTTGATTTGTCCCCAAACAGACGTAATTGAGATTCTAGGCTCAACCTTTGCTTCCCCGCAGGCCAAGGACCATTGAGCGAGAAGCCTTTTACAAGTGCATTTCCCTAACGGAGGTCTTTACTCCGCCATCCCTGCTGTACATTGCGAGGCATGCCTTTGCAGGCTGCACACATCTTCGAACAATCCTCAAGCAAGGAAAAAGCAGCACGTGGCGAGGGACATATGCCCAGTCCAATGCATTTGACAAATGCGAGCACTTCGACAAGCCCACGTGGTTTCGAGTCTTGCCGAATGATGCAAACGATCTTTGGCGAGAAGACTATCTAGACCCAGCCTCAAAGACCAGCAATGCTTCAGAGGCAGGAGAGTATTCGAGCGCTAGGAAAGGATGACTTCCAGGCATATACGGCAAGAAAAATGCACAGACACCAAGTAGAACCATGACCTCTTCTCGCCATCCGCTGCGTAGTGAGCCGATAGGAGCGAGAGCCTTAGTTCTGCGTTCCTAAACGGCGGGTGGTAGATAGTGGCAGGATGCTCAGGGGGAACCTTAGTTCCCGCTGTTGATGTCCGACATTTCCAATTTTGTACAAAGAGGTACAGATATCATGCTAGGAGAGCTCAATGTTTCACATGTTTCACACGGGCCTTGCACGCACCAGTTCACCTTTTGCAATTACGCAGCGCCTCACAGACTCAAGTGACATCCCCTATTGGCACCGTTGTGTGCCGAAGGGTGTTGGGTCTGCCTCCCCACGGGGAGGTTGTGCCCGGTTCACCCTTAGCTGCAGGCTTCTCTCGCTAGGAATTGCCGCCACGTTTGAATCTTGTCGGGCAGCATGTGACTGGCCTTGTATGCGCCACCAGTTGAACGGGTTGTGCTGCAAGAATGGTCTTTTCCACGGATTGCTGCTTAGATCTTGTCACACTTGGTCGACCTGATTACAACCACTGCTGGAGCATCGCGAGACACCTGACCTGCAAAGTGACCTTGTTTTGCCACACTGTGGTGTGGCCGCTGGTCACCAACACTTGGTAAGGAAAGTCCGTTTGAAGCCTCCTAGGCGGCTTTCCATGAACACAGCTTGCGCTGCAGTCCTTTTCTTTTGAGAATTCAGGCCCATTAATTGCCACTAGTCTCTGTTTCACACGTTTCACCTAGTGTAGAAAGACTACAAGATGGTGGAGTTTCGGCCTGCGGGCTTGGGTGTTTGGTTTGGGTTGGTTTTGGGGTCTTCGTTCCTTTCTCCACCATCTGTCTGTTCTTCCCTTCCTTCAACGATGACCTGGGCACCATGCCCACACGGCGTCCGTACTCGTGGAAAAAAAAAGGGTCAGTCACGAAACAGAGGACAGCAGCGTCCTGGCACCAGGCGCACAGATTGGCAAATATGCTTTCGAGAGTTGCCTCACGCTTGCAACTATCACCTTCGATATGGATCGTACTAATAAACCACGAGCACTGCCTGAAGGCGCATTCTGTGGAGCAGGCATTGAACAGCTGTGCTTGCCGAATGATTTTCACAACATCGGGCCGAGGGCCTGTGAAAATTGCAAAAGTCTAGTGGAGGTCAACCTCATGAGCACAGAGGTCACAGCCCTGCTCTCTTCCACCTTTGCCCACTGTGTAGCATTGCAGTGCATATGGCTTCCACCGCGACTCATGCAAATTGGAAAAGAAGTCTTCCTTAATTGCGTTGTGCTGCAGGAAGTTGTCATCCCGACAGAACTCAGTGACATAGGTAACCGTGCCTTCTGCGGGTGCGAGCAGCTGCAACGGTTTACCCTCCTAGATTGGGGTGACATTGAACAGTGGGTGCAGGCAGAGCACAATGCTTTCTTTATGTGCGACAAATTTGAAAAACCTCATTGGCTGGAGCTGCTCCCCGCGGAAGGACCAGATTCAGACGCTTTTGACGAGGAGCTATACCATGTGTACCCCTAACATTATGCCAGGCCATGAGAGGCTCAAGGTGGGTGCCTTAGCATCTGTCTTCAGGAAACATCCCTGGCCGTAGGAACCTGCCGCACAAAGAGCTTGACAATTCATCCATGAGTAGCACTCCCATCGAAAAGGAGCCAGTCATGGAATGCCCCCTGCTGCTGACTACGCTTTCGGGTGTAACCTTTAAGGTCTCTCTCAGTGTTGCCAAGTTCGACCGATTTACAGATTTAGAAGACCAGGTTATGGACTACCTGGCCTCGGTCACTGACCTCCAAGTTTTTGGGTGCGTCATTGACTTTTTACAAACCACCACGCAAACCTACCTTGAGGACCCAATCTGGGATAAGTTGCAGCAAGGTACAGAATACACCATTGTCTTCAGGAACTGTAGTGTTACCCTGCCAGAACAAGAACAGCTCGGAGGTTATTCTATTGATCAAGTCCCCTTAGCTGTTCATGTCCCAATGAACCCAGAAGAAATTGTCCCAGAATGGGCCTTTGCAGGTGTTCCACGCCTGCGACACGTTAGCGTCGAGTCAGGGATCAGGCTCATTGGTGCAGAGGCGTGGCAAGATTGCCGGCAACTCCGCATTGTCAAGCTGCCGGCCACAGTGGTAGGCATTGCAGATAATGCCTTTCGGGACTGCAAGCTCCTAAATAGTGTCTTGGCTCCGGGTTGTCGCGACTTTGGTTACAAAGCCTTTTCGGAATGCTGTTCCTTGCAGCGTGTGTATGCATCGGGTGGGGCTGTAAACGTGTTCAATGGTGAAGCCAATTTCGGGCAATACCTCTTCCAAGGGTGCATCAACCTTGCTGAGGTCACCTTGAGTGAGTTTCCATCCCCCCGATCTGAATCGAAAGGGTCAACCCTGCAAGACAGGACCAGAGAGCTCGCACCGGGCTGCCTCAGCTCTACGGGCATCTACACACTTGCTCTCCCAAAGCACTTTGTAGCCATAGGAGCGCACGCTTGTGACAGTTGTCGACTGCTTAAGAGTGTTGACCTCTGTAACACCATGATTGAAGAAATTCCGGAATTCACTTTTGGCCACTGCACTAGCCTTAGGGAAGTCTTCCTACCGGCAACTCTCCATACAATCCGAGTTAAAGCCTTTATGAACTGTGCAGCCCTTGTTGAGCTTGCCATTCCGCCCTCTCTCAAGTATATTGGAAGTAGGGCTTTCTTGGATTGCACTGCCCTTCGGAGGCTGGTCAAAATGCCCGGAACACGCAAATGGCGAGGGGTTTACGCGGAAGAAAATGCTTCCGCCATCTGCCCGGCTATGAAATGGCCACCCTGGCTGCATATGATCCCGGACATGGGCTACACCCCTGGTTTAGGATAGAGGAACACCCTTCCATCCACAACTGTCATGGCCCTGCTGTCAATTTTTCAGAGTCTGGGTGCGAGCCTTAGCTCGGGTCCGGAGTAGGCCAGCAGTTGCGAAACAGTACTCTTCACCACGAGTAACTAACCATAGTTGCCCTCCGTTAGACAGGGGAGTGAGTGCCTAGCTGCTGTCGGATAGAGAAGGGTCTCGTCTAGATTTTCCTTCAGGCACGCACTTCCTTGGGCTCAAACCAGTGAATCCTGCGTACAGAGCATGACTGAAGAAGTAGGTGGAGCCAGTCCATGGCATAGCAGGGGAAAGCCAGGGGAACGGACCCTCACGCTGACTACGCTAGCAGGGGAGGAACTACCCGTAGAGGTGGATCCTGGTGGGCATGCCAGTCTTCGGAGCCTCGAGAATGCAGTATTAGCAAGGCTCCCCCATCTAGGAAACGCAAGCACCTTAGGGTGTGAACTGCAATTTGTGCATATGAATACCCTGCAGGTCCTTGCTGACCCAATTCAGAGTGCAATCAGCACCAACCAGAAGTATTATGTAATCGCCAAGCAGTGCATGGTAGAGGCAGGGCACAAGGGGCAACTAAAAGGGGAAGTCAAGGCAGTTCGGGTGCTGTGTAGTAGAAATGGCAAAATTCCTCCACAAGCCTTCTCCTTTTGCACTGAAATTCGCCACGTCCTAGTAGAGAATGGTGTCAAGATTGTAGGAGAGGCTGCGTGGCGGTGCTGTCGACAACTGCAAATCGTCCACCTGCCAGACACAGTAGTCGGTCTTTTGCATGGTGCCTTCAGTAAGTGTCAAGTGCTACGTGTAGTGGTCGCCCCAAGCTGCAAGTATTTCGGCACCAAGGTATTCGAAGAGTGTTGCTCCTTAACGCAGGTTGGCGCGGCACATTGCCCTAGCAATAAGCTAGCTCCCCAAGCCCAGCTAAGGCCTCGTGCCTTTCAAGCATGCACGGCGTTGCGCAACATCAACTTGGGCATGTCAGAGTCGGTTACAACGTACCCAAACCGATGTTTGCCGGACTGCTGTTTTCAAGAGTCGGGCATTGTTGAGCTGGCGTTACCTACGAGTTTCCACAGGATAGGCTTTGCTGCCTGTATGAGCTGCCAGCAGCTGCAAATCGTTGATTTGTCCCAAACAGACGTAATTGAGATTCTAGGCTCAACCTTTGCTTACTGCTCGCAGCTGCAACAACTTTGCCTTCCCCGCATGCTGAGGACCATTGAGCAAGAAGCCTCTTACAAGTGCATTTCCCTAAAGGAGGTCTCTACTCCGCCATCCCTGCTGTACATTGCGAGGCATGCCTTTGCAGGCTGCACACATCTTCGAATAATCCTCAAGCAAGGAAAAAGCAGCACATGGCGAGGGACATATGCCCAGTCTAATGCTTTTGACAAATGCGAGCACTTCGACAAGCCCACGTGGCTTCGAGTCTTGCCGAATGATGCAAACGATCTTTGGCGAGAAGACTATCTAGACCCAGCACCAAAGACCAGCAATGCTTCCGAGGCAGGAGAGGAGCAAGGGCGACGTGGGCAGTGAGCTGAGCCAAGTGTCAGTATTCGAGCGCTAGGAAAGGATGATTTCCAGGCATATACGGCAAGCAAAATGCGCAGACACCAAGTAGAATCATGACCTCTTCTCGCCATTCGCTGCGTAGTGAGCCGATAGGAGCGAGAGCCTTAGTTCTGCGTCCCTAAACGGCGGGTGGTAGATAGTGGCAATGAAGGATGCCCAGGGGGAACCTTAGTTCCCGCTGTTGATGTCCGACATTTCCAATTTTGTACAAAGAGGCACAGATATCATGCTAGGAGAGCTCAATGTTTCACATGTTTCACACGGGCCTTGCACGCAACAGATCACTTTTTGCAATTACGCAGCGCCTCACTGACTCAAGTGACATCCCCTATTGGCACCGGTGCGTGCCGAAGGGTGCTGGGTCTGCCTCCCCACGGGGAGGGTGTGCCCGGTTCACCCTTAGCTGCAGGCTTCTCTCGCTAGGAATTGCCGCCACGTTTGGCTTTTGTCGGGCAGCATGTGACTGGCCTTGTATGCGCCGCCAGTTGAACGGGTTGTGCTGCAAGAATGGTCTTTTCCACGGATTGCTGCTCAGATCTTGTCACTCTTGGTCGACCTGATTACAACCAGTGCTGGAGCATCGCGAGACACCTGACCTGCAAAGTGACCTTGTTTTGCCACACTGTGGTGTGGCCGCTGGTCACCAATACTCGGTAAGGAAAGTCCGTTTGAAGCCTCCTAGGCGGCTTTCCATGAACACAGCTTGCGCTGCCGTCCTTTTCTTTTGAGAATTCAGGCCCATTAATTGCCACTAGTCTCTGTTTCACACGTTTCACCCAGTGTAGAGGAAAGACTACAGGATGGTGGAGATTCGGCCTGCGGGCTTGGGTGTTTGGTTTGGGTTGGTTTTGGGGTCTTCGTTCCTTTCTCCACCATCTGTCTGTTCTTCCCTTCCTTCAACGATGACCTGGGCACCATGCCCACACGGCGTCCGTACTCGTGGAAAAAAAAGTATGGTCTCTTGGACTTCGTCCAGTTTCCCTATAAAGGGCAACGTGTCCAGTGCCACTTGCTGTGTTTGTTTCCGGTGGACACTGTGACGGAAAATAGCGCCTTCTCTGACTGGACGGAAGGCTTTCAATTCCCACCAGCATTGCTTAAGCTTAGGACGACAATCGAAGGAACCATACTCCCACTCCACCATCAGGGATGCATTGCCAGGAATGCTGGAGGAGCCAGCATTTATGGTGCAAGAAGAACTCTTGTTCGCAGAATGATCCTGCACATACAACATCATGAGGGTCACCTTCTCACTGTTCTGGCAGATACTGTGCCAGTCAGGGAATTTGTAACCCCCCATGGACCCTCTTGAAGCCTTCTTACAAACACGCCCTTTCCAAGGCTCGCTACCGCGGCGCGTGGATTTTGGACATTTAAAGAATTAGTGCGTGACATTGAGCAAACTGTTGATGAAATGCCGCATGATGTGCAAGGTGCCCTTCTCACTCCACTCACTGACTTGCTTCTCAGTTGTGTGGCCTTGTTTACGTGGCCTAGTTGCTTTCACTGATGCACCGGCCTTAGCTGCCGTCATCCAAGTCACTGCCTCTTCGCTCGCGCCTGCCGGTGCAACTGCCAACCTTAGTTGGTGGAAACTGCACTTGCCTTTTCGAGCCTTATGTCGCAAGACTTGGAGGAGGTGGAATCGAATCCATTGGACCTCAACGATGGTGTGGATGATCGAAGTCAGGTGCCTATAGCCTATACACAGGCTGCAACAGACTGGCTTTCAGAGGCTGGTCAAGCTCTGTTTTGCCCAGAGTCCCGCAGTCAGTGTCTCACAGGTCCAAGCAGAAGCACATGCAGCTTTGCAAATGCCTGATCGTCTTAGTAGTCCCTTTGGCCTTGACTCTGCCAGACCAGCCCTAGGGTATCAGATGTCAGAGCACAGCCGCCCACGCAGGATCGTGGATATGCCACACAGCAGAAGGAGGCAGAAGGGGACCTACCTGATATGACTGCCATTATACACACACTCATGCTGCATCGAGAGCTCATAGTGCGTAGTCACATGATATATCTAATCGTAGACAATCGATTGCCAGAGGATGTCCCCTACTGGCCTGCCTTTGCAGCGTGGTGGGCCTCACGCCGATGCTTAGTTGGTCCACAAGAAGAAATAACGGAAGTCCTTTGGGTTCGTGCTGATGCTGCTGCAGGCCTTCAAAGGATTCCATACTACTGGGCAGGGGTGTTTGTTCTGGAAGCTGCGCGTTTTCTCTACCCGGCTCAGCACTTTGCACTCATCGACAATGATTGTGTACCAGTCACATTCTTTGAAGTCCAAGACCTACTGCAGCTGGCTCATCAGCAGCACCAATGGACTGACCTCATAGGGTGTGCACGACCAGGGTCTCACTCCAGTTCAGGCATCGGCATGCTGCTATTCACGGAAGCTCACTTAGAATACAACGCAGGGTTGGTCGTGTCGATAGGCAACCGTCAAAAGAGCAGCCCGATGGAGCATGAAACTAGTGACCATGTTTTTGCCACACCGTGCAGTGGCCGCTGGTCACTGGCAATTGTGATGTGAAGTCCATTTGACGACTTCTTGTGCTAGAGCACAAACCCTCGCTACCATGCTCTTCGTTCGAGAATTCAGGCCCATCGATAGTCAGTAGTCATCGTTTCACTTGTTTCACCTTAGCACAGAGGAAAGACTACAGGATGGTGGAGACTCGGCCTTTGGGCTGTGGTTGGCGGTTGTTTTTTGTTGTTGGGTTGTCTTTGTCCTTTTCTCCACCATCTGACTGTATTTCCCTTCCTTCAATGATGACCTGGGCACCATGCCCACACGGCGTCCGTACTCGTGGAAAAAAAACGATGGAGCATGAAACTAGCGCTGCTGTGCTAGCAAAGAACCTACAAGCATGCCGCCTCGCACTAGTCTCCAGAGCTAAGGCACCGATCAATCCGAGTGAGGCCGCCATCAATGGGACTATGTTTACCCCTTTTGTTGGAGTCCCAATGAGAACTGCTCTTGACTTGTGCATAGTGTGGTCACTCTATGGCCTCTACATGTGTAAGCATTTTTGGCCTTGCCCGGCTATAAGCACAGCTGACCTCGGCTCTGGCGGCGCCATCAGATGGCCACGACAATCTCATCCAGGGGCACTCACCCCGGCTGGACAAGAGCGAACCCCGTGGCTCACTAGCTGGGCTAGGGCCACTTTCGAACATGCTCCAACGTTAGAAGGGCCATGCACTGCCACATCATTGCCGGGGGAGCATCTTTTCCAGGCCAGTGCGTTACCACGCAATCGAATGCGACCAGCCATATTCCATGCCTTTGGTAAAGCCAAAGTAGGGGCGCAGGCTGCTTTGCGTGACCTGGAGAGGCAGGGCTGGGAAACGCTGCCAATTGCCATATTAGGTATGCCTAATCTGCCTCCAGCATGGGCTGTAGACACCTGGAAGCCAATAGGGGGGTGCAAGTTTACGGGGTTTTCCTCAGGAACAGTCGGCAATAGTGCTTTGCGATTTTGCCTGTTGTTAAAGTGGCGAGCGATTCTGTCAGGGAACTCTGACCTATTTACAGGCCAGGTGCAGGGTGACAGCCTTAGCTGTTGTGTCCAGGGGGGGAGGACGATGATGACTTCGAGTCAGCTTCCACGCCGTCGTCGAACACCTCTTCACGCAGAGCAAGCCAGCTCGCTCAAGCTGTCGCACGTGATTCGACAGAGGGTAGCCAGAATCCCTGCCTAAGCCAAGCTGTTCCCAGTCCACAGCTTCTGTCACCGCCACTCTTTGTGTCCTGGAGCCAGGTAGCAGACTTGAGAGGAATAATAGGCGTGCACAAAGACCATGAGGCGTGCCCCTATGATGAACTGAAAGCAGCTATTGATCATCCCAAGGGCCTTGTTCCGGGAGAGAAAGACTTCTTTCTAGAGGCCAATAATGATTTGCTCAGCCAACTCGAGAATTCAGTGATGCCTTTGGAAAGCATTGCTACCCAAGTGTTGCAAGCCATCCATCAACGGCAACAAGCAGAAATCTCGTGGATCGCCCTTCTGTGGACAGTGGCTGAGTTAAACCAATACTGGATAGGGTATGATGCCCCACCATTGCCATCAATCTTCCAAATCAATTGTGGAGGTCTGGGGGGAGGGGCGTTGGAGGGTGATATCCCACCGCATTTTCACTGCACATGCCCTCCAGTTGGAGATAGCCAAGTCTATGGGCCCTCGCTCTCCCCGGCGGACATAGTCCAGGATGAGAGCTTTGCCGTTGCCTCAGGATGCTCTACAGGTGTGCATGAGGTTGCTACCCTGTTCTCGCTTACACAAGACCCTTGTCAGAAGTGGGAATCCCTAGGGTTAGGGAGAGCGACGCAGATGTACCAACGAACACAACAGGTGCTGAAGGCCGCACGGCTCCTTCCTGCGCACAGAAGACTGCCACATAAGGCCTTCCTCAGTGGGCTCTGGTGGAAGCTGCTCTCTTTGCATCCGCTGCGACTAGTTGCCTACCTGCCTATGCTCAGTTGCCTTCGCCCAAGGGGGCAGGCTGATGCAATTCACTTCACAGTGAATGGCTTCAGTGCAGGTAGTTACACTGGAGCGGTAATTGCGTTAGCACTTCGCTGTTTGTGGCCAACTAGCCAGATCACAGCGCGACTGGGGGCTATAGCCATGCCAAAAGGAGTCTTAGCTGCCTTAGTTGCTACTGCGGACCCGGACAGGCACCACTACCACCTTGTCCATGCAGCCGAAGACTGTCTGTGCGATTGGAAGCCAACTGCCACCGATCTTGCCATGCTACAACAATCCTTGCACATCACGTATGTGGAAGATTCTGCTCGTTGGGTAGCAATAAACACAACTATTGGCACTGGCTCCAGTGTCAGCTCCCTACAGGTAAAGTCAGCTTAGCTGACCTCAAGCTTACGCACCCCAATGTCATACCCCGCCGCGAGAGAATTGCAGCGCCCATGCGATTGGCCGCGTGGATTCGATTTGAAACTGCCATGACAAGCGAAGACTGGGGAGGAGCGATTAGCCTCTTGGTGTCTAATCTCCACCGGTCAGACAAAGACCTTCTCCAATTGCTCCAACGCTGCGTGGCAGGACAGCAAATAGCCTCCATGGAAGAGGCACAAGCCCTCCTCCTGAAGAACTTTCGAGTTGGCAAAGAACAGCCGAGTGAGTGTGCACAATGGCTGACGAAAATGGCCAGAGACTTGCTGGCACCAATACCGTTTCGTGAAGTGTTTGTCATCTTGGCCCTGTTCCTCCCGCAGCTTTCGTTTGTGGATGAAGCAAGTGCGAGGCAGGATCTGTGGAGTAGCCCCACTGTCAGGAAACACGGTCTCGTAGTCGACATCACCCCGACAGCAGCTGGTCTGCAAGGTATGCATGAATATCGCATTGCTTTTCCAGCGTGGTCACAAGCAGCTACCTTCTGCCCTGCACACCTTCAGAGCCAAGACTTCGAACAGCTTGCAACTAATTCTTCCAATGCAGTACATATGGGCTGTCAGGTAGGCAAGGCCTACCGCCTGGTATTGCTGGAAAATGATACATGTTACTCGGTCCTAGCTCTTCTGCTGGCATTCGTGACTCCGTCACGCAGGAAAAGGGAGAGGAGTCGCTAAGGGATAAACTCCGACGCGTGAGCAGTCCGCGCCATTGGGACGTCGCCTTGGTGCCCTTCCCAGCGGACTTTGCCCCCCCGCCTGCCACAGCCGAGACTGGACTGGCGTGCCCAGTCAAATGGGAGTTCCCTCCTATAGTCTACTGGCAGGAGACACGGTCACTGCTGACCATTTGTTCCAAATGGCTACCTTGGCAGCCGAGCCCTGGCCATGTGCCCATTCCATACAATCTGGAATGTACAATAGCTATGTTACAGAGTTTGCATGCCCGGCGGTACACTTATGTACTGTCCTCAGGCATCTGATTTCGCGAAGGCACTGGGTACTGCGGCAAGACATGACAATGGACATATTGTCTCATTGGCAGCCAGCCTAGCGCTGGCTCTCCGGTCTGGCAGATCCACCTTAGAGTAGCAGGAGTTTTTGGGGCAGGCAAGACGAGATCTCTCACTTTCTTGCTCGCCTGGCTAGCTCTCACCACCCATCTCAAAATTGCAGTCGTGCACAAAGAGAACCCAGCGGGTAGGGCCATTACCAAGCTACTTACTGCCTTTGAACTTAAACCGGATCACCGGAGATATTTCATTCGGCCGGTTAGCAGAGAGGAGGCAGAAGCTAACACTGCCTGCACAAGCTACGACCTGCGTGCCAGCGAAGCTGCCCCTTACATCCCAGGCTGCCGAGTTGTCATCGTTACTACGGGGCTAGTCTGGGACCAAAAAGGGCAGACACATTCCACGCTCAACACACACATGGAAAATGTTGATCTGCTCATCAGCGAAGAGGCACAGCAGGACATGGACTTGAAATCTGCTTTCGCACCAGCGGTCCCACGCCGTGCCTTCTTTCGACTACTACTCGGGGACCCCAGACAGAGTCCTGGTGGCGTGGCAGACGGACAGAGAGCACACCGCACTCTCCTTCTCAAAGCCCCATTGGACTACGAGCTCCCAATATCTGGCATATGCCACACTGAACTTGAGGAAGCAGCAATAGCCGTCAGCCGTCGGCCTTTGGGTAGTTGTTGGTTCCGCCCGGATAAAGTCAAGGCTGTGTCCCCCTTCGCCCGCCAGCTACAGTCCACTTACAGCGATCTCTCCAGAGTTGACCTGGACCTGCCGGTAGGGCTTCTGGTCGGCCTCAGATATGCGGCCACCTGCCCTGACAGCCCGCTAGACTTTCGACAAGCGCAAAGTGCAGCAGAGAGGTCGGGGGTGGCCAGTCCGCACTGCTGGAGCCTGATGTTGCCGACAAGTGCCAGAGTTGCCCAAGAAGTCTATGAACCACTCATAGGAATTCAATACCCTATGCTTTGCAGCCGGTTAGGCGACACCTGGCAAATAGGCACCACATCCATCCGAGAAGATCACTTGATTGCCTCTGGGCTACGTTTCGTCCAGTGGCGCCATGCCTCGCCCAATATAGATGCAAGGAAGGAGCCCAAGAACAACCCCACAGTAAAGGTCTACCAGCTCCTTGAAGATGAGTTAGCAAGAGCTAGGGCGGGCACCGAAGGCATTTTGGCCCTCACCACCACTCGAGAAGCAGCCCAAAATCTGCGTAATTACTTTGAAATTGCCTGGAAGACGGCTAACGCGGAAACGGCAGTCAAAGTAGCAGGTGCCACAGCCCAACACTGCATTGTCATACATGGTGAGTCCACTTTCCTCAGCGGGGAAGGGCGCAATTTGGATTATGATCAGGAATGCTTCACCAGGGCAAATGTGGCATACAGCAGGGCCACCAACCTGTCCGGGAAGTCAGAGAGTCCGGACAGCAGCAACAGACAGTTCCTTTGGATACTCGTGTTCCTTCAAGCAGTGCAACAACATACAGTTCTGTTCAAAGCGCGGCCGCATCGACACAACGGTCGGTTCGCAGGGTTCAGATGTACCATGTTGGTACTCCTCCTCTCCAGGTTCCAGAGCAGTTCAATCTATCAGAGATTGATTCAGAGGAAGATGATTGGTCGACATTGACGATCGGACAGTTACATCAGGTGGAGTTGAAGGCTTGTCGAGTGATCAGGTGACCGATAGGTGTGAGCATTACAACATGTTCGACGCTGAAGATTTGTCATGTGGAGTTGAGTGGCCAGAAGACGACGCGTTCTACTGGTGGCTGAGCTCAGATCAGGAGACAAGTTTTGAGCTGGGATCAACAACTCAAGAACAAGAGAAAATGTTTGTGAGAGTGGTTGAAAATGTTGAAGAAAGTGAATGGATAGTGCTAGATTCCGGAGCTGACGTTTCATTGCTGCCATACAGGTGCCTTGCAGGTCAGGACATTCCATCTCCAAATTTGCAGCTCGAGGATGCACAGGGCAATTCATTGGCAGTCGGAGGCATGAAACAGGCACAGGTGGAGTTTGAGCATTGCCTAGATGACAATTTTGGATGCTGCATCAGTGAATCCTTTGTGGCTTCAAATGTCACCAACATACTGACTCCTTTCTTTTGGCCGAATGCTGAAAACAGGATGGACATTTGGTGAACAGCTGTCAGGTGATGCAGAGATGGTGAATAGGCTGGGATTTTCTTCTTGTGCAGGAATTTTGACTTCACCAGATGGTCGATTTCGCATTCCCGTATTTTTCAGGAAGAACAGTTTGAGTGTCCTGGCACACGTCAGAAGGGCCACCGAAGCTGATGTGGAGCAGCCAAATCGAGGCCATGTTCGAGGAGCATATGTGAGAATGAGTTTTGATGTCGGTTCATTGAAAGAAGGTTGGTCTTTTCTTGAAAACGGCAATCCAGTCAACAAACGCCATGGCAGAGCATTTGTGAATCCTGGAGAAGCTCTTTCTCGTGTGACTTGGAGGTTCAGGACAACAATCGCCTTGGTAGGACCAGTTTGGGAGGTCATTGAGCATTGACAGGAGTTGGCTCTTTTGGACGATTTGGAATGTGATATTCCTGGACTTGTGTTGCCAACTACTATTTTGACCTTTCCACAACGTTACATTTCCCCATTGAGTGATTGCTTGTGTACATTGGTTGCAGATGAACAGTTGCCTGAAGTGATGGATGAACTAGAGAAACGAGAAGACGAACAGAGAGGAGTTCATTTGTTTGCATCAGAGCCTCAAGTGCCGCAAGAGTTACAGGATGTTCCAATGTTGGAGGCAAAAGGTATGGCCGGAGGACACGAAGAGCAGTTGGAATCTGTATGGGTGAATGGTCGTGAGCTCACCAGAGACAGTCGTGTCAAGGACTTGCAAGATGGATGCAATTTCTTAGGCATCAATGCCAGTGGCTCCAAGTCGAAACTGTATGACAGGTTATGCTCCCATGTGACCAAACAGTTCCAGAAGGACGTTGACAGGTCTCGTACGAATCTGCAGAAGTTGGAGTTGGGACCTGAGCCAGTGGTGCAAAAGAAGGGAATGGAGAAACCAACTGATCCAAGAGTAATCGAACGACACGAAGCAACGCACCTTCCCTTCGCTCCCTGGTGTGATGCCTGTTTGAAGACCAAGTCGAAGGAGGACCATACTTTGTCGAACGCGGACGAGGCGGTGGAGAGCTCAGGTATCCCTCACATACAGATGGATTGGATGTATTTGGGAAGAAACTGCCCTTCCCTAGTGTTGCTGGACACCATGACAAGATTTGGAGCAATCTTTCCGGCAAGGACGAAAGGAGCATGGAGGGCACTGGCAGAGTTCTGTGTGACATTTTCCCTTGGATTGAATCATTTGGGAGAAGTTGTATATGTGATGGATTCAGAACCTGCTACATTAGGCTTGCTGGACATGATCGTGATGATCAGACAGAACATGGGCTACAAGACATCGAAGAAAGTTGGCAAGCCTTACCATAAAGGCAGAACGGCCCGAGTTGAGAGGTACATCCAAACGATTCGAAGACAACCCAGTACCTTGATGACAAGTGTTGAGGACAACATTCATGAGTTGTTGGATGACCTTCATGCCCGGAGACACCTCTCCATGGACGAAGACAAAGAGTTCAGGACCAGTCGGCCTCTTGGAAGCTCCTTTACCTTCCATAGAAGAGAAACCGGAGAAGGACAGCAGGGATCCCATTCTTTTGGGGTCCGGAGCCACTGATGAAGAGGCGGAGGAAGTCCGAGACCAACTCACGCCGAAGATGAGCGTGAGAGGAAGGCGGCGCGATTTGAGCGCGCCGAGAGTCCTGCTGGAAGTCCGAAGGCCGGGCTTTTCACACCATTGTTTGCTGGAAGTGTTGATGTGGTGGACAGACCACATGGAGATGTTTGTTGGAAAGACGACATTGATTTGGAGTTGGTGGAGAGTGAAATGAATGAGATGGAGGTGGATTTCCATGGAGAACGACCCCCTGAAGTTTCAGCAGCAGAGTTGAAACAATTGGACGGAGATGCCATGAAGGCAGAGGTACAGAAGTTGACATATCTTGGAGTGGTGAAAGTTTTGACAAGACAACAAATGGACCAAAATGGAAAGAGGATTGACCTGAAGGAAGTGTTTGATTGGCGATTTCGACAGGGCAGTTGGAGAAGAAGATGCAGAATCGTGGCCAGAGAGTTTCGAACTGGACCATCAACAGAAGAGACATTTTCTCCGACCTCGCCTCATGCAGTTGTTCGCCTTTTCCTTCTGTGTCACATTTTCCAAGGTTGGAAGCTGGCAAGTCTAGATATTTCAGATGCATATCTTACGGTTGAACAGAAGGAGATTTGCTATGTTGAGATTTCGCAGTGGATGAAGGACTTGCTACGGTTGTCTCAAGACACCATTTGGGAGCTGAAACGCGTGTTGCCTGGACAACGCAATGGAGCTCAGAGATGGTTCCAAGACTTCACACACAACCTGCAAAAGATGGGTTTCTATGTTTGCGCAGCTATGCCTTCAGTTTTGAGACATCAGACCCGCAAGATTGTTATCAACGTTCATGTTGATGATGAGTTGATAGCCGCAGAGACAAAGGAGGACATCGAGTGGGTAATTGCAGAGCTGAAAAGGCATTACAAGTTGCAAGCAGAAGGGCCATTTCCGGTGAAAGGCCTTGGAGGAGGAGAAGAACTGTCTTATTTGAAAAAGACATATGTTTTGCAGCCTGACGGTATCTACATTAAACCGAGTTCCAAGTTCACAGACAGTCTGATCAAATTGTACCATTTACAAGGGCGAAAAGAAAAACAAGTTCCTGAACACAACCTGTTGATGCAACCCGACACAACAGCTGACTTAGATGAAGAACGACAAGCAGCTATCAGAACAGGTTTGGGAACAGCTATGTACCTGTCGCAGGAAAGGTTGGACATTCAGTTCTGTGTGAAATCATTGGCCGGTTTTATGCGGAACCCGACGGAGCAGGCAGAACGGTGTTTGATACAACTCATATTGTACCTCAAGGGAACAGCAGATTTGACATTCCGCTTGCCTTACACCCCTCCTGGAAGCAAGATGGCAGGAAGGCTGAACAATGTCATGGACACGGACTTGGATGGAGAAGAACAGGTGATGGAAATTTTCTGTGACAGCGATTGGGCTGGAGGAGCGGCGCGAAAATCAACGACATCGGTTATTGTGCTGCTGAACTCTTTGCCAATTCTGTCGTACAGTCGAACGCAAGGCAGTCTCATTGAGTTCTTGTGAAGCTGAGGTGTTAGCCCTAACTTCTGGGGCCAGTGAGGCCATTTTGCTAAAAGAGGTATGGCAGTTCATGATGGGGGTGCGAGTTGAATTGGAAGCAAGAAGCGATTCATCTAGCGGAGGGCAGTGGATACAACGTGCTGGATTGGGAAGGCTCAAACATATAGATGTCAGACTTTGCTTTGCTGGCTACAAGATGCTGTGAGGAATCAGGTTCTCAAGGTCCTTCCTATAGCAACTCAAACAAACATTGCAGACCTGAACGCAAAGAAACTCTCAGCAAGTCGGCGGAAGTTTTTGTTATCCTTTTTAGGAGCGGTCAAGCTGAATGGAAAGAATGAAGTCATCGAAAGTGTTGGTGAAGATGAACAGATTTCGTATTTTGCTGACCAATTTTGGAAGAATCAAGTGCAGAGAGCATGTCGCTGGGTACACAATGTGAACAACAAGAGGTTGGCGCAGAGTGTTATCTTGATTCAAGCTTTGAGCCTGAAAGGATGCATGGACAATGATGAACCGTTGAGCAGCAATCCAGACAAACAACATCAATAATCTTATTTGACCGTCGTTGTGTTGCTGGTGTTGGGCCTTGTCAATTGGCTACATGTTCATTGGCGTGAGATTGTAGCTGTGTTGACTAGCAGGAGGCAGAACAAACGAAAGATGGGAGAAACATCAAGAGAAGAAGAGACCATGGAAGAAGGCAGAGTCGAAAACAATGTTGAGAGTCGAAAGGCAAGAGTGAGACCCAGGTTGGAACTTCCTTCAGCATCAGGGGCAAGCTCATCGAATCAGATCCCAAGTGACAATGCCCCAAGTCAGATCCAAGGAGATGATGTTCCGAGAGCTCCGAGATTTCCGCCACCTCCTTCAACCCTTCAGCCGAGGTGGGCACCTTGGAGTCCTGAATGGTTTTTGTATTGGATGGCTGGCAGAGTGACAGGGAGACTACAGAGAGAAGAGATGACAGAAGCAAGGCTGCGCGCCTATGAGCAACGCAGGAGACTTTTGGGCGCAACATTGGCCGCATTGGATTTAGACCATAGCAGAACAGTTCGGATGAGAGCTCATGAGTTTTGCTTCAATATGACAGACCTTTCTCCAAGAGATGATTCCCCTGAGTTTTTCACGGATGGTGAGGAGACGCTTCCCGTGGACAACGCAAGAAGCGCTGGTGAGTTGATTGGGGGAGAAGATCAAGGTTATTTTGACCCTGACAATATTCCTTGGAGGAACTATGGGACAAACAATCCTGGAGCAAGCAGAAATGAGGTTGAGCATGAAGATGGAGAGCATGAGGATGAAAATGAAAGTGGAGAGAGTGAACATGAGTCGGAAGACACTCGGGTGGCACGATACCTACATGCACCACTCGACGAGGTTTCTGACCAAGAGATGTGGATGAACCTTCACCATTGGAGCAGTGCAAGTGAGGACAACGAAAGTGATCACGAGATGAGTCCTGTCGAACATACAAATGATGAGACAGCAACGACAACAAACAATGGTGAGACGGCGAATGAGCCGAGGATGGAAGACAGTTGATTTGAATTTCAATGTGCATGAGGACATTCGTTGAACCAGCTGAACCAACGAATTGTCGATACGTTGACACTACGAAACAATGCATTGATTCGTCGAGCATTGTACAACAAGAATTTACAAGTGTTTCTTGTGGAAATAGCACTTAGGTGTCTTAACACAACATACAAAGTATGTTGAGGTGAAGCGGCCTTTGACCCGTGGCCACCTAGCAGATGGTGGTGCTTCGCCGAAAAAGGGTGTACAAAGTATGGCTGGAACGCCCAAACTTTGAGGCGGCGTGTTAACCTTTTCTAGCCTACTAGTGAGCCTACGTGATAGGAACAGGTGTCATTGAGTTGACTTGTGTAGTATCTGTTCTTATCGATGGATCGTCGTAGCGCGTGTGGTTCAAAAGTGTCCGCTGCTTAACAACTTTCCTGCCATCCACAAATGAATTCTTTGCTCATCAAAAGAATAGTGAAGAGAATGAGGCAGAACCAGATGTAGTTCTGCATGGATTGCCTCGTACTGAACCAAACAGCGTTCCGGTGCCTCTTGAGCGAGATCCAACTCAGCCTGGTGGCAATGATATGCAGATTGATGTTGACGCCGCGTCCAGTATTGAATGCTGTGGTCGTGAGTGCAACCCCAACACAAGTAAACACATTGAACAGCCGTCAGAATTGCTTGACCCGACACAGAAAGATGCCGCTGACTGTGATGCCTTGATTCCAACTTCCCTATTTAAAACCCGCATATTGATGACAGTTCTCAACAAACCAATGACAACGTCCTTATTGAAAAAGTCTCTCATGAACTACAACAAGTACTTGATGGCGCCAAAATAGAAGAGCAAGGCATGATTGGCCCGGCTTATCCTCAACGCAATGCTAGCAAAGTTAAGAAAAAAACCTGCGCACCACGAAGATGTCGGTAACTTATGCCATCAACCTCTTGGAGAGCCTGCCACAGTTGCTACCCCAAAGAAAGGTGATGGCCTCAGTCATCGTCTTACAAGGGGTGTTGACGCATCACGACACCTATCTAGTAGAACTTCACGCAAGGTTTCAGCTGGTGATGCGATTAAAGTCAGGCGCCGACAAGCACATGTTCAAACTCTCAAGCAAATGGGTCAGCAAAGATGTCTCACTCCAGAACATGGAATTCCAGGAGGAAGATTATCATCGTGCAGTAACGCTGTATGAGAATCTCAATGCCACAGCTTGTTTTTACACCACTGCCCTACGAATTCTTTCTAAAGCTAACTGGAGCAAGCTAGTTAGCTTTGATAATCACATTGGTCATCAAGCAATGGTTGCAGTGGCGAAGGGATGGACATGTGCAGTTCGACTCCCAAATAATAACTTCGATCACTACCACCTTGCATTGGCAATGTCCACCCTCCCAGATGAGATCCATAAGGACCTGCTACGCACGTACGAGGCCATTGTGGCTATCATTCCTCCCCCGTTTCAAGAATTGATCAGTTCCAAAGTTCTCCTTACTTGTCGTCGTTGTCAGAAATCGAGTGAGCAGGATGTGGCCACCTCCATTGTTACGTCTACCCCTGCTGGGTTACCGTCACATTTTGCCTATTTTGAAGCTGCCTTTCCATGGTCTGAAAACCTGCTGCCAGCAGGCAATGATGGACAGGACGCTACGTGTCAAGAATGTGCCAGTGATTTTGATTGGAGCCTTCAAACTAGTTCACCCTGCCGGCTGGTATGGCTTCAATACGTGAGGAACCATGAACCACTTGCAACAAGTTATGCTCAATTCTTAGGCAAGGATGCCTTCCAATCGAGTGGCCAAATATGGCAGTGCATTGCATTGGTAATTCACCAGGGCCCTGACCCTTTAAACGGAGAACATCAACCAAGCGAGCACTTTTATCTACTCGAACATGAAGGGTCGAAACCTAATACTCTGAAATATGATAACTCAAATGGCTTACATTATGCAAACATCTCACTTCTCAAAGGTGGTGATCGCATCTGTGGGCTACTCTATCGGATCAGTACCATCACAAGTACGTGGAACAGCAAAGTCACCCGACCTTTCAGAAACTCTCACCTTAAACTACGAGGCAAACTCACCAAGAGTAGATCCGAACAAGGTGAGACCCGTACTCAAAAAGGAAAACGTTGCACCAAGAGAACAGTTGACACATGTCCACGGCAACATGTCGTTAGACCAGTTCCTTGTGACCCACGAGAGTTACAATCTGCCTACTTTCCAGAGAAGCTCTGTCCACCACCACCTAATGATGCTACCATTCCTCCAGAGCAAATCGTTGCAATAGAAGCATCGCTTTCGCAGTCCTCTCAAGCTGATGACGTCGCGGCCTCTAACTCTCCGCGGGACCATCTTATGCAAAGTGTTGACTCTAAGCCACCATATGCTGTCTTGAGCATGTTTGATGGTTGTGGTTCCTCGCTGGACATTCTCATCGAGAAGTTTGGCTACCGTCCAAAAGTTTGCCTACTTTGTGAACGTGACGAAACGCTTCGTTACTTAGTTGCTGAAAAACACGGAATCTCAGTCAACGCTATGTGGGTTTACACTGCCTTCTTCTACGCCAACGATGTCGATCTCATATTTGATGATAAGGCCAGTATATTGAGAGAGTTTGTCACTCTTGGAGAGTACTGCCATGTCTTTGTCATCGGAGGCAGTCCCTGCACTGATCTCACATACGCAGGACAAGAACATGGACGCCTCGGCATCTGTGGCCCAGCCAACGTCTTCTTTTTTACCATGCACTTGGCCCTGTACCTCTTAGGCACAGTCCTTCCGAAAACCCACATTCGCTTTCTAGTTGAGAATGCCGGATCCATGCACCATGATCACTTCAGTTTCATCAGAGCTTGTCTTAGTCTTTCCCACATTCCTAGAGACAAAATGACTTGGTGCACATCTAAAATCTCACCAGCTAAAAGACTCCGGCTCTTCTTTCAAAACAACACCGTCCATGACAACATTGATTCGCAGGCACTTTGTCGTGATGACTTGCTGTGGCCTGATGATTGGAAGCCTCTTGCAATACAAGACAGAGGCAAAGTTCGTGATGTCTTCATACAACCCTTCATGAGACCTCTTGAAGTCCTCAGTGACAGCTCTTCGGTATAGTTGGACTAGCTACCACCCAGCAGCACTTCTGTGGAGAGTCTCGTATTGGCATACACATGATCGCTTTGTTGCTTTAGCCAGGATGTTTACAGACAGTTCTGTACCCGCATTTCAGTTCAGGCCCGATTAGTTAGTTCAACGATCTTTCACGTTTCACATGTCTCACCTTAGTACAGTGCGAAACTTTGCCCACATTGGTTGTTGGGGTCCTCTGGTGCCGGTTTTGTTTTGGGGTTTTTGTTTGGTTTTTGGGGTTGGGGTGTGTTGGTTCTTTGTTTTCGGTTTACTCCCCTTACCAATATGCAGAGTCTCCATCCTTCTCATGATGACCTGGGCACACCGCCCACATGGCGTCCGTACTCGTGCAAAAAAAATGTCAGTTGCAACATGTTTTTGTGAAGGACTTAAGTTTGCGAACCGTAGGTAAGCAGTTTAAGAACGCAAACGGAATTGCGATACTTGTGAGCAAAACGTTGCATTCCGGATCAAGGTCTTATCTTATGCATTCAATGTGACATGTTCTATTCGGACGTATGTCGAATTTGTCCATGTGCTCCGATTTGTCATCCGCTTGCTTTGAATTTTTGTTCGCATCTCCCGCCTTCGGCCACCCTCGGCTGCAACGCATTCGTTCGCAGTTGCCAGACCCAGAGCCTGAGGAAGACTCAGGACCGTGTGCACCCCAGCGAGAAAAAGAAGAGCGCCGCGCCTGTTTGTCAGTTGCAACGTGTTTTTGTGAAGGACTTAAGACCCACAATTCCACAAAAGTGTCCCACAAGAGCGTCTCCTGCAAGAGTGCCCGCAAGAGATATCCACAGGAGTGTCCCACAAGAGTTGTCCACAAGAGTGAGTGTCCCACAAGAGTGTCACATGAGGGTGTCCCACAGGAGTTTTCCACAAAAGTGTCTCTGAAGAGTGCTCTACAAGAGTGTTTTACAGTAATGTCTGCTGCGTTTAGACTTGTTTGTTTTCTTCAAGCCGTGTACTCGGCGAGCGTGTATGCAGCCGGGTTCGTGGGTTCTATCAGGTTCCAGTGGTGATGGTGTTCATGCCCATGATGCATGCAGGTTTGATTGCGCACGGTTTTTAGTTTTGCTGAGTTGAATGCAAACCCAACATTTGAAAAGGTGTAGCAGCTCTTGGCTCAACCGGCATTGCCTTGGTTCATGCAAAGGTGACACATGACAGAGTCAACACACGCATTTAAATATGTTTGAATTTAAGATCGCTGTTTTATGTTTATCATTTTTATTCATTGGCCATGGATCGCCGAGAACTGCGTCCTCTGCGAGCGGCCGCTTGCACTACAAAGAACAAGGTGCCTTTTGTCAGCTTGGTTAGAGGCATGTTGCAAAGGCATAGAACTTCCATTCCCCATGCCCGGTCATAACCAGCCATACGGAGAAGCAACACAGTTTAGATAGCAAAGTGAGTGAGGGTCTGCGATTCCAAAACCGTTTTGCATCAAAATCATTGATGTTTTCAAAAAATACATGATGCCGTTTTTGCCAGGGTCATGAGTCTGGAGCGAGGACTGGTGTTGACCGAGCTGTCGGATCTTGAACGTACAGTATGCCAACAAAGTGAATGTTGCCAAGTCCAGCCAGTTGAATTCCGACTGGGCATCCAGCATTTATTGTGTTTGTTGTGAGCAGAGAACGAAGATATGTAAGCCTTGTCGGTTCGTGCGAGTGGTTTAACTGCTTCACAGGAGTGCAGTTTCCAGCTGGACTCGGCAAGATACTTTGTCAGAGCTTTAGGAATCAGGAACACTTTTACGTCAGTGTGTTGAGTGGTTTCTCATGGCAAATCCTTGTGCAAAATTCCTTCTCCCTAGGTCGCAAGAGCCTTTGGCGGGCAAAAAACTTTGTACGAAGAGGTTCTGCGTCACGATGTTTGAATATCAAGTTTTCGCCACCGAGCGGTTTCAATGGCTTTCACTGCTCTGAAGGCCGCCGTTGATTGACCATCCCGTCAAAGCAGTGGCCGGGCTTCTAGCGCTGTGGAGTGTCCTATGGTTGAGCCTGCAAATTTATGACTTAATTGAGAACGCAAAAACATCCTTCACCTCTGTGGGTTTATGATTCATTGAGTAGGATAACAACTGATTGTCAGGCTGTCGTGGTGCATTTTACTGATTGTCAAGTGATACAACATGTTCTTGAATATTTTGATCAGCTGAATGGCCCTAATTTGGAGCAGATAGTCTTGATGAAATGGGTTCAACCCCAATGATCAGTGTTCCATTCATCATCAAAAAAGATCCAGTGACGGTGAGGCCAACGGCGAGAAGCAAAACTGGACCAATGATGGTGAAGAAATAGAAGCTCAAAAGGTGAGGTTGTTTGTATGGCCGAGCTTGATTTGAGGGCACGAGCTTCTCAAACTTTATGATGCCACTTGTGTTTGTCACTGAGCTGATGCTAGGCAGCAAAGAAGATCCGCTGGGATGAGAAGGACAGTGTGTATAAGCAACTTCTGCAAGTCACAGCAAAGTTGAAAACTACTAACAGCTTCAGCATATTTACTCACAGCGTGTTCTGCAGAAGTGAGAAGATACTGTATCAGTGTTTTTGGCGCTGGGCTGTTTGTCATTGTTATGCTGACAGTGAAGGACCAGCGCTTCATGTTTTCCATCCGAACGGAGGGAAAACACGTAAGCTTCCAGACCACCTGTCGAGCTGCGTGGTGCCTCAAATTGCTTTATTGAACCAGGTCCAGCAGGAAAGTATATCCAGCATATGACAAGTCGTGCTTTGGGTTTTATATGTATATATATATAATTCTAGATAAGACGATTGACAATTGTATAGAATAAACATGGCAACACACACACACCAGGCAAAAAGAGGTTGGAACGGGGCGGATCGGGGCTTCAGAGAGGACTCTATCTATTCTGTTTGTTCTTTGCTTTTCTTCAAGCCAGCATCATCTTTGTATGTGTTGAGGCTGGCAGCAAAGAAGCGGCTGAGCGTATTTGCCGGCTTTGCTTTGAGAAGTTTCTTGGGCTGCAAATGGGATGTACCTTGTAAAATTGTATTGCTGGCCCTGCCGCAAGGCCCTGGAATTGAACCCAGGTTGCACGGGTCACTGTTTCTTTGCTTTATGCCGGTTGTTGATGATATCTATCTTCTTGAATGGTTTGGAACAAAGGAGTGCATTCTAACCTTTGTTTGCATGGTTCTGGTTCTGCCAATGCAAAGCCGGCAACCTTTCTTCAAAGCTTTTTGGAACTGCAGCATGCATGAGGTTCGAATCTGGAGCATCGAAGCAAGAGGTGACGACAACACTCATAATCACTATCAGACAAGTACGCAGCTTCTTTTGCTGAATGCCAGCGAAAACAATTCCACAAGGCCAATGGTGCCTTTGTTATAGTTGGGCAGGTGATAGCCTATCGCCAGGGCTTATACCAATCTGGAGAGGCCAGCGTAGAAAATCGATCACATTGAGCGGTAGACCAGTGGATGCCAGCTGGATTGTGCAGAGTTACCCAAGATGAGTCTGAGTAACATGTGGTGCTCCTGTCATGTTCCTGAAATGGAATCCGATGGCATATGGTTTGTGCCCAGAGTACATGGCTGCCATTGTGAGGCTGCGCAGGAGTCTCAGGACCCCTCAGCAAAGAAGGACAAGGAAGCGAACAGTGAATGTGTTTATCCTTCAAGGTTCAGGTTCAGACTCCAGAGTGCAAGTGTTAGGAGCTTCCATGTTTTGGCCTCGGACATTTGCCGATTCAGAAACCAACCGATCAGAAAACTACGATTCAGAAACCAAAATAGCCGATTCAGCAACTACGATTCAGAAACCAAGGCAGTCCGATTCAGAAACCAAATGGTCCGATTGAGGAACCAAATGAGCCGATTCAGAAACCAAATGGGCCGATTCAGAAACCAAGCGAGTCCCGATTCAGAAACCAAAACAGCTGATTCAGAAACCAAGTCGGACGATTCAGAAACCAAACCAGGCGATTCAGCAACTACGATTCAGAAACCAAAACAGCCGATTCAGAAACCAACACAGCCGATGCAGAAATCAAGCTGTATTCAGAAACCAAGCTGGGCGATGGTTGCAATGGGGTGGAGGGCAGGAGGAGCGTGGGGTGGGGGGTGGGGGGGAACCATGGCCAAGGTAATAACGTTCCATGTGGATGCAAAGGGTTTTTAAAGAAAGAATATGTTTGTACTTACAGCATATGGCTGAATAGAGTGATGGCCAAGATAATAACGTTTCATGTGGTTGCAAAGGGCTTTTACATTCACTCAAGTCAGAACGTGTTTGTATATACAGCATATGGCTGAATAGAGTGATGGCCAACATAATACCTTCTATGTGGTTGCCAAGGGCTTTTGCATCCACTGAAGTAAGAATCATTTTGATATTGACAGCATATGGCTGAACAGAGTTGAGGACAGGAGGAGTGTGGGGTGGGGTGGGGTGGGGTGGGGGGGAACCATGG